>JAVYIG010002034.1:0-277263 GCA_035222895.1 Strongylocentrotus droebachiensis | reverse complement strand
CTCGAGGAACTGCTGATATAAAATCTAAACACACTTAGCATTTTGACTTAACTTTCTTATCCGCCCATTTCCTGACAATATAATCGTATTGTGAAGAAAAAAAATCTAGCCTTTTACTCCGTTTCAAATGTTTTTGTTCTCCAACCTATCCAACTCATTCACTGTGAAGTAAACATAATACCTTAAGACAATATTTGTCTACCGAATATCTAAACACAGTTAAACAAAAATGTATCTGTACGAATTGCATTAGATGTCTATAAACATAAATTAAAAGGAAAACAAAAAAATACATCACATGCATCGGGTTACTCTATGAATGAAAAGTGACAATTGTATTAACAACGTATTACATTGTATTGTTGCGGCTTTTATATATAATAAGCAAAGTTATAATTAACAGGTATTTGTATACATATGGTTAAACTGCAAATATAATGAGTTAATAGGTATGATATCAACCAGTCATGATTACGTCATTCATGTTAATACATTATCGATAACCCACAGACGACCCTGAAAAAGTCTTCGAATACATTTACTTTACAACAGACTTTGGTACTGAAATACCTTCACTCTTAACAATATTTTATGGCCATTTTAAAGGGGCTGTAGCATGACGAGACTATGCGTCTTTCCCGAGGCCCACTCGGGGAAAATCGGGTATAATACGACTACGGACGACGCAACCGCAGTATGCCCATGTATTTACGGGCGTAAAACATGCACGAAACCGAAGCGTGATGAGAACTTCGTTCTGTTTCGCGGACGCTAGCGCGCTGACCCAGTTAATCAAGTCCATTTGTTTACGTGAAGTTGTCCAACAGAAGACGTAGATGGCGCCAACTAGTAATTCCCATGCTACATCCCCTTTATTAAAGGAACAATGACATATTACTTGGTATGAATATATACAACACAAGATCTGACGGAATGATCACATTTCCAGTCTGCACAGTCATTATGTGCATTGTTTTTTTTCTCCAAATAATACTTCTATCATTTTCATGATTCTAGGTTTTTCTAACTTGGTGAACTTGTATAGGTGACAATGACTGAAATACATGTAACAGCTTACCATATATTATATTGTAATTATGTTGTAGTAGTTGTTGTCAAACTCTGACAAATAAATTCTACCCAAAGGCAATGTGGCGTATTAGCAACATGACTACATGTTTACAATTTCATATATATACAATTGTGTTCTGTTTATCATGTAATAAATATAATACTGGTACTTATCATCATTCCTTTTGCTTTCTTTTGCAAAATGCATAATTTATCTAAATTAATTTTAAAGGTGAGAACCAAGACACCATTACAGTAATTGAAATGAGGGAGTATAATGCTATTGTAGAGAGTGGTCAGAATGGACTGTGGCACAAAAAGTCTTAACACCAATAGATCTTGATAATTTTGTATAAATTGAAGTTAGATGTGGCTTTCAAGAAAGATATTCATTCAACATTACACCTAAAAATTGCATGTTATCAACCTTTGTTATGACATTTCCACCAATAATGAGGTTTGAGAAAAATTAATTAACACTTTTATTAAGCAGAACGGAAAATATTCAGAGTAACATTTCTGTGTCAACTCTTCAGTCTTTATCATAATGTCATCTCTCCTTTCATTCGAATCATTATCATCATCGTCACCATCGGCATCATCATCATCTTCATCATCTTCATTTTGAAATTGTTGGCAAAACCCTGAACATATTATTGTAAACGTACGTTCTCTTACAAAGGTGGTATTCAATTCATTCTCCCCGCAAATCGAAACTCCCATGTAGTCTTAAAGTATTTTCAAAAGGGTAAATTTCCTTCGTTCCCGATCTCATGTGAGCCGTTAATTGGATTTAGGATATACATATCTTTTCTTGTTAGGATATAATTGTTTTGTTTTCTCTTTTTTAGTCACGTGCTCCTCACTACAAAATATGTATTTAATATTATAACAACTCAACTTGCAACCCAGAAAAGTACATTCTTGCCTATATGACTTGACTGAACTGGGTGTCCTTCCGACTTCATTACTGTCTTCGTCTTTTATCTTTTACATTGTGTTTATTCTTAATGTCTATCAATATTGTGTTGTAAATGTTCTGTACATGTTTCATGTTTTTTTACTGTTAATTCGGAGAATAAATAAGTCAAAGTCAAAATCATCATCCTCAACTGCATCGTGTTAAAATATCACCATCATTAAAATTTGTATTTTCAATTACCTATCCGTTCCGCTTAATAAATGCGTTAATCTATTGTATGAGTTCTGTCTGGGGCTGTCGTATTATCAAGCAAACTGCTTACAATGACAGTCCTTCTTCTGCAAATAAATGTGTAATGTTTGAGGAAATTTAGTATTTATGACAGTTTATCATTTCGTTTTTGAAAATAACATATGTTATATTTGCTTATCTAAAATTCATTGTCGGAAAAAGACTAATTGTACTTGATATTGTTATTGTTATCGAAAAACTGTTCACTTACATGAATGCAGAAGAAAATCAAATCAAATCAAATCAAACTATGAATACATTACATGCTGTTTTAAATTGCTATGCTATGTTTGTAAAGCGTTGTGATATAAAATTACTTTATATGCTTTCAGATAAAGATCAAACTGATGAACATTTTCTATGATGGTTAAAGGGATAGTTGAGTTTTGTTGCAGAGGGCGCTACACAAAATATTTTTCTAATAATAATAATAATAATAATAATAATAATAGCCTAATAGTCCACTCCAAATTTTATCTTCTTAGATAATGACAAAATGAGTGTCAAATTTGAAAGAACATAATATTTAAATGACAAAATCATTTTTGTTTCTTCAAAATCGGTTCAGAGACGGCTGATATATAACGATTTCTAATACTTGTGTACACCACAAATATTAGGTATTTTGAAAAATTTGAAAAAAACCGTTGAAAAAAAAAGAAATAACGCCTTTTACGTCGTATTTCAGCCAATGCCGATGTTGGCTTTTTGTTGGCATTTTCGTGTTGCTCATATTACGCACAACCAGCCGGTGTGACCGCGCCGTTTGTCCTACCAGTTCCGTTTGTCCGTCAGACATAATATGCGGGTTTTCTGCTCGCACGGATCGTCCGTGACTCGCACGGATCGTCCGAGGTACGATCCGTGCGGTTTGCTATCCGCACAGCCTGTCTCCCATTGTGTATATTTGATAAAAGGAAGCAACTCGGCAAATCAATGTATTTAGACTCATTGTAAATCATGTGGTTGCCATTTTTTCTAGGAATTACATAATAATAACTCATACAATTTTTTTTAAAGCAAATGGGCCAGTCCTTTTGAAAGAAGAAGTGAAAATTTTCTTTAAAACCTTTATTCTATGAAGGCATACTCGTGAAATCGGCCCCACAACTGTTGTAATCGATTATACTTTTGTACGTGGCTGAGTACTTTAACCAACTTACTACTAGTATATACTCGTGATACAGGCCCCGCCCCAAGTATTTGGAGGCGTTTCGAGGATTAATGAAGGAGTTAAATGGGAAATAAAAGTGATTAAAAATGGGGTTGAAAGTGAGTGGGGGAGGCTAGAGTATTAAAGATAAGGCCTAAAAAACTTGTTGGATTGCCCTTTGCGACCGACCCACAAATCTGAAAATCTACGGTCGGCATTTAAAAAAAGTTTTTTTTGTTTTGTAACCATTTTTTAGATTTTTTTTTATTAATGAATACAAAAATATGTAATTTGTTTGTTAAATGAGATATGAATGAATAAAATCAAATTATTCCCAAATTCTCACTCCTCTTCAAAGTTCTGCCCTAGTTTCAAAATCCTACTAACGTAAACGTGCACGTAGGTAGATCCCGGCTTCGTGTACGTGTTTATACCATGCATTGCACCAGCTAGAAACCAAGGAGATTTGGGCGACGGTCGCTGTTTAGAGTTTTCTACGGAAAGGCTCACAACACTTTTATATTCATGACACATTTTGAAGGCACTACAAAACATTGAAAATTTACGTAAAGACGAGATGAAAGGACATATACATCGAGACAAATTTTAACTTTTTTCATCAATTTGGAATCCGTTTATATATCGCCTGGCAGTCTTAAATCGAGCTCTTAAAGAGATGATACGATCGACAGTGCTGTCCGCCCGCACGCGAATTTTGTTTCCTACGAACTTTGAGCTCGCGAGGGGAACCTGCGCATGCGCACTCGCGAAGGAAACCAGCGCATGCGCACGTGGAATCCGGTAGGGTGATAGTAATTATACAAATCATTCTTTTGTCAACTCATCGCTAGCTCAATCGGTAAAGACAGCGTGTTACTAATAGAACGTAGGAGTTGACTTGAGGGTTCAAATCTCAGTTTAAATTTGTGCCTTTATAAATAGTGAGGCAAAGCGGAAGGAGGAAGAGTGAGGGTGACAACAACTGGATGATTCGGGGTGAAAAACTTGTGAAGAAAAAGGATCCCCCATCTCAGCCAAGTAAAAAAGGTAAACAAAAAGGCCCACAGCCTTTTCAGGATGCCTAGCACAGCAGTCAACCCAGGAAACTTTTCAGATGTAAATAGTATTATTCATAATAGTCATTTAACTTGTATGTACAGCAATGTAGATTCTTTACTTAACAAGAAATCAGAACTAGAAGCAAGAATCTCTGTGAGGAACCCAGACATCATAGCCTTAGTGGAAATATTTCCAAAGAACTTTTTTCATCCAGTTGATGATTGTGAACTTCATATTGGTGGATACAATATGTTTTTGCCAGCAGAAAGTCAGAGAGGAGTTATAATTTACTGCAAAAAGGACTTGCAATCAAAGCAAGTAGTTTTCAAAGACAGTGACTTCATGGAAAGTGTATGGTGTGCAATTTCATCAGGATCGGAGTATTTTCTCTTTGGATGTGTTTACAGAAGCCCAAATAGTTCGGACCCAAATAATGAGGCTCTCTTGAAACTCTTTTATGAGATAGAAAATTCTCCTCACACAAATATATTCATTGTTGGAGACTTTAACTTGCCAAAGATAGATTGGGATATTCCGTCCGTATCTGGAACTGGAAATAAATTTGCCAGAGACTTTGTGGAAGTTCTACAAAATCTATATCTTTCACAACTTGTGGAAGAGCCCATTAGGATGAGAGACGGGCAGAAGTCCAACGTTCTAGACCTCGTCATTACAAACCAAGTAGACATGGTCGACTGTTATCACCACCGATTGGTAAAAGTGACCACATGGTGCTAGATTTCAGACTTTTCCTGCCTGGTGGGGTAACAAGCGTACCTGTAACAGAACACTTTGCATTCTTCAAAGGAGATTATGAGAGTATGAGGAAGCATGGGAAAGTAAAAGATATGTTTGTTTCAGCAATGGTGCAGGATGGGGATGTTAACACGGATAATGACATTCTTGTACATTGCTTGGAAGAGTTAACAGCTAAGTTTATACCAAAGGTCGAAGCCAGGAATAATCAGCAGCCACTATGGATGAACAACGATGTACGTCAAGCAATCAAATGTAAACATAAAGCTTGGAACCGTTTTCAAAAATCTAGAAGTAGTCCAGTAGACGGTACCATATATCATGTACATGACCTGGAAAAGTTGATAAGTACAAGGTTTTTTTGTTGATTTGTGTTCTACATGGGTATTGAAGTAAATTCAGCTTGGTTGCCAGCTTGGCAACCTTGAGCAACTTTTTTAATAGCCATATTAGCATAATCATCTAATTAGCATATGTGCAATATGTAATAATGTTGCTAATCTCAATCCAGGCAGCCTAAAATCATGGATAATACGACTTTTCAAGGGTTTTATATGACAAGGAATTCATTTATGACACCAATTTTTATTTTTAAGTAATACAATTGTCTATAGCATGATGAGCTAATTAGCATATGTACGATATATGGACTTTATTGGCATTGTTTTTCCATAAAGCCTAAACATGGTGCAACGCAACATCGTAAATCACGTTTGAAAGACTACACATTAATTCATTAGAAGATATTCCATGTAGATGTCGTATAATTAGCCTAATTAGCATATACACTGTATGTGCCATATGTAATAATGTTGCAAATCTTAATCCAGAAAGACTGAAAACATGGATAATGTGACTTTTCCGGGGTTTTCCATGACGAGGGATTCAGTTGTGACACCAGTTTTTTTTTTAAAGTAATGCAATTGGCTTAATATGTAATTATTGTACTATTATGCCTAATTAGCATATATGTAGAATATCAATTATTTGGGACTCTATTTAGCTTCACAAATTGTATGTCCATTGTGGTGGTTATCTTGGTCTTAAGGCAATGTCGTCGAACCTCATGAATGTCTAGGAAATGACTCGGTCATCATACGCATTGATGGTTCGGTTTCAGTCATTGGATTTAGAGAGACTGTCGGAAACACACTGAAGATGGTTAAATCAGATGATAATGATGGAATTGATGATGTGGTGAGACAGGTACGTACATAGGCCAGGGATGTTGAATACAACAGAGCGAACTATGATCTGTCTATGTTTACCAAAGCCAGAACCATTGAGAGTACAAGCCCGACGTTGCTCAAGCTGGTGGCAGAATTCCTGGAAAAGTCATATTATCCATGTTTTCAGGCTTCCTGGATTAACATTAGCAACATTATTACATATTGCACATAATATGCCAATTAGGCTAATTATACTACATCTACATGGAATATCTTCTCATGAATTAATAATTAGTCTTTCAAAAGTGATTTACAATGTTGCATTGCAACATTTTTAGGCTTTATAGATAAACAATGACAATGAAGTCCATATATAGTACACATGCTAATTAGCTCATTATGCTCATTGTGCTATTTAAGACAATTGCATTACTTGGAATAAAAAACTGGTGTCATAAATGAATTCCACGTCATAAAAAACCCTTGAAAAGTCGTATTTTCCATGTTTTCAGGCTTCCTGGATTGAGATTAGTAACCTTATTACATATTGCACATATATGCTAATTAGATTATTATGCTAATTAGGCTAATTATACTACATATACATGGAATATCTTCTCATGAATTAATGATTAATCTTTCAAAAGTGATTTACAGTGTTGCATTGCACCATTTTTAGGCTGTATGGATAAACAATGACAATGGAGTCCATATATTGTACATATTATGCTAATTATGATATTTAAGACTATTGTATTACTTAAAAATAAAAATTGGTATCATAAATGAATTCCTTGTCATAAAGAACTTTTGAAAAGTCGTATTATCCATTTTTTCAGGCTTCCTGGGTTGAGATTAGCAACATTATTACATATTGCACGTATGCTAATTAGATGATTATGCTAATATGGCTATTAAAAAAGTTGCTCAAGGTTGCCAAGCTGGCAACCAAGCTGAATTTACTTCAATACCCATCTAGAACACAAATAAAAAAAAAAAACTTGTACTTATCAACTTTTCCGGGTCTGAAAAACTTCTACAGGACTAAAGCGAGTCCGACAGAGTATCCTACAATATAGCAAGAAGTGAGGCAACTGATGAAGTAAACATAGCAAAGAAGTCATTTGAACGTAAGCTGACCTCAGAAATAAAATCCAATCCTAAAAGTTTTTGGAGATATGTTCAAAGTAAAAACAAATTTAGACAGGGTATTGGTGACTTGGAAAAGCCTGATGGAACCATTGCAAACGATGATGCAGATAAAGCAGAAACACTGAACTTATTCTTTGCATCAGTCTTTACTAACGAGGATTTATCTCTTGTACCAGCCCTTGATCTAAGGATTTGTGACAAGCAACTGGATACGGTCTGTTTTAATTATGAAAATGTCAAAAAAGCTATCATGAGATTGGACCAATCAAAATCTCCTGGACCAGACAACATTCACAATCGCATCCTTAAGGAATTAGTGGACGACATTTCCCGGCCACTTGCCCATCTTTTTAACAAATCTATGTCGAGTGGTGTGGTATGTGACTCATGGAAAGAAGCCAATGTGACTCCTATTTTTAAGAAAGGAGACAAAAAGAAACCAGGAAATTATCGTCCAGTCAGTCTAACCAGTTCTCTTTCCAAATTAATGGAGACCATTGTACGGGATGAAATTGTCAAATATATGAATGAGAACTCTCTGTTCACGGAGGAGCAGTACGGATTTAGAAGAAGTAGATCTTGTGCTACACAGTTGCAAAATGTTTCTGAAACCTGGACAAAGGAATTAGACAACAAGGGAAGTATTGACTGTATCTAATTGGATTACAGCAAGGCCTTTGACAGTGTCCCACATGCTAGACTTCTGAAAAAAGTAGAGGCCTACGGTATAACAGGTAATCTGCATAGATGGATCAAGTCTTTCCTGACTGGAAGAACTCAGCGGGTAGTCATAAACGGTACCCCATCGAGTGCATCAAAAGTTGTCAGCGGCGTAGCTCAAGGAAGCGTGCTGGGGCCGACATTGTTCTTGTTGTATGTTAATGACATTCCTGATATTATATGTAACACTGCATCAGAAGTCAAACTATTTGCAGATGACACCAAAATCTTCTCACCAATTCATTCTTCATTGGATGGCAAAAATCTGCAAGCAGATCTAACAAAGCTCTCAAAATGGTCACATCAGTGGCAACTACCATTTAATCAGGAGAAGTGCAAGGTAATCCACTATGGTCGAAGAAATCCTTGTTATGATTATTTCATGTCAGACGATGATACACCTATTCCTGCCGTTGAAGTAGAAACAGACCTTGGTGTAACCTTTGACCAGCAATTGAAGTTTTCACGTCATGTGGATGGGATATGTGCTGCTGCACATCGCAAGATAGGGATTATCAAGCGGACATTTTCAAATTTGGACAAAACGGGCTTTATTCATCTATACAAATCAATTATAAGACCAAGACTCGAGTACTGCTCAACGGTGTGGCATCCTGTATTAAAAAAAGACAGCACGAAAATAGAAAAGGTACAGCGGAGAGCAACTCGCCAAATACACATGCTACGACACTTGAGTTACGAGAAGAGACTAAAACATCTCAACTTACCATCTCTTGCCTACAGACGCCATAGAGCAGACATGATACAGATATACAAAATAATGCATGGCCTAGATGAACTGGATCTAGCATACTTCTTTGACCATCCAACTGATAATATAACCCGTGGCCATCGATACAAGATCGCTAAGAAGAAAGTCTACTCGAAGCTTAGACATGGATCGTTTTCACAGAGATGTATCAATGAATGGAACAACCTCTCCTCTGTAGTTGTGGAGAGCACGTCACTAAACAGTTTTAAATCCAATTTGTTGAAATTTTGGTCGTCAAGAAAAAATCAATTTGACCCAGAGGAGTCCTTCGCTTGTCCATGTTCGTCAATTGCTGTATAGCGCCACTAAACATGTGTCAAAATATGGATTCTTCATCCGAATGTCAACGAGAGGCAAATAAGTTTTTAACTTTAAATGCCTACTTCCAAGGTATATTTCCAAGGTATATTAAAGCTATAAATAATCAAAGTCCAATTGTTTGTGATCTCTTTGCATGCGTCAAGTATAACAGTTCGTAGGAGAAAAAAAAATACGCCGCCCGCACGCACCGTGAATTAAATGCCGCGCATGCGCAGTGTTGAAAATGGTGACGTGTGACAGCTTAAACAGCTACGGTGTCACCATCACGGGAAAATGTGGTGTTGAAATCATTTTCAGCCGAGTATCGTGTCTAGATCTGAATAGTGATTTAAACAAAAATTCAACAAGTTTGCTTCTGAACAAAATGTCGAGATGCTTAGTGTGCAGGTGTCTGTTGGCCCGAATGGACCGTGGGTAACTGTCGACTTTGCGGAGTCGATGACAGTGGTGGCAGCCCTGTCGTTCCGGCATATCAACACAACATTGCAAACCATGGATTATTATGAGGTGAAAAAGATATGAATGGAATGATGACGCTGAAACACATGTATTAAAGCATTACAAACTGAGAAATATCAGCCGAAAGAGGGCGGGGAAAAAGAAAAAAAAACATTAAAAACTGAAAAATATCGGCCAAAAGAGGGCGACAAAAAAAAAGTAAAAACAAAAACAATCTTTTCCGACCGACCGACCCATGTTTTGGCACCCAAAGGGCAATGCAACAAGTTTTTTTATTTTAGGCCTAAGGTAGAGCGTAGCACAAATTGGCGGATGCTCAGGGGGTAGGGGCATTTAATTACGGTCAGATGAGCATATTTAAATACCTTATGCATGACACTGACAGGTCACTAATTGGCGTATGGTCGGAGCTCCCGGAAACGCAGGGATTTTAGGCATTAAAATTAAGGTCAGATTAGCATTTAGGGGCCAGCCTTAGGGCTCAATGTGGGGCCCAGGGGGTAGAGCCCTCTGAATCTCAGGGGTATGGGCATTTAATTACGGTCACATAAGCATACTTTCTTTTCTATTTCTTTCTATTTAATTCTCTTTAATATACTTTTTTCAAAAGTGTGTGTGTGTGTGTGGGGGGGAGGGGGGGAGGGGTTTGAGCCCCCAAGCCCGCCGTTCCGCGGGACCTGACATTTAGGCCTCTAAATAGTAAATAAGCACATTTCTTGCCTGACTGTAAAATTTGATATTTGTCATTCTCCAACAAACGCATAACAAGTATAATTTACTAAAAAGTGAGGGGAAATCCCGGAAAATTAGGCCATTTCAGCAACATCTGTAAATCACTTGTATCAAACTAGAACCAACAAAAAATATCAATTTTCAAGTTTATTTTGGTGGGGGGGGGGGGGGGTAGCAACTGGCTGAATACTTACACCTATGGTGTCGAGGGGCTCTTTCTTCATTTTTTTTTGTTCGGTAATAAATAAGGTTAGTTTATGTGGGTGTCACTCAGGCGCGGATATACGGCCCCCCCCCCCCCCTCCCAACAAAATTATTGGGGGGGGGGGGGGGGGCTCAGATATCATTGAGCCCCCCCCCCCCAATATTTTAGGCGGGGCATATAGATATCATTGAGCCCCCAAATTTGTTGGTGGGGCTTAGATATCATTGAGTCCTTAGGGGCTAATATACCATTGAGCCCCCAATATTTTAAGTGGAGCTCAGATATCATTGAGCCACCCCCGATACTTATTGCGGGGCTAGGATATCATTAATCCCCTCCTCCCCGATCAATATATTCTAGGCATGAAACTCATGTATACCTATAATCTACAAACTTACCATTCACAGATATAAACCAATTATAAATATTTATTTGGGGAGGAGGGGGGGGGGGGGGCTCACATATCAGATCTCGCATATCATTGACCCAAAAAATATATTTGGTGGATCTCGGATATCATTGAAACCCCCAAATATTATGGCGGGACTCTGATATCATTGAGCACCCCCCCCCCCCCCCCCCCCCATATTTTGGTGGGGCTCAGAAATCATCAGCCCCCCAATTGTTTTTGGTGGGGCTCGGGTAACATCACGGTGCCCCCCGATATTTTTGTGGGGCTCGGATAATATCACGGAGCCCCCCGACATTTTTGAGGGGCTCGGATATCATTTAGCCCCCCCCCCCAAAAAAAAAAAAAATATATATATATATATATATAAAAAAATAAAAATAAAATAAAATATTTCGGCCGGGCTCGGTTATCATAAGCCCAAGACCCCCCCCCCCCCCCTCCCCAGTATTGTGTTCGTGCTGATGAGTTGAGGGAAGTGTATGCCGGAGATATTGACTTGGTAGCTTTAACTCGGCAGCTAACAAGCCTCCAAGACGTGTGTGACGATGAGAGGAAACCTATCAAATACATTAAAACAACCTGTGAGATTTTCAACAACAGTCCAATGTATAAGAGAACATTCTCAGAGGTGCACATCCTTCTTCTCATTTACCTTACCATCCCGGTTACAACGGCAACTTGCGAGAGAACATTCTCTGTCTTGAAACGGATCAAAACTTATCTGATAAGTACAATGGCCCAAAGAAAGCTCAACCAAAGCTTAATATAGGTTTTCCCGGCCAATTTCGTAAAAGCAGCAATCAATTTCATTAACGTGTATTCATGTTCGAGCAAATTTTCTCCACTCGTTGCTCCCCTGTTTCATTTTTAAACTTGCTGCATTCAATTTCGTTTCGAGCCACCGAATTTTCTATACATGCACATTCAAATTAAAGCTTTGTTCAGTCAATTTGGAAATGCGAAAGGGCCATTCAATTTCGCCAATGTTGAGTGGGAGGTGAATTCTTTGGCGAATTGCGGTTTCATTTCGTCTATGGGCAACCTCTTTCGCAATCGGGTCATTCAAATTAAAACTAGACCTCATAATCATAGTATGAGGCTCGATATAGGAAAGCAAATTTCTGATTCATTTCAAAATGAAATTTTTATATGGAATCATCCTGATAGCACATACACTTTCGGATTCCAATCAGTTACAGTTGAAAAGGTTAGAAAGATCCTTTCCCAGCTATCGAGTGACTCAAGTCTTGATATTTTAAATTTTGATACCAAACTACTTAGAATAGCATCGCCTTATATATGTACCTCTCTGAGTGTATTGTTTAATGAAAGTCTGTTAAGCGGATTAATACCGGAAGACTGGAAGATTGCTCGAACCACTCCCATTTATAAGGGTAAAGGGGATTCGGGTGATATGACTAATTATAGGCCCATCTCGGTGGTATGTCACTTAGCAAAATTACTGGAAAAATAAATTCAGAGTCAATTACTTTTATATCTTCAAAAACACAACTTTATAAATATTGATCAATATGCTTTTTTTACCGAACCACTCGACAACAACATGTTTACATAAGATATTAGATGATTGGTATGATTCTTTTAATGAACGTGAAATGGTTGGTACTTGTTTCCTCGATATATCGAAATGTTTTGACTGTATCGATAATAAGTTATTACTGCAAAAATTGGAAAGATATGGTGTTCAGAATAATGAGTTGATATGGTTTTCAAACTACTTGTCTGGTAGAAAACAAACTGTTTATTGTCATGATAAATTGTCTAATTTTAAGAGTCTGTCTATTTGAATACCCCAGGGCAGTGCACTGGGTCCTTTACTTTTTCTTGTTTTTATTAATGATATA
The DNA here is from genome assembly GCA_035222895.1 of Strongylocentrotus droebachiensis. Classification (NCBI taxonomy): domain Eukaryota; kingdom Metazoa; phylum Echinodermata; class Echinoidea; order Camarodonta; family Strongylocentrotidae; genus Strongylocentrotus; species Strongylocentrotus droebachiensis. The sequence goes on along the minus strand of JAVYIG010002034.1, from coordinate 264,204 downwards.
AGTGAATGTCTAAGATCTTGTTCATGCAATATATATGCTGATGACGTTGTTATATATATTTCTGATAAGACTATCGAAGTTATTAGGGATAAGCTGCAGGCTGATCTCGAGGAAATTAGTAAGTGGTATAAAAGAAATAAACTAAAAGTTAATACTGACAAAACTTACAGTATGTTATTGAAACGCAACTCGCAAAATATTCAGGATTTAAACATTTCTTTGGATGGAAATAAAATCAAACAAGAAAAAAACATTAGGTACTTAGGAATTGAATTGGACGAAAACCTAACCTGGAATATCCATGTAAAGAAGCTCAGTAAATCGTTAGCTTATAAAATATTTTCTTTGAAAAAGGTCAGTAATTTCACCGATACGAATGTGTTGAATAAAATTTATAAATGTATAATCCAACCTATATCAGATTATGCATGCTCGATATGGGGGAATTGTTCTGTTTATAACAAGAACATTATTTTTAGATTACAAAAAAGAGCAGCAAGGATAGTTGAACGGAATTTTGATGAAAGTGGTCTTGGTATTGTTAAAAGATTGAAATGGCAGGTTTTAGAAGAAAGACGTAACTATTTCCTTGCTTGTATAATGTATAAATGTATCTATGGCTACGCTCCATTACATTTGTGCAATGCTATTGACATGGTTTTTGAACGGCATCCAATGAATACGAGATTGGCTAACTCAATGAGTGTTGTCCTTCCCAAGCCTAATATTGAAATTTGCAAGAATAGTTTACGTTACGAAGGCGGCAAAGTATGGAATAATTTACCCTCTAACATACAAAACGCACAATCCATCGACTGTTTTAAAAACATGTATAAAAAAACCTATTTTAGCAAATTATGAATAATATCATCGTTGTTTTTGCTCTTTTTGCTTTAAGTTTAATTTGGTACTTCATGATATAAGTTAATTTTGTAGTGTGATAGAGTTTTGATTTTGAATAGATTAGTTGATTACTTGATTCCATTATTGTGTTTTTATATATTTAATTAAATATCATGTATTTTGACTTGGTTTTTATTCAAGATTATGGTCACTATATATTTTTATCATGACTTCATGAGTATTTTAACAATTATCATTATATATGTATGATTATTCTGTTTTTATGTTTTAGTGTAAGCTTTTAATATTCAGGACCAGGATGTAAACCAGTCCTTTCTGATCTTGATATCCTGATGAAATATGTTCAAATAAATAAATAATAAATAAATAAATGTTCATTCGGATATTCAGTATTTCATGTTCATTTATTTATTCTTTTTCTCTATGATCTTTTCTGACATGATTTCACATTATACAATTTTCTTATTTGTCTGATATATTTATATTGCATTTTATGTTTTCTCTTTCTTTCGATATTCTTTGTTTTTGTTTAAACATCTCTTCATTCATATCTTCATATTTTTCATTATAAATGCCTTACGGGTTATTTTTTCAATGGTTTGTTTTGATCAATCTTGATTGAGTAGGTGATCTTTCTTTCTTTTCATTTAACATCATTTTCTTTATTCATCATTGTATTTTGTTTCCATCATGTCCATGTATATTAAACCTGAACTCTACCTCTGTCCAAGATCTGTTTATATATAGCTTGTGCTTAGAAGAGAAGTCACAAATTGTGCACCTTCTCTGGGGACAGTTACCTGTGCAATGACAGAACGAATACGCATGTCATTCCTCCAAGTAAACTTTGCATAAAATAATTTAAACAGAAGTATATTAAGTGACAAATTAACATCAAATGAAAAGCAATGCACAATTGTCAGATATGTATGCCTAATCACGAAATTGAATGCACGAAGACATACCACCGTCTGTCCGGCGCGAATTTGAATGCTCTTTGCACGCATTTCTAAATTGAATGCTCGTTTTGCACGTCTCCGTGACAAGAGTATGAAATCGCATGCTACTAAATTAAATTGAATAACGCAATTAGCTTTTTTAATGTTGATCTACATAGCCATTCAATTTCGCACGAACTTGCATGAACCTAACGTTAATTCGGATGCTAAGTTTCCGAAGTTGGGCGGGAAAACCTATATTACACATATATAAATCTCGTACAGATAAACTGGACTTGAAAACTATTGCCCAAAACTTTGTTTCCAGGAACACAAGAAGACAAAACTTCTTTGGCACATTTGTCTGAGGCTGCATATCACTATGAACATGACAGACAAAGAAAGCGGACAAAATATACAGTTCCTCAGGTAGACAAAGGAACATCCCTTCACTGCTATTATGTAGAAAGGTGAATATGCATGTGACACCTGTTCTACACATTTTTACATAATAGCAGTGAAGGGATGTTCCTTTGTCTACCTGGGGAACTGTATATTTTGTCCGCTTTCTTTGTCAGTCATATTCATAGTGTGTGCACCTCAAAAGAAGAAAAGTCTGAAATTTTTCGCCGCGATGACATAGACGAGGAACAAAGAATTTATTTCCAGGTGCAAATTAAAGACAAAGGAGGATCTCAGAATTATATTTTGTTGGTGGCGCCACATTTCAGTTTTTAAATATGTCCGATTATAGGCATGTGTGACAATAACAGTTTTGTTTTTCACGTTCCTGGGGTATTATTTTTTCCAAAGGTGTTTAATGTGTGTTATTTTAACACCTAGTACTTTGTCTTACTTAATACAAATAAACTGAATATCTTACAATTCAACGTTTTCTTCAAGTAGGCCTACTTTTATTAATTTCTTCAACTGCTTAAAAGTAAGGCTACAAATGCTTTGTTATTGTAGAGCTGTAGTGTGAACAGGCTACTTAGTAATTCACATTTATAGATTGGTGCACATCATTATGCTTGATCATCCTCTCCTATCTGTTTGTTTTTATTCCTCTGTTAGTCATCCTTTATTTGCTACCTATGATATTTGAATATTCATTATTTCCTTTTTTAATATAAATGAACATGTAAATACCTACATATGCAAAATAAACCCTGGAGGTTTAAAATTGTAAAGCCTAGTGCAGTTCAACACACGCAATCATGAAATAAGGGTGTCTTCATCGAAGTGTCTCTGTAAGTTGAGAACCACGCCCTGTGCCTACCCGCTCAGGCCACTCTACATTCAGGGGCGTCGCTAAAGGGGGGGGGGGGTGGGGTTGAAGTCGGTGGGATTTTGTATGTCGGTCGGCCAGCAATTTGTTGTTATAAATTTATAGTTGAGTAAGTTTTGAAGAAAAACAAAACGAGTACTCGCTCTCCAATCGTATTGGTTATTGAGGAATTTCGAATGTCATCAAATATGTTTTTTTCCTTTTAACACAATAATTGTTTTGCGACTCAATTCAGGCCTGACTATAAATAAACTTTTTCGTAAGGCAACAGACAAGTAATTTAGTCATATACCTGATTAACATTTGAAGATTTCCTTCACTAATGCCTGGCCGTGCGTAACCCATATTTGAACACTAAGTTACACCTGAAATTGGAACATGTGCATTATAAGCTCCAAACGCTTTCTTTCATACAAATACACTAACAAAAAATCCCAAAGCTTGAATGCATACTATTTCGCAAGATGTAATTAAACAATATGCATGATATTAATGATACACTTACATGTACACGCAAAGGCATGATCATTTTTGCGCTTCTTGCTCCCAGCAAGATATTTTCCTTCTACATTTAATTTTGTTACTGTTATGAGTTTATATTCATATTTTTTGTTATCAAACAGGAATAAATAGATGAATATATAAATACATTTGTACAATGATGATAGAAGAACCAATACAAATCGCAACTGATCTTCCCTATTTCCTTTTCTTTTCTTCCTCTTTGTTTTCTGTCCCTTTCTCTCCTCTTTCCCTTTCACTTCCCTTCCTTCTCTCTCTCTCTCTCTCTCTCTCTCTCTCTTTGCTGAGGGAAAAGGGGGGGGGGGGGGGGGGGTACAAATCGGGACAAATTGCAACTGATTTCCCCTACCTTTCTTCTTCCTCTCCCCCCCCCCCCTTTCCCTTCACTTACTCTCTCTCTCTCTCTCTCATTTAAGTTTGCTGATGGATCCACACAATGTTGGTGGGATTAATCGCAACTGATCTCTGCTTCTTTTCACCCTTTTCTTTTCTTCTTCCTCTTTTGTGTTCCATTTTAGCTCTCCTCTTTCCCTTTCCCTTCTTTTTCTCTAGTTTTGCGGGGGAGGGGGGGGGGAGGCAACAGCATGGGCGGCAAGGCCCTTTCGGCCCCCGATCTTGTTCTTTTCCCCTTTTTATTTTCTTCTTCCTTTCCTCTTTTCTCTTCTTTCTCTTCCCTTCTTTTCCTTCCTTCTCTCTCTCTCTCTCTCTTTTTTTGTTTGCTGAGGGGCCAGGGAGTGCAGGGGAAAGGCCTTTCGCTCCCGATCCATACCGCTTTGGTGGAGAAAAAAAATCACAATTGATCTCCCGTACCTTTGTTTTCTTTCCCTTTCCCTTCTCTTCCTTTCTCTCTCATTTAAGTTTGCTGTAGAAGGGGGGGGGGGAGACCAGGGCCATTCCCCCGACCCCCAACTTGTTGGCGGGAAAACTGCAACTGATATCCCCCCTTCTTTTATTTCCTTCCCTTTATCTCCTCTTTTCCCTGTTTTCTTTACCTTCTCTTCCTTCTCTCTTTCTTTTTGCTGGGGGGGGGGGGGGCAACAGTCTGGGAGGCAAAGCCCTTTCGGCCCCCGATCTCCTTCTTTCCCCTTTTATTTTCTTCTTCCTTTCCCTTTGTCTCTTCTTTCCCTTTCCCTTATTTTTCATTCCTTCTTTTTTTTTTTTCTCTCTCTCTCTCTCTCTCTTTTGCTGGGGGGGGGGGGGGGTGGCGAAGGCCTTTCGCCCCCGATCTCCTTCTTTTCCCCCTTTTCTTTTCTTCTTCCTCTTCTTCCTTTCCCTTACTCTCCGTTTTACCTTCTCTCTCTCTCTTTCTTCATTTTTTGTTGGTGGTTGGGGGGTCAAGGCCCTCCCCCCCCCCCCCCTGGAGCCGCGCCGGAAGACCTGTAATGTCATCATCCCTAGCTAGCTGGCAAAGCTGAATATGGGTTATCCAGTCGTTCCATTCATTAAGTATAATTATACTTGTATTGACTATGTATACGTGTGGACTAGAGTACGGACATTCGGTGCGGCAGGCGGACTATTGGTGCGAGACCTCTTCCGCACAGATTGTCCGTCAGACATTTGAGGCGCGCACGGAATGTCCGACACGGACATTCTGCGCGGATAAAATCCGCACTGATCGTCTGCTCTCGATCGATCTCTAATAGTCGGACGATCGGTGCGGGTAACATTCTACGCGGTCACACCGGCCCAAGTATTGTTATTTTTAATTAAACAATTAATTAACGGCCAACGTGGTTTTGAAAGTGGAGCTGAATTGGTATGCTCGTATTGGCTAAATTTTTAAACATTTTGGGGGCTAAAATTACCTTCATAGTCGGACGATCGGTGCGGGTAACATTCTACGCGGTCACACCGGTCCAAGTATTGTTTTTTTTAATTAAATAATTAATTAACGGTCAACGTGGTTTTGAAAGTGGAGCTGAATTGGTATGCTCGTATTGGCTAAATTTTACTCATTTTGTGGTCTAAAATTACCTTCATAGCATTTTTAGGTTCTAAAAGTTGGTGCATGTTTTCTTGATATTTCAAAATGTTTTGATTGTATTGACCATGAACGTTTGTTGTCCAAATTGAATAAGTATGGTATTTTAAATACTGAACTTAAATGGTTTCCTAGTTTTTTATCTGGTCGGAAACAAACAGTTTATTGTCATGGTAAACTGTCCGAAACAAAGGATATTACTACAGGAATTCCTCAGGGGAGTATTTTAGGCCCCTCCCTCTTTCTTGTTTTTATAAATGATATAACTGATTGCTTACGGTTAAGTACATGTAATATATACGCTGATGATGCTGTCTGATATGTTTCTGATATGGATATTAATGTCATTACATCTAAGCTTCAAGCAGATTTATATGCTATAAAGGAATGGTATTGTCAAAATAGATTACGTATTAATACTAATAAGAGCAATGTTATGCTGTTGAGTAGTAACACACGAGATAACGATGAATTAAGTCTGAAGGTGCATATTGATACTGAAACAATAGAACAAGTAAGAAGTATCAGATATTTAGGGATTGAAATTGATGATAGATTATATTGGGATATCCATATTAAATCTCTCACAAAATCATTAAGTTATAAGATTTTTACTTTGAGAAAGCTCAGTAAATTTGTAAGCTCTTCCATTTTGAATAAAATATACAAATGTACCATACAGCCAATCTTAGATTATTCTTGTTCCGTATGGGGAAACTGTTCTTTACAAAACATAAACATTATTTTAAGACTACAAAAAAGAGCTGCACGTATTGTCGTAGGGAATTTCGATTATGATGTAAATAGCTTGAATATAATGAATTCATTAAAATGGCAATCCATTGATACTAGACGGGACTATTTTTTATCATGTATAATGTACAACTGTATTCATGGAAAAGCCCCAGTACGATTATGCAATGAAGTGGAAATGGTTTTTGACAGACATGGTTTTAAAACTAGACTTGCCAATACGCTGAATGTTGTTTTACCCAAGCCTAATCTTGAATGTTTTAAGAATTGTTTTAGATACGCTGGAGGTAAAATCTGGAATAGTTTACCTTCTGCTTTTCAAAATGCTAAATCTATCGATGTTTTTAAACGTATGTACAAGGACAAATTTGTTAAACATGTGTGATACAATGCCGATTCATTTACTGCTTTGACATGGCTTATTTCCCTCTCTCTCTCTCTCTCTCTCTCTTTCTCTATCTCCATTTCCCTCTCCCCTCTTTCCTCCTTTCCCTTTTTCCTCCTTTACTTTTTATCAGTTTCCTTATATCTTTCCTCCTATTCTTTTTTGGGGGGTGATATTTTAATGCCTTTTATTAAAGTGATTTTATGTTTTTCCGCTGTTTATTTCAATTATTACATTGTCGTTTTTGTTTTGTGCTTTTTGCCTTTTTTAATGCGTATTATGCTTATATGTTAGTTTTATACTGTTCTTACCTTTGCTTGTGAGCTTTGGTGATTTTCATGATATATATTTCCGTGTACTAAATTGTTATCATGTTCAGGGCCATGATGTAAAACAGATTTTGTTTCTACAATGTATATCTGATTCTTGTTATCCTTAATACATATATTTAAAAAAAAAAAAAAAAGGGTACTAGAAATGTCATAGGTAAGAATAATATCAATAACCATGCACTTTGAAGGCATTTGCGGTCTGAAAACAGAACCCAACTATCCCTTTAATAAGCCTTACAAATACTCCGCATAACCTGAATTCCTATTGTGATTATATTAGAATGACATGAAATGTTCGCATTTTTATTTTTGGCTAGGTATGTAAAGTTTTTTTTTTCTTTCTCGCTTACAAGTAATTGGGTACACAAAATTGAAGGACCATTATGAAACTACTTGATTCAATTGAATCTCAGTTTTAGTCTTTGCGTGTTAAAAAGGAAGTTCCACACCTACAATTTTGATAAATTAAAAAAATATGTTTTGCTTAGCCATGAATAACTTAAAATCGTTACTAATTCCTTGAACTTATAATGACCTCACGATTTGAAAATTTCATTTGGTACCAGATTATCATTTTGGTAACACATTACCATGTACATTAAAATTATATCATGCCCTTTGCATAACTCATATGGTATTTTTTAACATAGAATAACATTTTAAAAATCGAAATAACATAAAATGCGAATTTGTCGTAGATTGTTTCCTTTAAAACATCAACGTTCGTGTTACAGTTCCATCATAGATACTGTCATAGACAATCTTTGATTACTTCTATTTTAATATTGAATTTTTATTGGGGTGTGGGCAACAAGAAAAAAAAATCAATGTGCTAATTATGCTTGACTTTTGAATCAGCAGTTTCTCAAGTGGAGATCTGCACGTACATTTCGCGAATTCAAGCTAGTAAATGTGCTACAACTGATCATTTCATGCGTATTATGTACCATATACGATCAAATTCACTCACGTAGGCACAATGTTTCCGGAAAATTATTTGTTACATTTTATAAATGGACATAATTATGTATAATATGGACATGTTAAATATTGTTTCGTTTGATCTCAGATGGATTTGTCCTTGATGTTGAAAACAAATGTGTTGCGTTGTGATATTGCCTTCATAAATAAATTTGTTAAAAGGTGTTGCATAAAGCATTTGGTTAGAAATTGTTTTGTGAATTTTAATAACTGAATAACAATAATAAACTGTATGGCCCTAGGTTAAGATAAGTAGAGTTTTAAAAAGATCGCCATTGACTTTTACAGTAGCACAATACTTAAATTAAATCCTAGGGTAGCTCTTATTTTTGTACATTCGTCTTCATATCGGGAAAAGGGGCAGGAAAGGGACGTTTGAATCTTACATTATGCCGTTCACATTCATGGTCCCGCAAGGTTTTTGTCCATAATCTATGTATCGCATCAAAGGGCGTCTTGCAGTCACTCCCGACTATTTAAATCGTCTGGCTATGACCATTTGTGTATCCTGGACTGTTACCATGGGTGTCGATCCTTACGTAATACCTATTCATCAGGGGGGATGAATGAATAGATCACCCCCCCCCCCTGATGAATAGGTATCAGTTACAGATCGACACCCATGACTGTTGCGAATCCTTTCAAATAGGTTCCATTTGGGTTTTCCTTTCCAGCTGATCTAGATCAATTTCGGGTATTGGGGAACTTTAGGTGCGTCTGTCAGACACCCTACCACTTAAAACGTCTAACAGTGACCATTTGTGTATCTGTGGACTCTGCCGAACAATGTCCCATTGGTTTCATGGGGTTTTCTGTCGAGACTACGGCGAATCTTGTCACATGGGTTTCGTAGGGTTAACTTTTCAGCTGATCTAGCTCAATTTTTTGACCACTTTGGTGCCTCCCCATGGCCACACCCACCACTTAAGGTATGCCGGATGGTCTTCATTTGATGAGGCTATGCGATCGTTACATCCGTGCACATGCAAATTGGTTTCCTTTCCAGCTAGGTTGCCCTCACCCCCCTCCCATGGATCCCGGACTATTAAGCTCACGTACTAGTTTTCCTTTTACTGATCAGTTTACAGGGCGTAGGAGGGGAGGGGGAGTAGGCGTAGCTGATCCCAAACAACAATGGCAGGACATTTCGTAATAGAACAACAATTTATTGTATCAGTCTCAAGAGGGCGTTGCATATAAATTAGTTTTGAACGTATTCAAGTAAGTCGGTAAAATTGTTGAAGGTTGATGACAAAATAAAATCGTAATTTGTGTATGAAATGTTACTTACTATTTTCCTTCTACTGTACTAACCTTCATGCAAAACATTCTGAAAGTTCGCTAACCACAAAGAGATTCATGTTTTTTGTATAAAGCGTCACTGTGCGACACCCTCTACCGTAAATTCTCCCAACCATTGTTTAGTTTTCCAACCGTTTTTTCATGAAAAAAGTCAGAAGACAGGCTTTTAACAAATTGTTAACACTTAAATGGCTGGAATGGTATATAGAGCCAGTTCATTGCTTTGTGGCCATTAAAATCAACCTAAAATGTTATAAAATTGAAATAATGTAGTTGGGAGAATTAAGAAATCAGTCAGATCAGTTTTTTCCAATTGTGTTCATTAGTAATGGTCCGTTTACACTCATACTTTCAGTTTATCTGTTACTGTGCATCTAGCATTGAGGTCACTACCTTAGCACCATTTACTTTAATCTGAACAATGTTACCAAGTCTATTTAAGTATTTAAAATAATGTATGTGGTTATTTATGGTACACTATTTAATGTTTGAAATAAATATAAATGCCTGTGTTCCCCAGAAAACAAAAAACTGTTACTGTCAGTTGAGTTGTCCAGTTCAAGGTAACTTCAACTAGAACCAGTTAAATTTAACTGGTTCCAGTTGGTTCTTACTGTTCCATGACGCACATCAAACGGATATTTGGTTCGACTGCGTTTCATTTAAATGGAACCAGTCCTTCTTGACCAGTTACACCAGTTGAAAACTGGTCTTTGCATGGCATATTTCAATTTGCACCAGTTAATAACTGGTCCGTTGGCATATTTGTAGTTGAACCAGTTGACACCAATTAATTTGCATAATGTGGGTGGCGTTCAGATTCATGTTTTTATACAATTTATCTGAATTTACAGGGTAAACAGATATCAAATAAGCCGGTAACGTGATGACGTAATCGTGTGTAGAGCAGCCACCTCGATTGTACGCCGCGACCGGCCAGCCATGCAAATAGCAATCTTTTGCGAGTACTCGTTTAACAATGTTTGTGACAGTTTATGAAAGTTTTGAATCGTTTTGAATTCTTCAACTATATTCTAAATCTTAAAATTAAAGGGAGTGAATTTGATATAAGTAGTTTTTTCAAAAGTCCGCTCATCGGTATACCTATATCTATACATATACGTATAAATATCGCTCGCCCCGAGTACACATGTACCATAATAATTTGTCTTTGAAAGCCGGAACATCGGCGCAGGCTGGCTGCACCCGAACTACAGTACCCAAGTGCCAGGTGTTGATTGTTCCGACAGGTTGTGTACGTATCCGGAAACAAAAAAAATGCAATTTGATTTTGAAGAAGTTTACAAGTAAATTTCACAAATCGTTTGTGAATTATGTTTTGACAATATTATAAAGCACACATGTTCATGATGATCGATGCCATTTAATAAATACACGTATAAATCGAAAGGCAAAAGAGTGTCCGGACACCCAACCGCCTCCCCCCCCCCCCCCCCCCTACTCCCATCCTACAGCAATTGCCGTTTGGCTACATTTGTCAGAGCAGTGATTGTTCTGTATTCAGGGTAAATAATCCATATCACCTTGTGGCCACATAGATATTGCTGAAAATGCTTCATAATTTATGCTGGTTGGTAATAGAGAAAAACGGGTAAGGTAAATGTAATGCAAATTTATTCCGTTTATAACCATAAATGCAGGGTTAGGGCTTTGTCATATATGGTGTGGTAAACCGCTGCGAAGAAAAAAAATCTGGATTTTTAATACGAAACTTCATAATTTGAACCATTTTTCTTGTTTGCAATTACACATTTTCGGAAAAAGAGTAACACTCATTGGAAAGGCATACTGGGCCTTTTTTTTAAGGAGATGCATATTTTGTAGGAAAAAACGAAAAAGCGTACTTTTATTTAAAACACTCGCTTGGTAGTATAAACACATTGTTTATAGTTTTGACAAAATACAGGTTTTGGAAGAGCATGATAAGTATAATAATTGACAACAAACTTATTTTAGAAACATGAATTTCTTAGGGAAAATCCATGCACATTTTTGGTACTAAAGATGGTTAGGGTAAGGAACCTATTGCAAATTGCCCATCCTACTCCTGTTAACATTAACACCAAATGTTCAAGATTTGCCTCAGAACTCTATTTTCATGTCTCGTCGTTGAAGCAGGCCATAAGTTGTGATTGTTGTAGTTGTTGAAGTATGACACTGAATCAATTCGTGCTAACTGTTAACTAAGAAGTTTTTTTCTTTTCAATCGTTCATGTAATTGTGATCACTAGTATGACGTTTGGAATTGAACTTAATGCCAGCTCCTGTCATTTGTTGGTGACCTCCGCAGACCAGCATGCTCTTCCAAAGTTAAAAAAACAAGGGCTGGCATATTTTTGGTAGTAGTGTGTTGGAATTTCATTGAGGTAGTAGAATAAGAATTAGTAGATTCTACTAATTAAACTATAATGAGGTTAGTTTTTCAATCGCGCAATGTAACCGATGCTAGGCTCTATTTAGCTACATTCAGAATGCTAAGACTGTGGTGAAGTGCCATTGTACTACAAGAGCCATGGTAGCCATGGCACGGGATAGCCATGGTAAAAGTGGTACGAAAGAACCATGGTAAACACAGTACGGGAAACCATGGTTACCATTACAGTCCCAAGGGAAATACTGAACCATGGTTCGATTGTAACACCGAAGTTACTGAGCGATGGTTTTTCAATGGTACTTTATTCATAATGAAAATGACAATAATTTCCATTTAAATATACAGCCATAATTTACGGTAAAATGTGTTGATTACAAAAGGAATGAACAACTATGTCTTTCTTTATCCACCCCAACATACCACCTGGTTCTAATGTAATGGAATCTCATGCAGGAGCGTTATCTTCAGTTGTCATGGCGGAAAGAAATAATTAAAGATTCTTTAAAATCTGCTATTCATTTCTATATCTAATAGCATGATCCTTATTTTATAGGTATTATTTTTTTCTGAATGTATTAACTGTATTTTTGAAAACTTTTTTATCGGTTATAACGCATACGGATGTGTGTTTGTGGTTACTGACCCAGCTACAAAAGCAAAACGTATAATTCGAATGGTTTACACGAAAAATCATTCGGAACTCAATTTTTCAAATCAAAGTTGACGCAAAGTCGTATTCTTTGATTTTGTGTAAATATAAAATTAGCAAGCTTATTTCATTTCAGAACCAAAATTGTTTATCTTTTTTTTTGTCCACAGTAACTGCATTTTCACTGCAACCAAAATAGTCGAATTTTCTCACAATCCCATGTTTTGCCAGCAGTTGCATAACTACCAGCTAACACGGCGTAAAATCTAAATCTAAAAATTCGCCCTAAGAGTTTTTCTTTTTACGCCTAGCACCGATTTTAGCTCACGTGACTCTCCTCGCTACCGTGCTTACGCATGCAGGGCATCGAAGATTGGCGCATGCGCACTACTCACAACAAAAATTCGGTATGAGCAAATTTCGCCTTTGGGGGAGGGGGGGGGGGTTCAAGTAAATGGTTGTCGAAAAAATCGATGATTTTTCAAAATGTAAATTGGCCTATTATTCAAAACAAAACTTACAACTGCTAGAGACCAAATATCAGAACAATCCCTGATTAGATGCTGCTTGTAAGTGTCGGCTTGCATGGTGATGTAGACATGGGTGTCGATCCCGGGGGGGATGGGGGGATATATCCCCCCAATATTTCAGGTGGGGGGGATGGCCTGTACAATCATCCCCCCCCCCAATAATTCACCATAACAAAGAATTAAAAAATGAAGAGAAAAATTAATGATGAGAGTCCGATGAGAGTAGTTAATGGTTATTACTCGCAAGATGACCATCAATATACACATTTTGCTATCTCATTTTCATAATACATACATATATACGAAGTAAATAAGACAACCGTATATGAAACAAGAATAAATTGAATTCTCGCTCATACGGCTTCATCAGGGAATGATGAATTTATTCAATTTGTTCAATCAACAGCATCATAGAAATGCAGTGCGCCAAATGCAAAGACGCAGCATCAAAAGCAACGAGCTAAAAGTTAAGCGCGAAGCACAAACGTAGCAATCTGCAATGCACATCAGACAATCCTGGACAGTGTAAACATAGATGAACTCTGTGACGATTTCGTGATGAGATCGGAGACAAGGAAAAAGATTGTCGGACATTAGTATGACTTATAAAATAGTTCACTAGTTGTTATGTTGTTTCCGTTCACCCTTTTTAAAATTCACGTCATTGTATCTTTATTTTTATTTTTTCACTCATTTTATTTCCTGATATTTCCTAAAACATTTTTCATTTTTGGAGAAAGATTATTATGTCACAACTTATTTGTGACACGAATTATTTTCAGTGGGGAAACTGAATTCAGACAAGGATTAATATAGAGAACAGTACAACGAATCGTCTTCTTTCTCTAATAATTTAGCGAACAGGGCAAAGCTGTTAAGGGGGCAACTGAATTCAGACGTGGATTAAGGGTAATAATCGAATGAAACGTCAAAGTACATGATACAACTAATCGTCTTCTTTTACTAATAATTTAATGAAACGTGAAAGCTTCCGCGCTACGCGCGGAATGGGCGAAAATGAATACAGACAAGGATTAAGAGTAATAATTTATTGAAACATTAAAGACAAGGATTAAGAGTCGAGAATGGTACATAGAATCGTCTTCTTTCTTTAATTATCTAATGAAACGTCAAAGCTTCCGCGCTACGCGCGGGGAAGGGGAACTTGATTCAAACATTAATGATTAAGAGTCGAGAATGGTACATCGAATCGTCTTCTTTCTGTAATAATCTAATGAAACGTCAGAGCTTCCGCGCTACGCGCGGGGAAGGGGAACTTGATTCAAACAAGGATTAAGAGTCGAGAATGGTACATCGAATCGTCTTTCTTTAATAATCTAATGAAACGTCAGAGCTTCCGCTACGCGCGGAGGAAGGGGATCTTGATTCAAACAAGGATTAAGAGTCAAGAATGGTACATCGAATCGTCTTCTTTCTTTAATAATCTAATGAAACGTCAGAGCTACCGCGCTACGCGCGGAGGAAGGGGAATTTGATTCAAACAAGGATTAAGAGCCGAGAACGGTTCAACGAATCGTCTTCTTTCTCTAATAATTTAGTGAAACGTCAAAGCTTCCGCGCTTTGCGCGGGGGGGGGGGGGGGGGGGGGCTCCCCCTCCCTGCACCTAACCCCCTAGGAACCGCGCTTCGCGTGCTCACTACCGCCCCCTTAAAATGAAATCCTGGCTACGCGCTTGGGAGGGGTGCAACTTGCCACACGCTTCTACCACTTTGGTTGCTTTGATCCACTGCAGAAAATATTTTGGCACCTATCATCCCCCCCCCCCCCAACCACGGATACAAATCGACACCCTTGGATGTAGATATACAGTAGATTTGCGGGAGCACCATGTGAGAGAGAGAGAGAGTGTGTTTAGGAGTCCTGAAAAGGACTCTGACTCAGTAATCATTCTTGGGGGTGTGGTAGTCCTGAAAAGGACTGTTTGTTATCTTTCTTAGCATATATTTCTAAGGAGAACTATAGCGCTTGGAGAGGATGAATGGCTCAAACGTTTCGAACAGGTTGACTATCCGTCGTCAGGAGTGGAGAAAGGTTGTTGTTGTTGTTTGGTATTATCGGCGTTTCATTCTTTTTTTAGAATATTTACGCCTTTCACTTTATTTCTTTTTTTTTCTTCTATATTTTGGTACTATTTGTAAATTCATACTCATCTCTTTTTTTTTGGATAATATAATCTCAGATCTACTGGTCCATGAAAACCCCTCACCGCAATTGGCACCTTCCTGCCAGACCGGCGCGGTACATTGCGCAATCTTCTCGGCCATCATTGGCCTAGGCAACTCTGGTGCCGGTGAGAGGATTCTGGGGTAGATCTCCAGAGTCTCTTGTTTGGGGTTTACCGTCCTCAATCCGTCTTTACTCTTTCTTACCTTTTCTCTTCTAGTATTTTTCCATTTTGTAAAACCTTATTTTTCTATCAAAGTAGGTATCAACATCTTAGGGCATTTGGGGTTGCGTGAGCTTAAGTCACCGGGGTGCGGACGTCAGGGAAAAATAGGTGACCGGGTTGGCTTGAGTCATCGTGGATTGGGCATGGATGGTCGGCTGGTACGTCTGACTGTACGTCTGGGCTGGAGTCTCCGGGTTGCGGACTTAGGAGAGTTTCGAGTCGATGAGTGGGGTGTGCTGTCGGCGAGACGCTGTGTGTTTCCCCGTCGTAGGCGGCGTTGTAGTCTGTTGTCGTCTGCTGTGTATTGTAGCTGTGAGGCTGGCGGCTGCGACTACAACATTTAATTTGTTTAGAAGGATTTACAATACACGATTTAAAGGTACTATGTCCCATTTGCAGGCCAAACAAATGAACAGGTTACATTTCAACGACATTTGAAAAATAATACTAATTTAGAACACCCCTTGAAAATGTCTTTAAGTGGGAAAATAATGACTATTAGTTGTCGAATCGACATAAGAGCTATAGAGCCAGTAATTAATAGTCTGATTTTTAGACCACTGTACCGAATGGTCGTACGTTTTATGCTGCGCAAAGATTCAATTGGTTTAATTTTGGCCATTACAAGAGGTGGGTTATTGATGTAGACAAATGCCCATGTATCCTACAGCTCATTTCATGTGTGTTATTACCAAAGAAGGAAAAAAGCCAGTCAGTCACTCAATAGTGTCTGACAGTGAAGTCTAGCAAGTATCCGTGTTTCCTTGCATAATTTGAATATTAGGACACTGCTAACATTTAAATTTCACAGATAGGACATACATGACATATTCAGAATTCCTGCAAAGTTCTACATAATTTGATGTTGGCTGCAAAAGGGACATTGTGAACACATCACCCCAGTACTTCGCGAATTGCATTGGTTGCCGGTGACGTACCGCATTAAGTACAAAATCTTAGTTTTAACTTATAAATGCATTCATGAATTGGCACCAATTTATCTGCAAGAATTAATCCAGAAATCCAAACCCTCACGCAATTTACGGTCATCTTCACAATTAAACATCGTATCTACTTCTGTGTCAACTCTTTCTGATGTTAATCGCTCATTTTGCAAAGTTTCTGCTGAAATTTGGAACAGATTACCTTTAAATGTAATCAAACTGTCAAACCGTTAACCTATTCAAAACTAGTCTCAAGACACATTTATTCAAAATTTCGTTCAATGATTAATTAACTCTGTTCACTTTGATGTGTATTCGATATGTATTGTAATTTGTAGGTTTATTTGCATTTTTACTGTTGTATGAGATGTAATTGTATATCAGTCTATTGTGAGTGTATAGCGCTTAGAGACTTCGGTGGTAAGCGCTTTAAAATTAACGTTGTTATTATTATTATTATTATTATTCTATCTTTAAATGGAAATGTGGTTTTGAATACAACTTGCTTCCGAATACAAAAAATACGACCCCAAATATTTACAAGAAGGCTACATGGCGATACATATGTTGTCATACATGTTTCATTTTCGTTTCTCTTTATTTTTTACTATACATATTAGTTTTGGTAACGGATGCTTTGGGTTTCATAGCTGATCACATCGTAAAGCAGCTCATACATTTACGATATAAGGTTCGAGGGGCGCTCGATTTGAAAGAAGGGACTCTGGATAGTTTTTATAAAGGGACGCTCGATGATGGGGATATAAAGGCAACCGTTGAAAAGCTCAAGAAACTGTTCCCTGAACTTGTACTTTGTGAAGCTGGCGTTCGCCATCGTTCCGGATGGGAGAAGTAAGTATTCTAAATCAGATGTTAGCTTCAATGTAGTAGGCCGTTTTCGTAATGTAACCAAATATAATGCATGTCTTTTTAAATTGCTCGACACGAATTATATCATCCAACTGTACACATAATTATATTTCAGGAGTCAGACAACAAATTGCATACAGTACGTGCTGTTAGGAAGTACAGTGCATACTATTTGTCATACCTAGCAACAACTAATGTATGCAATTCATACTTTGGCTATTGAAATATGATTATTAGTAAAACGCGAATGAAATCATTTATATCGAGGCACTTCACGAAATAAAATATTGCCATAACACCGCTAATGAATATCAATAAGCCTTAAATTGCCATTGTCCCCGGCTCTTTGTAAAAATGTCAGAAAACCTCTGACGTTTTTACCTCTGACATTATTACCTAATCAATATTTACCTCTGATTGTTTTACCTGGTACCAACATCAAGCCCCCCCCCCCCCCCAAAAAAAAAAAAAAACAACTCCCGCTCCATACAGACTGGACAGACAAAGAAAACAATCGCCTGAGATCTGTGAGATCCGTGATTTTAATAGCATCATTGAAACAAGGCCATTGATTTTCCGTTTATGTTTATTTTTCGAGTAAAAGTACGTCAAGATCACTTATTTTTAGTCGGGCAATTTGATTTTACGGCCATTTATGTGAAACAAAGTCGTTTTCAATGATTGCTACTTCGCCAACCGTTGCCATGTTTGAAGGAGCGATACATTTTTGCATGACGGTTTCCCAGCAATCGTTTGACAATAGTCAGGTCAAGATATGGTTTGACCACCAACAAATTGCAAAAAAAGATTTTTCAATGGTTTCTAGTAGTATTTGACCTCAGGAATAACATCCTAAAAGTATAACAACATCGAAGGTTCAGAAAGCTATCATTTTCAACATGGCGTCCAAAATAGCCGCCGATACCTAAAAATCAATGACCATAACTCACTTATTTTCCATCAAAGCGACACAATTTTGGTGTCTATCCCATAGTTTTTATGTCTGATCAAACTTAATTTGTCCACAAACCTCCTTTGTGAATTCGGGCCTATAAATTAATTTCCTGTTTATAAAGTGCGCCCTCTATTGAGAAAAAAATAGTGGTTTTGTGGCCCTTTGGACGCCATATTGGATTTCATGGTCTCCTGAACTACTGCTTAACTTTCTAACTTATCCTACTATATTATATGACCTTTAAAACAATAGCATAGACACCCCAATTATGTCTCTCGGATGGATAATAAGTTACTTATGGCCATGTTTATGTTATTGCGGCCATTTTGGACGCCATCTTGGATTTAGGAGTTTCCTGATCCACATGCTTAGATTTCTAACCTATCCTACTGGATTATATGACCCTGAAAACCATAGCATAGACACCCCAACTATGTCTCTCGGATGAATATTAAGTTACTTATGGCCATTTTGGACGCCATCTGGGATTTGGGGGTTTCCTAGACGATCACAAACTATTCTTACTCAATGGATTCTCTGACCGCCGAAACCATGAGATAGAAACCAAAAGTATGACTCTATGATGGATTTATAATAAGTGATTAATGGCCATGCTGGGGTAATGGCTGCCATCTTGGACGCGATCTTGAAAACAACAGCTTTCTGAACCTTCGATTTTGATATACTTTTAGTATGTTATTCCTGAGGTCGAATACTACTAGAAACCGTTGAAAAACCTTTTTTTGCATTTATTGGGGGTTGGGGTGTTTTTTGTTATCGTATATTGACCTGACTACAAGTGCATGGCTGATTGTATTGCATTCAAGTAAACGAGAGTCGCCAAAACTAGCTTAAATGTAAATTCCTTACACTTGTTTATTATTTGTTCTATGTGTATATATATATAATTTTTCTAAAAACCAGTCGTTCCACCTGCCCCCGACAAATGGAAGAATAATCATTGAAAGCTAAACATTTCTCAATCAGTAAGTCCATGAAATCTGGTGTAGCCGAAGCCGATGGCCCGGCTCCGTGGTCAGGTGGCTACAGACTTGGCGTCGTAAGACTAAGAGGCTGTTCACAGCGGCAGAGATAGCGCGGTCTAGCGCGCGCTAGACCGCGCTATCTCTGCGGCGTGCCACTGGAGCACCTCTTGGGGGTGGTCCACGAGAGATAGCGCGGTCTAGCGCGCGCTAGACCGCGCTTTCTCTGCCGGTGTGAACCCGAGCTACGATAGAACGCCGGAAGTCATCGTTCTACACGCGGGGAATTTTATACTCATTCTATTTTGGTGCGATCTGAAACGGAATCGGTACACTCAACACTCCGGGTTCGTAATAGCGCGCGAACTCTTTGACCGCTCTGACCTAATGACGTCACGCGTCATGGCAACAGGACCTTTCAAAAAAGGGGGTGCTACGATAGACCGCGCTATCTCACTGCGGTGTGGATCCGGCGAATGCCAATGGGCGGACCGTGGGTCGCGCTACGATAGCGCGATCCGCGGTCCGCCCACGGTCCCCCTTGCGGTGTGAACACGCCCTTAGAGCCGGGTTCGATTCCCGGCGGTGATATTTGTTTAACCTTTGTAAAGATTTACAAATGAAAGTACGGTTATGGGGAAACTTTTAATTAAGATAGGCATCAATTATTCTCTCATTTCCTATCGCATTGTTGTAATTGTATACATATACGAAGTATTGGGTTTTGCTCGGAGTTCCAGAAAATACAAAAAATGCAAGATATAAAGATCCTTCTAAGAAATTAATCGGATAGTGGCGTTTAGGTATACACGACGCTACACACAATTATTGTGTATGTGAGATAATGTAAACAAACTGGAGTGCCAAATTTATACGTTTTATTCCAGCCAATTCCAATATTATATAGTTAAAAGCTATACAATGGTTCTTCTGTTCTATGTATTCCTTAAACATTACATTCATGTAGCTTTGTGTGTGAAATGTGCATGGGTAACACAATTAGTGTAAACAATGTGTAGATAAGCGTGGTGCGAAGAATGCCGTACTTTTTGAAGTGATATGCCATACTCATTGTTGTTTTAAAATACATATCTGGATAAGTCACCTTATAGTTTCTCCCGCAACACCATGCTCTCCATCTACTATATTTTGTTATTCTGTTTTCACATTGGTCACCTTGTGTAGTATTATTCAAATTGATTGATACATGACTGTATGTCCATCTTTTAGGGCAGTTAAAGGATGCACATATGTGATTCATACAAGTCGTTTCCAGGAAGACAGACCAGTGAAAGAAGACGATGTAACCCAGTTGATGCAGGCATGTCAGAATGATAAAGGAATCAAACGAGTAGTGTTAACAGGTGGTTTCCATTTAATTTCGGGTACGAAACGTCTTTCTTTGTTTTTGTCAATCTTGTCCTTAAAGTGTATACAAACTTAAGTTCACAATCCAAGAGATCGACAGACAGGAGACCAGCAACCACGGTGTCTTGGGCCTTATTCTCATTTTTCTGATCGGTGTATGGTTTATCTTCTTACTCATGAATGTATTTTCTTTGTTACACTCTACGTCTCGTGGCTCATTAAAAACAAACTAAATCGGCCACTTGGGCCGCCAGTAACGACGGTCCTCGGTGTTGTAAGCTGTCGGTCAAAAAGGGATATCGTACTAACGGGATGTCACGTACTTAATTTAGTTGTAGCTTGATGAGCGCCAGTACTATGATACAGTTTAAGGCCATCGAACTTCTTCTTTAATCAACATCAAATTTAATCAATGGATATTTATTGAAAGAGGAATAAATCACGAAAAAATATATTTAGAAAGTATCTTTTTATCTTTCTAATGTTCTTTTTCTTTTGAAAGAAACCTGTTATATTAACATTACAACCCCATTTATGTTTAAATTTGGCTAAAAGAAAACTTAGCAAAGGTCATAAATTATGAAATTAGGCTCTTAGTATTTCATATTTCACAAATAACAATTAGTTTGCTTGGTTTTCTTTATTTCTTAAGGGGGGTCCTCTTAAGATAAGGTGTTAATTAAGTTAACATATAACGTTTGTCATTGTGAAGACAGTAGGCCCGTTGCATGCAGGAGTCCAAATTGTCGAATCATTTAGATTTACACCCTTTCAATTCCATTTGTTTTGCTTAGTTTACTTTGTTACTACAAAGGGGATATGCTCAGTATTACCACCAACCGTCAATCAAGGACAATTGCTGGTAAAACTAATAATTATAGTATTTTTTAAATTCATGTCTCACTTCATGCTTAAGCAATGTCTCAGCCCCCCCCCCCCCCCCCCCCCCATGCGTGGCTCTTTTAATACCGTTTGAATGCATACAAACTAAAATGGTAGGGAGAGTTTTTTTCATTATGTAGCATATAATTAGTTTCATATACCAGATTCAAATGGAGAAGCTGCAATATACATTCACAAACTCAAGTAACAATTTAAAAAAAGTTTCGCATCACGACTCCAGTCCCATACACTCCGTCCCTAATTGTTGGATGGGGATAGACTAAACAGTACCGGAGGAAAACATGTTGTTATTACTATTTGCCTTTTAAAGTTCATAACGAAATCAAAATTACCCTCAATTTACGAAATTTTGCAAAATCGCGTATTTGTACACATGTAAAGTACACGCCTGGTAATTAGTACATTTGTGTGCACCGTGCGAATTAATCGGGATACATTGTTTGATTTTTCTATTGTTTCCGTCGAATATGAACACTTCACCCGCCTAAAGAAATAGTTTTGGTTTGGACAGATTTTGATACATCTTTTCTAATTATTGAAGTAAAGACAGGCTTCTAGACTGGAACTACGTCCACTATGGGCAGTGAAGGGAATATATTATATCATTACATTGTCACGGAATAGGAAAGGAAAGAAAAAATAAATAAAACGCACATGCAAATTGAATTAACATGTTACGAAACTGACTGCCCATTAGCAAATGTGAATGCCCGAGATCACCTTGATGCAAGTGTTGATGACTATTAATGAACCTTGGTACATGCGCTAGACGGAATGGATTTAAATGCCTAATACACTAAATTGAATAAAGTACAAGTTTGAATGACGCTCTTCAAGGAAAAAACGTGTTTGCGGTAACTTGAATTTACGTAGACATTAGGCTTGCGGTTGCACCATGTGAGAGAGAGGGAGGCTTGGGGAGTCCTGAAAAGGACTCTCGATAATCTTTCTTTCTTGAATGTGATTTCTGAATATATTCAAATACTGCCTGAAAAGCCTATGGTAAAATTATTACAGATGTAAAAGTAAATAAACTTGATACTAGATTCCTTTGCTATATTGCAAAAACTAATAGAGCTAAGTACTTTTATGTTCAATGTTATAATGTAGAAAAAGCATCATTATGATTATTTTACATTTACATTTACATTTGCAGTTTTATATGTGTTCTATGAAATTATCATTGCAACGAAGTGTATACTTATATACCTTTTGTCTGTTACATTTCAATGTAAAATGTAAAGAGAATGAACTCAGGAATGAAGAATGGGAGAGCGTTAACAGTGACCTGAAGGATGCAATCTGCAAACATGTGTCCAAAAAGGCCGCCTTCAAATACATGGGATTTCAAAAAGGTGACTCTAGTGTTTACGAGTATTATTAATTCATTCTAGTATGAAAAGAAAGATTTCATAACTCATTACGCATAACTCAAAACATGCTCCAAAAATGTATTTTGTTTTTGTTTTACGGAGCATCGCCTTATTATAAATGAATGTAAAATATGTTAAATAACAAAGCAGTTTGAAGGTACAATGTAAACTTATGTTTAATCTTGCTTTAGTTCCAGAATTAAGTATCAGCGAGTTTTACATTTGCATTATCGCAATCTCATCATAGCGAAGTGAGGATACTTTATACATACAATTTGTTTATTATTCATTTTAATAACCAATGTAAAGAGGATGAACTCTGGGATAACAAATGGCAGAGCATTAACAGTGGACTGAAGGATGCAATCTACAAATATGTATCAGAAAAGGCAGCCAGAAGATTCATAAGACTTGAAACAGGTAACTCCTGTTTATTTGTAGGATTTATACATTCTTATAAAGAGAATGATGTCATAAGTTATAATGCCTATTTTATTCATCATACAGATGCTTTAAAACAGATATTATGCAAAGGGTTACTCATTAATTATTGATGAAGACATGATTGATACTATATGTAACCTTCCTCTTAGTCCAGGATACACAATTTACAAATAGATTTCGTGTAATTATTACTTGCAACAATTTGCGATGATAATACTTTTAATATTGATAATAGTATGACAAATATATTCAACAGGTCTTGTCTCTACCACAATTCACGAGAGAATGACGCAATTTTCAAATGCACGTACTAAATTGCGTGTTGTGCGTTTCGTGTGCAAAAGAGAGCGCATTCGGAAACGCGCCAAAAAAGCGCGCCTTGTCTAGAGGCGCCAAATTCATAACAATGTAAACAAGCTTATTGTTGCGTCACATTGACCAGCAAAACCAAACAAAGATGGAGTTGCGTACCAGCCGATGAATAAATATTTTTGAAAGCCGGCGTTTTTGTAACTCTTTAAAAGTTCTTACATTAAACATATTGCATTTAAATTTAAACGGATATGTAGAGATTTAAAGAAAACAAGTAGGGTGTAAATATCTTGGGAATACACGTTTATATGTTTGCATAAACATATTTTAATATATTGGTCTGTTGAAATTAGTGGATTAAGCTCAATTTGTTTGATGCAGTTCCGTTTTGTCTTGAGGCAGTTATGTAACAATATGAATTGGAAATAGTTTTTGAAGCATACAAATTTGTCTCAGAACTTTCAAAAAAGGAACCGTTCGGATTGAGCATCATCAAACCTCCCGTTGTCTTGGGACCAATCCTCTGCGAGGTAGCTGAGGCCAATGTTGAGCTCGTAACTCGTAGAATGGAAAATACTCTTTCAGGACAGTCCGACATCTGTATGTCCGTATGCGATGTACGTGATGTTGCTGAAGCCCATATCGAGGCCATGACATTTACAGATGGAATAGGTGAGTTCATTCATATATATAAGTGGATTACCAATGGATTCGACCGGAATGAGTAACACAAAGAAACTTTATGGTTGAATTGTTTATTGTTTCAAGAGATTTATGTCCATTAGCTAAGGCGGGGAGATGCATCATTGAAAAGAATAGTCAGATGTCATTGGTTATACAAAATTGTTATTGGCCCGTATTCTGAATTCAGGTTTAGTTAAGCCCAGGTTTAACTTTAAACCCGGTTTAAGTATGCCAGACTTCAGGTCTAAGTATCATTTCAGTTTCTGAAAGCCAGGTTGAGTTAAACCTTGGTTTAAGTCTAGTCTAAACTTAAACACAGGTTTAAAGCTAAGCAATGCTTTAACTACCATGGAGTTGTAGTATTCCCCCATTGCACATGCTCAGTACAGCTCATTCATCTTCAAGGGTAGCTGATACAGGCCTTTTTTATAGCTGAATTTCGCGCTGCAAATTTAATAATTTCAATTCAAAATATCCGACACAAACAAATTTCTGTTTTGTTTTACCCTTTGATTTATTGTAAAACTGCTGAAAAAGTCTGAACCGAGGTGGAATTGATCTTTACGAATAAAAACATTATCAATACAAACAAAATAGGTAATTCTACAATTTCTGCATGCCAAGATTAGTCAAAACTTCTAGAACATCATACAAATGCTCTAAATAAGATATAGATGACTACAAGAGAAACTAAAAATGATCAAAAATACCTTCTTGAACAACTTGTCCAAAGTCAACATTGCTGAAGCTCATTTGGTTGATTTGTAGGCATTTCTTTTAAGGACAATGCAATCCTATTTCGAACCGACGTGTTGGGTATCACGATCCCCTTCTCGGTCACCGTGCGCGCATATAATTCGAGCGTGCGCGCATTCATTCGTACACACGGTTAGAAAACGTATTGCATTTGTCTTTAAAAAAGGTTAACATTTGGCCTGTGTGTTTGGTATTTGAGAACGACGGCAATGCAAACAATCGTCGTCGCCGTGAATGTGAAAGGTTTTTTTCTTTTTGCACAAGAGGTCTCTCCGGTCTCATTATTTGCAATAATTCGTCGTAATGCCTTTTAATGGTGCCTTGTTCTTCTCTGAATATCCAACAAATAGTTAGACCTGACTTAAGCCAGACTTAAACTAGATGTACACCAGGTATAAATATGTGTACAATAGTTGTAATTTCCACAAAGTTAGACCAGGATTAAACCTAGGTTTAAGTTAAACCTGACTTCAGAAACGCAATGTTTAAACCTAGGTTTAAATCTAAGAGTAAGGCGAGACTTAGACTAGATTTAAAACTAGGTTTAAAGTTAAACCTGACTTCAGAATACGGGCCGGTAAGTTAAAGAGACCTGACTAGACAGACTTTTCCTTGGATCGACATCCCTCCTCACCCGAGCTCTTGAACAGAAATCTCTGAGAATAATAAGCAATTGGGTGAATTGAAAATGTTAATGACTGCGGACAAATTAATTAATAATCATAAATCTACCCGCTACCTAATCATATATCTAACTCAGGTCTTTAACCTGATTACGAATAATTAACGAAATAAAATCAAGATCAAAGGTCACCCGAACATATGTCGGACAGCGGTAAATATACCATATTATCAAAGGTTTATCTTACAATATCAGAGAAATCCAATTACCGTATGCGAGGTTGAAGATGCCTTTTCAACCAGTTTATCATATGATAATTCCAATCCATGTCAGGTACGACAACTCAAAGACCTCTCTTCCCTTTCGATATCTAATAATTAAGTCACTTAACATGTTTGAAAAATATTATTTAATTTCTAAATAAATGATTTTCTGTATATCTGCATTGTATAGATTGCACACATTTATGTTATATTTCAGGCATACAAGATCACCGTGTCTTCCAAGAGAGCTTAAACTTTAAGAATATGACAGCCATCCTGGAGAGTGAATTCAAACCTGATGGTAAAAGGTTTAGATTCAAAACATTTAATTATTCACTGAAAGAACGATATATGTTTTGTTTATATCTAACGTTATTTTGCTTTTTGTATTGGAATAATAATGTCATGTAATACTCTAGTTGCAACCCCCTCGTTGTCTAAACGCGTCATATTTTAGCTAATCGAATTCAAGCACCACCCTACTACCCCTGCATACCAATGATCAAACGCTAACGTTAGGGACTGTCATGATAATGATACTGCTGGCATTACCATTACGTAGGGTGTAGCATTTCGGGTTTTCGTTACCCTTAGCCTAATCCCATAACCACTACACAAACATAATAAAGATGTGCAATCGTATCCTCAGTAGGTCGTATCTATCAAACTAGCAAAGTTTTTTACTAAACGTTTGCTTCCTGTTCACAAATTCTAGGAAAGGAAACAAACATGCGTTCTCTTCCAAGCGGTTATTTCCCTAGACAAACCAATAGCTTATATTCGTTTTCGAACATTTTCTAAGAACTATAATGATAGGCTTTGTTGTTTTACGGAAATATTTGCTGGAATAGGACACATGGTAAATATCTGAACTGAAGGCGATTTTTTTTCTGTCATTATCAATCTTTTGCTTGGTATTTTGCAAGCTCTTCCTCTGTTTTCCTAAGCTTTTACTTCAATGATGGGGATGACAAGCTGTTAGTTTTTGCATCTCGAACTGCCCTCAAGTTTGGTTGAAAATATATTATCAATGATATTAGTTGGATTGATATAGCGCATTTCCCACAGTTGTAGAGGCATTGTCCCTTAGTCTAGTGACAAGGCGTAGAAATATGAAAAGGCAATATGCTAGTGCATTTTGGTAAGGCATTAATCCTCTTTAACAGGTTCCTCAGAGAGGACCTAAAGCCGTCGGCCGTCTGGTTGCTTACTTACAAGCATTTATGCTTTCTTAGCAGTCAGGTAAAAAAAAGACCACCTCCACCATTCTAGACACTTGGTAGGCTCAAATATGGTTAATAGTAAATGTACATGTGCATACGCATGATATTAAAAAGATGTTGACGTATGATGTTACTGATGCCTCGAATGTAGTATTTAAATATTTGTGGCCCGATAATAGACCCTTGAGTAGAACTCTTCAATTAAATAATTAAAACATGTAGAACTAAACAATTACCCATGTGTGTTATGTTATGTCAAATTGGACCACACCATAACAAATAAGACTGTCAGTTTTGAAAGTGAGTGAGAAGAAAAAAAAATCACAATGCTTAGGCCTTCATTCACAATAACCTTTGTATGTTAATTTCCCTCGAAAGCAGTGTAATATGATATTGGGTTTATTACCATACTGAAAATAAAAGAAGCTAACAACCCACATGCTTGACATAGCAAGAGCCCCGAAATGCAAATAATTGATAACCTTTTGTTTAACCGTTGGGCTTTGCTTGAACTATAGCTGGACCATGATAATCCCTTGAACATTTACATTAGCATATGTATTTAATTTTTATTTTTTTGTTTTTAAGCAAAATAAAGAGTGGATGTATTTACAATACAAAGTGATTTTGTGTTTAATAGATTAAGACAGGCTATACTCACTATGTGAAAGGGGGTGTAGAACGGGAAAGGTGCGGGGAAGGAGAGAAAGAGTTTGAGAGAGACATGTCACCCAGCAATGTCATATAAATTCAGGAATATAAATCTCCCTCGAATGCAATCAATCAAGACGTTTACGATACGATTTGTACAACACTGCACCTATAAACGGCATACTAATTTGCGTAAGTTCCTACGTCAATCCAATCGACTATATACATGTTGTACCTCTGTCCAGGTAACTGGTTTTCCTCCATATGTTCATCAGTGAAAAGGTACGTATTAGACTCGGACAACATGAGATTGTGTCTTCAGGACTTGTACGGCAACAGAACGGAACCAACTCACCATATGGTAAGCAATACATATCTACGTGCCTCGCGAATAGTTGAAAGTCTAAATATAGCAAAAGCCCAAGGTAAGACTCAGAGTTGGTCGCAGAATATATTGAAGAGTATTCACAAACAATTTGAGTTAAGTCGAGTTATGATATATAAATGCGTTCATAACTTAGTATTTTCTTACCTTCAGGTAGGCTTAATCAATCATAATGATGCACATGAGCATCATACAAGGCAAATATACAGTGGATGTTTACGTGTGCCTAGATTCCACACTGATTTGTATAAGTGTAGCCTAATTGTTTCTTCCATATTTAAATGGAATAAGCTAGATAATCCGATGAGAACGGCTTCCAATGACAATTCAATTAAGAGATTGTTTAAACAAAGTTGTAATTTGTAAAATGGCTCAGCCAAACATACACTACGTGCATGTTTTGTAATATGACAATGACTTTGACCCCGTTCTCATTCACTTCGTTGGAGCGGTCTAACTAAGACCCGTTCCTCAGGAGCAGTTCTTAGGTGAGTGAGAACGGTCAAAGTGGTCCAGGAAGTGGACTTCTGGACCGCTCCAGAAGACCACCTCGGGAGGTGGTCTTGAGGAACGGGTCTTATTAAGAGCGGTTTGGACCGCTCTAACGTGCAATGTGAACGGAAGCGTACTTTGAACGGAAGTGAGCTAGTGACGTTCCGTGTGAAACATGTAGTACGGGACATACGGTTTGTATTCCGCGCGCGAAAAAATTGACCTGCTGACCTGAGCTGCCATAGCAACAAGACCACTTTGACTCGTGGAGCGGTTTGAGCCATAAAAAACTGCTCTGAGTGTGAACGCTCGCAAACCGTTCCTCAAGACCCGTTCCTCTGGAGCGGTCTAACTAAGACCACTTTCAAAGTGAGTGAGAACGGGGTCTTATTCTCATAATTGCGACTTAATCAATATTTTTCTATTGAAATTAATGTTGAATTAGGTTAATGATATATGTTTATTTTGCAAACGATTATTATTTTGTAACTGTTCTATATAAACGTTATGCTTGCTGATGTAAATATTTTAATGTTTATTCAGGGCCCCATGGCAGACCAATACTTATTGGTGAATGGACTACCCTGCCAAAAGATTAGAAATAAATAAATAAATAAATAAAATAGTGTCTTAGCGCAAGACCACAGATTAAGGCCTAGTGGCATAGCGGCACAAGTGTTTTAATCAGAAGTTGAAATGATAAATTCACAATTTAAAAGAAATTTATGAAAAATTCGACGACGATTTCATTGGCAATATCTTTGAAAATACTTACCATCATCTTTGAAATAATATTTTAGTAATATCCCCTAAATGCCAAGTAATTTTCAAAAAGGAAATAAGCTACACAATATGTTATTGTTAATGTAAAACGCAAACAAGTAAACGAAATCATGGAACAGCATCATTGCACAATGAGTAAATACCTTTTGCTTCTGTATTTCACAACCATCATTTGTATTGAAGACAAATCTTCTTCTTTTTTTAATGAGAATCACATATTAATTGATGTAATTTCGTTTGTCTCTTCTACATCATGTTATTCTTTATCTAGTCTCCCGGTATAAAGGAATCCGTGATCGAGATGGCTTACTCGTGTATCGATCAGGGTTTAATGATCGGATACAAACCAATAAAACAGCCGAAGATATATCGAGAGGAGGCACCAAGTGCGTCTGCTGTACAAGGAGCCGGTAATGCATATGTCGACTAACGGAATGACGACGGCCCAGAGATATGACCATGCCTTGTGGTGTATATAGTGGTCCTCTCCTTCACCAGATTTGTACATACACAAACAGTTTAAATTCTTTATTTTTTTCTTTTTTTCAATACAGGCGTATAAGAGTAGATTTCACACAAGAAACAAAAACAGATTTCAAATCAAGTATAATGAACGGAAAATAAGTACACAATTATTTCGAAATACATGTAAAATGTGGGGGAGCCTAAAAAAAAGGCATAGCTTGTATGTGAGTAGGCTCCCGAACTGAGTAACATAATATAGTAGGTCTGAATGTAAAAGGTATTATAGGAGGCGAAAACGGAGTAGTATAGTATGAGATTCTAAAGACGTACACGGAGAGTGAATTTGGGAAGAAAAGAAAAATAGAATAAAGAGTAAAGAAAATAATATAATAATGATAAGTAGGAAAACGTGAATAAGTTGGAACTCAATGCATCCAAATGCAAAGTAATGAATATTACGCGATCTAGAAGAGAAATCAATATAGAGTACAATATGGGGGTCGTCAACTTGATGTGGTTACCTCAAAGAAACATCTTGGATTAATATTCTCGAGTGATCTTTCTTTGAGTAAACATATCCAATCTGTGATTTCCCGATGAGCACGGCTATGTGGCTTTGTGTGTCGGATTGTAAACTCCAGAAATACAACCGTCCTTAAACGAATACGACATTCCAGTTTGGTTGCCACACCAAAAGAACCATATCTTAGCTCTTGAGGCTATTCATAGACGATTTACTCGTTCTTGTCATCCATACCGCATTTATAACACTATTACATATGGGCAACGCCTGGAGAAGCTTGCTTTGCCGCCCTTGTATAATCGTCTCATTTATTTGACAGTGTCATTTGTTTTAAACACAGGGATCTGTGTGTAGAGACCTCTATATCGCCACGTTTGGGTGCGCTGAGAGGTTTGCTCTCTGAACAGTCTCCAATTGACAGGGTGTTTTGATGTAGGTGTTGGAATTAGGTTCGGTTCTGTTTAGCTAGTTTTCTTTATTAAGTAAACTAGTTGAATTGAATTAAGTTGAGTTCTGGCACTTATGTCGGAGTGAGTTTCTTGGAGCATTCGAGCAGGGTGGTGTGGAGGTCTCTACACGCGTATCTCTGATCCCTTCAGGTATTACATTAAATGAATTACATTTAATTGAATTATGGTATGTTATTTTACCGTTACTTTTTTAATCTATTCACATGTAACACCAGCGGACGTGGAGAAGCTCATGACAGAATGGAAATTCTTTTAGGCAATCCTCAGGTGTCCGGTGGTGGCATTTTCACTGTCTTGTAACTCTTTCATGTTATATGCTTTGTGTTTTTATTTCTATTTTTGTTCATACATGTACCTGGAAATCAACTAAATCAAATAAAACATAAAAGAAAGAAGAAGAGTCGAGGAAGACGAAAAAGAAGAGGAAAAAGAAGGGAAAGCAAATTGATGAAATTAATGTCATTGTTAAATAACGTGTACATAAATATTTTGGGCCACATTGTTTTAAAACTGTTTCAAAATAACAGTAAGTTCATTGGCTCCATGTATCTCTTTCAAAAAGTGTTTGAACTAACTATAACAATCCCATTTTCATTCAAATGGAATTTTAAATATCTTGATTTTTAACTGTCCCTTATTACCTACACATGTAGGTAATGACAGACCTTTGGTGATGACATCATTAATAATTGTTATCTTATCAATCAGCTACATCATGACCACCATTCTGTTACCAAAGAAAGAAAAGAAATTACTGAAGAGAATACAAAACTTTCTGTATGTGTAACATTTTTCATGTAAATTATGCAAATGTGCTTAAAGGTCTCCAATTTCCCACACCTACCCTATTTACCTTGCAGAGCCATGATTATGAAAAATAACTTGTAATCACAATACTCTGAGAACCTGTTAATAAGTAAACATCAATTAAAAAAAAATCCGTTTGGGTTTGTAAAATCGCTCTATGGCAGAGGCATCATTTCCGACTGGGCGCAGTTGAAGTTCCATCTAGTTAGAATTAGGGCAATATTTAATCTAATTCAGGGAAGAAAAAACAAAATCGCGGAAATTATATCAGATTATATAGTAATAATATTTGCGCAGCTTGCCTACTCTCCATTCATGCCAGTAAAACGCCTACAGTTGGAAAGAAATAAAAATAATGTATTGTTTGATTTTCAAGAGATGGTAATTCATGTTTATTTGTTTTAGCTTAATAAAGATGTACATACATGCAAAAGCCCTCACATAAACTATTTGGGGTTTTAAAAAGGTGAATTGTAGTACTTACATTCTTACTTTCGGTTTCCTCTTACAGTTTGTAAACTTGAAATAACAGATCTGATGATTATCATCGTGATTACTGTCGTTTGATACATTGAATTGTGTGTAAAACCTATGTATTAAAGACCACAGATTGGTAATTCTAATTATTATAATATTTTAGGTGACAGCCCATAATCCGTAAAATTGTATTTTTTCGAAATTGAATAAAGGCATAACTCGTTATTCAAAAAGTTTTATTTTCGTTCAGTTAAATTTCGAGAATGGGAATTAAAACTTTTGCCATAGAAAAGTGTATAACCTTATTTCAGGTTGAGTATAAATTTAAAAAAAAATAAATGAAAATGAAAGGACAGGAACGCCATATGTATGAAAGCAATTTTAATATCGGCTTCTTGTTCAAGTTGATATCGATTTTTGAAACATTCAAACGTGTGCTGCATTTTGTGTTTTGGGTCACAAACATTGACTTTTGCTATGTGATACACATGTATTTCGAGCTCTGTGATTGAATACCATTAAGTAGAATATATTTTAAATATGAATGTCAAACAGTTCTACTCATTCTGTGTGAAAAAAAAGAGTCTTTAGTATATAATGCTTGGCAGCAACTATTTGTAATGCCCTATGATTACGATTAAAATCCGGTATTACTGTTTAGAGAGAGAGAAAGAGAGAAGTAAAGGAGAGAGATAACAGAATGACGGAGAAAAATCATTTATTATAGAAAAAAGATGTGTTACAGAATAGGCAGATGGAGAGAGCGAGCGAGAGAAAGAGAGAAGGAAAAAAGGGAGAGAGATAACAGAATTTGTTTTAAAAGAAGACTGAGAGGAGGTTTTAAAAAAGAGAACGCAGAACGGTTGAGAGATAGGTCCTTTATCATAGCTAAAGAGGCATTTCAGAGGAGAAAAAGGGACATTGAGAGAAATTGCAGAACGGTGGAGAGAAATCATTTAATTTAGAGAAATAGGTTTTCCAGAATAGAGAAATGAAAAGAGAGATGGGGACAGAGATAGAGATTAGTAAAGAGAGAGAACACAGAACGGTGGAGAGAAAGAACATTTATAATGGAGAAGGAGGTTTCAAAGGCCCACTGCACTACTTGTAGCTACTTGCGCCCTCTCTCTGTTAAAAAATGCCTAATCGGTGACCATTGGTCCCCCATGATCCTCTTTTTCTTATGTTAACTGAGAGCTGAGTTGATGAGATAGCCACTTGTCCAGTGACCTTGTAGGGCGGTCTAATCCCTCCTGTTGACTAGTACTGATAAGATTTAAAGAAGAGAGAAACGCACACTAGACAAAATTATTTCTATCATTAGTCTTACAAATCTGACCCTGCGATATAACTCTGACAGCCAAAACGTTACAGAGCAATGCCATATTTGGCAGAAACACGCATAAACCGACCGATGCTAGCTAGTGCAATTTGTTCTTTTGGTACCTGGGCTAGTTCCATGATTAAAGAGAAGCTATCTCCAACCACCTTTTCTTCTCCACCTCCTTCTTCGTCTTCCCCTTCTCCTTCCCTTTTCCCCTTCTTTTTAACAATCGTAATTTTTCTCTTTCCTCTCCTTCTGTTCCAACTTTGTTTTCGTACTACTCATCTTTCTCCAATATCAAATCATCATAACGTAACTAATTATCCTTTGTAAAGTCTTGATAAACCAAAATATAGCCCATAACTTAAAGTTATTACTGCCTTCAGTATCTGTTGTCATTTCGGCAATTATTATTTGTTTTCTACATAGTTTTGCCTCTATCTTTTGTAGTTTGTATAATGTGTAATAGTTGGATATTAATACCTTATTGTATTGTAACTAATCTCTGTACTCTACATCTCCTCATTTTATCCTCACTTGATTCTTATTTTATCTTCTTCTTCTTCCTCCTCCTTTTCTCCTTTTTACTCGTCTTCTTCTCTTCCTCTTTTTCCTCTTCATTGCTTTTTAAACTCATCATCTTACTATCCTCTTCTATATTCGTTCTTTACTCTACACCATTATCAGGCTTTTCCCCCTTTTTCTGTACATCTTTTTTATATAAAATTATGTAGGGAGATCGATTAAGATATTTAAAGTTAATTATAGTTTTATCTGATTTATTGATTGACGTTCCGTTCATTAATTGTAATGTAAATTGTTATTAATTATATATTTTACATTTGTTAAAATTTGCCCAATTCGGCTGTTAAGGCTGCGATGCAGTGTTTTTCTTTTATTGTTAATAAAGCTATTATCACTTCAATTCAATTCAAAAGACTACTTCAACGTTTGTGGATCTATCTCAAATAAGCTTAACGATTACTACAATGTCCATCTGTAATATATGAAAATTTAAAGAGAGATATTGTCTAAAACAGAGGAAAAACAATTCCCTCCGGTATTATTAAGACAAATTATAACATTCTTTCGTAAACTTAGTAAATACAATTTATATTTAAACAATAACTGATTTCTACAATGCGTAAACGATGTTTTATTAAAAGAAACATGTTTAGCTAATGAATTTAGGCTATGCATGTTTCAACACATCTCGAAAGTCATCACCACAAAGGCAATAACGCCATAGCACATTTCAGTTCAATTTTATTTATTCTTCTCTTTAGCATACAAATAATATTATAACCCTTCTCA
Organism: Strongylocentrotus droebachiensis; assembly: GCA_035222895.1. NCBI lineage: Eukaryota > Metazoa > Echinodermata > Echinoidea > Camarodonta > Strongylocentrotidae > Strongylocentrotus > Strongylocentrotus droebachiensis. The sequence continues at coordinate 229,479 of JAVYIG010002034.1, read as the reverse complement.
AAACCCACCTTTTTAATCAGTTATAGTTTACTGGAGGCGCACACAAGTAATTAATTAAATTCAATTCAATTGTATTGTATTGTAATGGTAATATTTTATTTTATTTTGTTGCTTTTAAGGTATTGAACAAGTTGAAAAACTATAAATTGGACAGTACCGTCTGTGCGCTTAGAAACGTCTGTACAAAGCGCCCTATAACCGTAATTGTTATTATTTATTTATTTATAATAAAATCAATGGCAAATATACATAGTAAGAGGAAAAACAGAAACTACAAACAAAATTATTATAATGGACCAGCGCCCTCTTTCGTTGATAAGTTTTGTAGAGTTGGCTTTTCGAGGTGATGTTAATAAAAACAAATACACAGATAATAAAGGCATATTTTAATAATCAAAGAATATACTGACTTTGTAAAAGTTTTTCAATTCATTTCTGAATTTGGAAGGGTTTCTATGACTCTCCTATTAATTCCTATATGAATAGAGAAGATGAATCTAAAACAAGTGCCGAAATATATTTGATTTGCAAAAACGTAAGACACATTTTCTTTCGACCATCCCCAACTACACCATACCCAATTACGCCCATATACATTTTCACCCATACCCAGCATACACAAGTTTACAGTTTATTGAAGCATGTTCAAAAAATATAATAACCGAGCCACCTACACCCTTAATAACTAAATTCTCACCCACATCCAAAAACACCCACAAATATTATGTTCGTTAAATATATAAATAATGTGTTATGGATTGAAAATATGGATTGTAAACTTAATTTGCATATGGTGCGTTTATGTGGGCATGGATTACGAATGGCAACACATCCAATCACGTTCTCAACACACACGAAATGTTATTTTGGTGAAATTGAATAAAGTGTCCGTCCCAGCTCACCCAATTAAGAAGAAACAACACATTTCACTAAATACTGCTTTTTAGAGGTTTCCAATTTGTCCACCTCAACCCAGTTCACTAGGTCTATTTCCCCTAGGCTAGCGTACATTTGAATCAATGCCGGAATCAATTTTTAAGTATTTGTAATGATGAAATTTTGTTGCATGGTGATTGCATTATGCATACGTGCAGTTTTTTCATTGTCTTTATGATAAAGTATTTGCTGGTATTGACAGAGATATCGTATTTCCAAGACACGAATTTTTTAGACTTTCAGGTCTTTATCATATTAATCATTAAACTCCATCACAAAAACAAAACACTTGAACTGGGTTCAAAATATATATTTCTATCTAAAAAAAAGTAACACTATTACCCTGTCAACCTTACGATATAAGGTATTGGAGAAAGGAACCATACAGCCAAAGTCAAATTCTCTTAGTTATTAGAAAGACAAATAATGTCAATTTTTCGTAAAAGTGATTTTCATGTATACTATGAAGGTTGTCCATTTCCAAACAGCCTAGTCCACTAATTCATGAATTATATTTTTTCTATGGGTATGGAGGTTTCAAATAAATTATATTCATGCAATAAAATGGAATGGCACCATCTATTATCGTTACGGAATGACATACGCCATCTATTATCGTTACGGAATGACATACGAATCACATTTGTATATAGCCATCACAAAATAACCAACACTTGAATCAGGTTCATTTTTTTTGTAAACTCTGCTCGAAAGAATTGGGTATATATATTAAGTTCCAATAGGCCTATACGGAGATGGAAAGGGGGAATTTACATGTGTCTGGTCTAAGGAAAACAAAAAACTATGACTATGAAAACAAGTTTAATATAAATTTTCAAAATAATGTTTTTGAAATATGCCATAAAGAAATAGATTAATAATACATTTCATCATGATATGTGCAAAACTGTTATTATTAGTTAAGCGAATTGGCCCCAACCATATTTAAGTATTGTTTGAAATGTGTATACTACCGTATGCTGTTTTTATACAGTCATGATAGTTACATTTTGCCGGCTTACCCAGACGTTGCGTGCCCGAACGGATTGACTTATGTTAGAAATCATTATAAAGGACAAATATTTATGATAGTTCGTCTTATTTAATGGAAAACTTTAGCCTGATCAAAAACCGAAAAATTACGGCAGCTTAATTTCAATTGAGCGTCAGTACACTCGACCTCCAACCTCATACGTGACACTATATTCTCCTACATACTCCTAGAATAGCGCCATGTCCCCCCCCCCCCCCCCTCTTCCCGGCTGATATCGACTCAAGCATTCTTGCTTATGATAGTTGGCCTCTCTATTTTTTTTGATTATCTTACTTACCTCAATAATTTCAAGCTTTCAACTTTATATATGCTTTTTTATGAGTGTGTACTTAAGTTGCCACTCTTTATGTAAATCCATTATTTTATATATTATTATTGTTATTTGAATGTTTTATATTTTATTTATCAATAAATTCAGAAACATCTGCTAAAAAGGACTATCACATATATTTAACTGACTACTCCGGCGATAAGACAGGCTATCACCGAGGCGAGGATAGTTTGTCGACCTGTCCGATTACATGAGGTGGTTATCTGCTTGATATCCAATATCAACAATAAATTTAGGTCAATATACAAACCTATAAGTTTGGGTTCAAGGCAAGTGTATACAATTAATATTAAAATTAAAAAATAGCAATATGAAATAATGAGATATAAACAATGTAATATTAAAGATGATTTCAATCATAGTGAATTAATAGTAGAACATATTTACAATTAACAGCAACTTAATAGCTTACCTACCAGTTATTTATTTATTTGTTTGGTTCTTATATTTTCTTTTCAATTTCTGAATTTTCTTCCATACATTTACATGTACCTTTCCCCCTCCCATTGCCCCTCCTTTCCCTGGCTTATCAAAACAAACGTTTTCTAGTAATATTATCCAACACAAAGGTAACATTTGAATTTAAGGACATTAATGTAGATATTGAGAGAAAGAGAGAGAAGATAACAAAGAGAATGGGAATAGAGAGGGACTGAGAGAGAAAGAGAGAGAGAGAGAGAGAGAAAGAAAAACGGGAGATAATGTTTTTCGTTGCTGAAATTTGTCAGTGTGTTGTATCAACAAAAGAGAATTCCACTGGAAACAAAATAAATGATTTTAAAGCAGTTAATACAAATCTGTATCGATATTTTGTGTTAATATGATGTGATTTACTTGCCTACTATACGTATTACATGTAGCCCTCCCATGGTAAGTCAGTGACATTATTAACGGCAAAAAAAGAAAGAGAAATAAACAATATTAGTTAAACAAAACTTATAAAGATACTATCAACAAATTGTGCCACAAGGGCATTGGCGCCGTCTATGTTGAAGTACTTTTAATGACGACACGTTGTTCAACAAAGTGTGTATCGTAGACATTATGTTCATTTTTTATCCTGATAAGATAAATTTCGTTGGAGTTTGTATAAATATAATTATCTTTAAGATATGATTTTTTAAATTTTGAAACCTTTTTCATCTCCGGGTAACCACCTCCATTATGAAAACAAAGCACTTGAATCAGTTTAAAAATATATGAACTTTTCTTTAAAAAAGTAACAGCAGTCCAACTCTTGTAATAAGATCATCTGTATTATAACACACACATAAGAAATACATAGTGGCGATTTTTCTTTAATAAATACATTTTACTGCAATATGTCTCTGTTCTTCGGGCATTACTTGAAATATATTGTGATGAACAAATCATTATGAGCCCTCTAAATAAAAAAGGGCATCCCAATTCGAACATTTTAGAAATAATGATTCCTTCCAGATTACAACTTTCCCAAAATTATAACTGTCTCATTTTTGTCAGATTTATTCAGTCTTTCACCGGTCAACTTCTTTGATTTTCTGCTTTCCTCTATTGTAGATTGCTTTCGGGTTTGGATGTTTCTTTATTGATTGCCATAAAAGGTTCATAGACGGATGATATATGAGCGAAACAAATATAATTATAATAGTGCACAGTCAAATGATGTCACTCTCTCGTAGTGAATTGTATTAAAAGTAAAAGTTCAACAAGATTATAAATTACCATGTCACTATCGGTATGATATTCAATGAAATATACAGTTTATAAGAAGAATTTTACAATAAAGTCTACCCCAGTCGTAAAAAAATAGGAAAAAAATAGGGGAAAAATAGGGATAAAATAGTCCCGAAAATATTTTTTTTTTCTATTTTTTCCCTATTTTTTTAAAAGGAAAAAATAGGTAAAAAATAGTTTTGGAAATAGGAAAAAAATAGGTTTGAAACAATTTTTTCTATTTTTTTCCTATTTTTTTCCTATTTTTCAGACCTGAAAATAGGAAAAAAATAGGAAAAAAATAGTGTAGAAAATTATGAAGAAAATAGTGAAAAAATAGTGATAACTAGGTGCTAGTGAACAGTGAAAATTAGTGGGAAAATAGTAATAAAATAGTGGGAAAATAGGAATAAAATAGTGAGGAAATAGGAAAAAAATAGTGAGGAAATAGGAAAAAAATAGTAAGGAAATAGGAAAAAATAGCTAAAAAAATAGTAGGAAAATAGGGAAAAAATAGTAGGAAAATAGGGAAAAAATAGTAAGAAAATAGGAAAAAAATAGTAAGAAAATAGTGAGGAAATCAGAAAAAATAGTCAGGAAATAGGGGAGATCACTCATCCTTTACTTTCATGGATTTCTCAAGCACTACCATTTCACACATCCAGTCAACAACTCTGTATATTCAACTAAATCACACAGTGCAAACTTGATATAAAGAGATCAGTTATACCTAAAATGACAAGGTAATTTACCAGCTTTTGGGGGTCAATATTTCTTGGTTGCACATGACCTCATTGTCAAAAGTTTCCACTGTAGAATAGTCACCCTACTCCTACAGCTCTTTTCTCTGCATCGATGCACCTACTCAGTTTGCCAAATTCACTTCATCCTTTCAGTCTAATCCATTTAGTAGAACATTTAATATAGTCAATGGGTATATATGGAAAATGTTATACAGTCCAGTCCTATTATAACGAACATGGATACACCAAGATGTTATTATGAGGCAATTCTCATCAGTCCCAATTTTTAAACAAACCAATGTGTCCAGTAACTTGAGTATAACATGATTTCATTTTAACAAGGAAATTGGCTTGGTCCCGAGCACCTCGTTATAATGGCAGTGGACTGTAACAAACAAAAAGAATAAAAGGGAATGTGTCCAATAAAATACATGTACTTTATTTTCCAGAGGTGAATTTCAGGACTATTACTGAGCCGATGCGGATATGCCAGACGATCACAAGCTCTCTTCCTCACTAAGTAACCAAATAAAGCAGTATTCTCGACATGAGAGTGTTGTTTTCTGTCTCTTTTATTATAATTTAATTACAAAGTGCTCTTAATAATGTAATACAATTTTCAAACATCAAGAAAATCATGACAAATAATATTTTTTTCTTGTTATTTACAAAGATAACAAAATAAAATAAATCATAGAACAGATTTTTCAACAATGCACGTACCGGTATGCTTTATAGTACAGTTGACATGTTACATAATTTTCTCAATCTCAATGGAACTGTCAAAATCTTAATACAATCATCATAATCTAGAAACACTTACTACAAAATCAATGACATGTCATGTCACTGAGATATATATAAACAAGAAAATGACAGACTTACATGCTACTATTTTCAAATAGTTTTACAAAGTATACCATCATTACCATGTATCATAAGTAATGGTCTTATGGTCCTTTATCTTCACAATATGCAGGCACTCATTGTGTACACATACATGTTGTACTTGCCTATGAATCTCAATGATTATTGATTAGACATAAGAATTACATAATAAAATGGAAACAAATACTAATGTAAAGGATACAGATGTTCGTCATGCTGTTCACAGGCATCTAATCAAATGGTGGTTGTACGTTACATGTACATTGTCTCTCGATTAGTTTCAATGGATCTGTAAAGATATAAATGAAATGTGAGTTAGGGGTTAGAATAATCATGCATTGGTACATTTATGAACATGCAATTAATACTTAGTACAAGTATTTATGTATTTCATAATAAAAAATTCAAAGGCATAGAACATGTGTGTACAAAAGAATGATAGCAAAAAAGATACCAGGCTGACGACGAACGGATGGTGAAACAACAGAGTCATCATAGAGCTGTCAAGGTGCATGAAATGTAAACCACTCAGGTAGGCAATTAATTAAATTTTATTTTATTCTTAGATATATTGGGTGAACATACATAACATAAAACATAAAATACAGAAAAGAAAATAGTAAAGGAACAATTTTTTGAAGAAAAAAATAAAAAGGAAAGAGAAAAATAATGTAGGTATAGAACTTGTGCCACCTGCACATTATTTTTCTAGCATAATGATGAGGTAAACTACTCTAATATTTTGATGTCAGATCTTAAAGGTAATACAAAGTTTTGGGAAATTTCGAAAATTGGGTGGATAGTGAATCTTTACAATTTTGATATATTTGGATGCCCCTGCATTATGAGCACTAAAACAATTAGCCCCTAAAACACTTGTTTTCAAGAAAAATTGAATATAAAAATTTACCGGTGCTCCCGGTAAATTTTGATAAATTTCAAATAGCGCCTATGGTCGTACAATGGTAGCTGCGACCATGAAAATCTCAGAATATGTAGTTGGGATATATCATTTTCAAACGGGAATAGCTAATCGGTTGATTTTAGTCAAGAAACATTGTTTCATAGCTAAACTAATATCTTGACCTTGAGAGGAAGCTATACAACATAAAGAGTTTATTATTTATTACCTGAAATAAATATACCCAAAAAAATTATCAACAATAGATTTAGATTTCTACTTAGTAAGGACATTTATTTACCTCGCAGACACATTCTCGGACTTAATGGAAGACTTGCTCTTCTTCTTGGCTTGCGTGGTGCTTAGCAGGTTGGGTTTTCTGATTCCTAGAAAAATAATTTGAGAGACAATTTAGCCTAAAACCACATCAAAACAATATATCATGCAAGGCAATATAATTGACAGACGTAGCAATGGTAAAAAATCTGAAATTCTATGTGGATTTATTGTAATCACGTTTGTTTACATTCACTCATTCACTCAGAAGTTGTGTACAACCTCAACACTACATAGTACATGTTACATGGGAATATTGATACGTAAAATACCATTCTATACTATGAAGTAGCATTATATTCAACAACAGACACAATAAAAATCTATATATCATAATATAATTAAGTTTCAGATATAAACGTACCTTTTCAGCTGTTTTCTGGGGCCAGTTCCGCTCGTCGATGGTCCGTCATCCGACAACAACTTCTTGGCTTGCGTGGTGCTTAGCAGCTAGCAGGTTGGGTTTTCTGATTCCTAGAAAAATAATTTGAGAGACAATTTAGCCTAAAACCACATCAAAACATTATATCATGCAAGGCAATATAATTGACAGACGTAGCAATGGTAAAAAAATCTGAAATTCTACGTGGATTTATTGTAATCACGTTTGTTTACATTCACTCATTCACTCATTCACTCAGAAGTTGTGTACAACCTCAACACTACATGGGAATATTGATACGTAAAATACCATTCTATACTATGAAGTAGCATTATATTCAACAACAGACACAATAAAAATCTATATATCATAATATAATTAAGTTTCAGATATAAACGTACCTTTTCAGCTGTTTTCTGGGGCCAGTTCCGCTCGTCGATGGTCCGTCATTCGACAACAACTTCTTGGCTTGCGTGGTGCTTAGCAGGTTGGGTTTTCTGATTCCTAGAAAAATAATTTGAGAGACAATTTAGCCTAAAACCACATCAAAACATTATATCATGCAAGGCAATATAATTGACAGACGTAGCAATGGTAAAAAAATCTGAAATTCTACGTGGATTTATTGTAATCACGTTTGTTTACATTCACTCATTCACTCATTCACTCAGAAGTTGTGTACAACCTCAACACTACATAGTACATGCTACATGGGAATATTGATACGTAAAATACCATTCTATACTATGAAGTAGCATTATATTCAACAACAGACACAATAAAAATCTATATATCATAATATAATTAAGTTTCAGATATAAACGTACCTTTTCAGCTGTTTTCTGGGGCCAGTTCCGCTCGTTGATGGTCCGTCATTCGACAACAACTTCTTGGCTTGCGTGGTGCTTAGCAGGTTGGGTTTTCTGATTCCTAGAAAAATAATTTGAGAGACAATTTAGCCTAAAACCACATCAAAACATTATATCATGCAAGGCAATATAATTGACAGACGTAGCAATGGTAAAAAAATCTGAAATTCTACGTGGATTTATTGTAATCACGTTTGTTTACATTCACTCATTCACTCAGAAGTTGTGTACAACCTCAACACTACATAGTACATGCTACATGGGAATATTGATACGTAAAATACCATTCTATACTATGAAGTAGCATTATATTCAACAACAGACACAATAAAAATCTATATATCATAATATAATTAAGTTTCAGATATAAACGTACCTTTTCAGCTGTTTTCTGGGGCCAGTTCCGCTCGTCGATGGTCCGTCATCCGACAACAACTTCTTGGCTTGCGTGGTGCTTAGCAGCTAGCAGGTTGGGTTTTCTGATTCCTAGAAAAATAATTTGAGAGACAATTTAGCCTAAAACCACATCAAAACATTATATCATGCAAGGCAATATAATTGACAGACGTAGCAATGGTAAAAAATCTGAAATTCTACGTGGATTTATTGTAATCACGTTTGTTTACATTCACTCATTCACTCAGAAGTTGTGTACAAGTACAACCTCAACACTACATAGTACATGCTACATGGGAATATTGATACGTAAAATACCATTCTATACTATGAAGTAGCATTATATTCAACAACAGACACAATAAAAATCTATATATCATAATATAATTAAGTTTCAGATATAAACGTACCTTTTCAGCTGTTTTCTGGGGCCATGCAGTTCCGCTCGTCGATGGTCTGTCATTCGACAACAACTTCTTGGCTTGCGTGGTGCTTAGCAGGTTGGGTTTTCTGATTCCTAGAAAAATAATTTGAGAGACAATTTAGCCTAAAACCACATCAAAACATTATATCATGCAAGGCAATATAATTGACAGACGTAGCAATGGTAAAAAATCTGAAATTCTACGTGGATTTATTGTAATCACGTTTGTTTACATTCACTCATTCACTCATTCACTCAGAAGTTGTGTAGATCTACACCTCAACACTAAATGGGAATATTGATACGTAAAATACCATTCTATACTTTGAAGTAGCATTATATTCAACAACAGACACAATAAAAATCTATATATCATAATATAATTAAGTTTCAGATATAAACGTACCTTTTCAGCTGTTTTCTGGGGCCAGTTCCGCTCGTCGATTGTCCGTCATTCGACAACAAACTTGTATCTCTACGAGTGGGACTAATATTTTGAAAAATTGTCGGGCTCATTTTCTTGGGAAGAATCACTAAAATGGGATAAGGAGGCATCGGAGTATGAGGAGTCACTATCTATTGATGAAATTTCATCGCTAGAATAATTGCTGGAAGACATTTTGGTGTGATTTGGAGACGTTTGAAGAACGAAAATCAGCAATAAAAGTCCGATGCGCACAATAATTCAGCAAGCGCACGAAAAGCAGTGGGGGAAAAAAATAACGGGTTTCTTTTTGAATCCGTGCAAACTCGCCCCCACGGGACATCTCGCCCCAGCCTCAAAGACTGGGGCGAGATGTCCCGACACGATTCATCGCTCGAGAGATACCAATGTGTATTATGTTTGTGCACATTGTACATTTTTAGACTAGATGGCTGATGTTTGTTTACATTCTTTAGTCCTGGCCGTAAATTAGCAGACCACTGGTATCTCTCGATCGATAAATCATGTCGGGATATCTCGCCCCAGTCTTTGAGGCTGGGGCGAGTTAGCCCGACTCCTTCTTGTTCAGTTACGTAGGGGTACTTGCGTACTGTCCTCTACGTTGAAACTTTGCACACACATAGAACGGGAATATCTCGATCGAATGTTTTTTTTTCTATTAATAAAGGAAAAAATAATTGAAATTTCTATGAGTACATTTTCTTTTTACACATGGTTTATTTATGGTTATCTTTGAGCTCACTATTCAATATGTGAACCGACAGCTTAAAACCACCAATAAGTCGCAAAATTAACAACAGAGATAATGGCAGGAGAAACAATGAAAATATACAAGTTTAGAAAATAGACAAAAAATAGTTTACAAATTTTTATCATGTCATAAAAAATTTAAGTGCAAAAAATAGGAAGAAAATAGTACTCGCAAATAGGTAAAAAGAAGTCTGAAAAAGATTAAGATGAAAAAATAGGGAAAAAATAGTTTTGAAGTCGAAAAGAGAAAAAAAATAATCCTATTTTTTTCATATTTTTTTTGGAGAAAATAGGAAGAAAATAGTCTGAAAAAGATGAAGGTGGAAAAATAGGGAAAAAATAGTTTGGTACTCGAAAATAGGAAAAAATAGAATTATTTTTTTCCTATTTTCTTATAAAAAAATAGGAAACAAATAGTCCACAAAAGTTGAAGGTGAAAAAAATGTGGAAAAAATAGTTTGTGCTTGAAAATAGGAAAAAAATAGGACTATTTTTTTACTGTTTTCTTATAGGAAATAGGAAAAAAATAGTCTGAAAAAAAATATAGGTGAAAAAAATAGGGGAAAAATAGTTTTTACTTAAAAATAGGAAAAAAATAGCCCTATTTTTTTCCTATTTTTTTGAAGGAAATAGGAAAAAAATAGTCTGAAAAAAAATATAGGTGAAAAAAATAGGGAAAAAATAGTTTTTACTTAAAAATAGGAAAAAACTAGTCCTATTTTTTTCCTATTTTCTTGAAGGAAATAGGAAAAAAATAGTCTGAATTTCCAGAAAATAGGGAAAAAATAGGAAAAAAATAGGGAAAAAATATATTTTCGCAACAGAAAAAACTACTAGGGTATACACCCAGAAAAGCAACCTTTATCATACCCTAAAGACAAGTCATGTCAGTATTTCATAAAACGACTTTCATTATTATTATGACGAATTACCACTTCCATAAAGTATAAAACACCATTAATGCCAATAAAGTTGATTTTTTAATCAAAGATAGCAAAAACAGACCTTTTGCAAGATGTTGTAAAAACTTAAATCTGTCAAAAATATGTCATTTTCGTTATTACATGAAATTTGATACATACGTCTGCATTAAGTGCCTCATTACGTAATATTTCATTTACCTGTCACGAATAAATATATTTCAATAGTAAGAATGCCAAAAGAGTTACCTGTTTTCACGTAGGGCAAGCCTTTAAAAAAAAAAATCAAACTCGCTTCATCTTATATATCTAATAAGCAATATGCAATTCGGATCCTAGCTATTGTTATACACATGTTACAGGTGAGTTTAATAACTCATCGCTAGCTAAAGGTGTATCGATTTTAATATTTTTTGTTTACATATGGCTTATTACAAAGACGAATTGCTTCAACATGGACTTATGATCCACATCTATACACACCAACAACAACACCCAAACCCTCACACCTTTACCCACAAGCATTCATAACCCCCGCACAAACAAACAAATATAAAATCTAAATATGAAGTATAAATGAAGTATAAATGAAATAATAATTCGTCATTGGTATGACAACTGTGCTAGAAAACTGCAACATATTTGTAAGGGTTATCATAACTACTGAATGTATTAGTGTATCAAGATAATTCCATTTCTGCAAATGCTTATTGCACTGTGTGTACTATGTGATTTGCGCCATCTATTTTAACAAAGTAACAACGATGGTTATCACGATGGCCTACGTGTGTGACCTGCATTTTTCTCAATGGTTTGTGATAAGGAATGTTTGTTCAATCGGTCTATTTATGGTAATATCAGCTATCATGTCGTTAAATATTTGAAGATTAATTTCCACCTGTGATAGTTAAGTACTTACTGATACATATTTGGAGTCTTTTAATTTCCGTTTGTTTCGTCAAAGTTGAATGACCTTATCTATCTCAAGATAATTAGTCTGATGATCACCAATATAATACACGCACACAAGCACTCACACATTATTAACCTACATTTTTATATCGAACAGATGATAGTAACTCGTTTATACTTTTTCCAGTTGCATTCGGATTTTTGCGTTAATCCTTGGTATTATAGCAACTATAATTCCTGTCACAATCATTAACTACTTTTGTTATAATAAGATGAGGTGTCCCGCCCCTACCATTCCAGTTCAACCCAGGATATCTTCCCTACTATGCCATTACGTCAATGGCACCATCTATTTTGAAATACTTTTAATGACGACATGTCATTCAACATTGCGTGCATTTTACTTGAAGTAGTAAACATGTGTTGTTGGAATATAATACTTGATATCGTATCTCCGAGATAAGAACGTTCGGCCTTTGGAACTGTTTGCATCTAAATTTTCATCGTTAATCACAAAAACAAAACACTTGAAACAGGTTCAAAGTATAAAGACCTGTCAATCAAACGGATTAACGATATTACCAAGTCAACCTTGTTAGGATATTGGAGGAAGGAACGACGTTTTCTATAGAGCAAATATGGAATCCTCTTTCATATTAGGAAAACAAATGATGCCACTATTTCGTAACATAAAACGCCATCCTTATTATGAACAACAGCTCTTTCATACAGCATAAACCATTATTTAAATACATTATTAGGTTGTGGGTGTTTCATCACACTACTATACATGTTCCATTACGGCACCATCTGTTTTGAAGTATTTTTAATGACGCCATGTTGTTGAATATCGCGTGTATCATGGGCAGTATTATCATCGTCTTTCTGATAAATTGTATTTGCAGTTGACGTTTACTTTTGATAACCATATCTCTAAGATACTAATGACCGGCCTTTGAAATTGATTTATTCTTCATTGTAAACCACTATTTGGCTTCCCTTCTTTAACAAATTAAACAATTGAATCCAATTTCAAATTAAAACTAGGTTAAAACGACTTAAATTACCATTTCTATTCAATAATGACATACCCTGCTCTGAAGATTAAGCATAAAGGCATTGGAACCAGGGCAATTACATGCGTTTTCTAAATAGAAAGTGTAAATGAAATAACGATTCTTAATAAGTATGACCACATGGTAGAAATCACAATATATTTAGGGTTTTTTAAGGCTGAAAATATCAGTGTATCAGGATTATTATGTTTGTGCCAGTGCTTATAGCACTGTGTGTACTATGTGTTTGGCGCCATCTATTTCAACAAAGTGACAACGTTGGTCATCTGGATGGCCTACGTGTATGACCTGTAGTTTTTCTGAAAGGCTTGTGATAAGGAATGTTTGTTCAATCGGTCTATTTATGATAATAATTATAAGCTATCAAGTTGTTAAATAGTTTAAGATTGCTAACCACCTGCGATAGTTAAAAACTTACTGATATAGATTTGGAGTCTTTTAATTTCCCCTTGTTTCGTCAAAGTTTAATGACTTTATCTATCTCAAGATAATTAGTCTGACCTACACTATTAACATACACTTTTCTATCAAACAGATGACAGTAACTCGTTTATAATTTTCCCAGTTGCATTCGCATTTTTGCGTTAATCCTTGATATCAGAGCAATTATAATTCCCGTCACAATTACTTAGAGATTAACAAACAGCTCTTTCATACAGCATAAACCATTATTTAATTATATTATTAGGTTATGGGTGTTTCATCAAACTACTTTACACGTTCCATTTAAAGGCCCACTGCACTACTTGTAGCTACTTGCGCCCTCTATATAACAAACCATGCCTAATCGGTAACCATTGGTCCCCCATGATCCTCTTTTTCTTATGTTAACTGAGAGCTGAGTTGATGAGATAACCACCTGTCCAGTGACCTTGCACGGCAGTCTAATCCGTCGTGTAAACTATGGCAGATACGCTTTAAGATAACGGCTCATTCTGTTTTGAAGTATTTTTAATGACGTCATGTCGTTCAATATCGCGTGCATCGTGTGCAGTATTATCATCGTCTTTTTGATAAATTGTATTTGCAGTCGACGTTTACTTATGAAATCCATATCTATAAGATACTAATTACAAGCTTTTGAAACTGGTTAAATTTTTAAAATTTAAAAATTAAACAATTTAATCAAAGTTCAAAGTAAAACTAGGTTTAAACGACTTATATTACCATTTCTATTCAGTAATTACACAATTAAATTCAATATAAATACGGAGCTGAAATAGAGAGCTAAGGGAAGGGGGGTTGGGTGAGGGAGATATATAGAGAGAGAGAGAAAGATAGTGAGTGTATGTGTATGAGAGGGAGTGAGAGAGAAAGAGAAAGAGGGAGAGAAAGTGAGTGTGTGTGTGAGAGAGAGAGAGAGAGAGAGAGAGAGAAAGAAAAAGGGGGAGGGGTGAGGGAGGGAAAGAAAAATACTTTTATTATGAAGAATGTATATATTAGTTCATACAGCATAAACCACTATTTAATGAAATAATAGGTGACTTATATAGGTTATGCAAGTTTCAGCACCCTGCTATGAAGCTTAAGGATAAAGGCAATGGCACCAGGGCAATTCCGAGCGTTACGGAATGAAATTCATAAAATAATTATTCATTTTGAAATATAGGTATGTTGAACATGACAATAAGTACCTACAAACTAATAGCACTCCATGTAAAATAATAATAATAATAATAATAATAATAATAATAATAATAATAATGAACGTTATTTGTATAGGGCATATCACTAACACAAAAAAGTTCCTATGCGCTTAGAAAAGAAGGAAATAGAGATAGGGCGGAATAGAAATGAAAATTTATGCCTGATACATGAAAATAATTAATTACAAACAACAATAATGATAAGCAATTCCTATACAGCTTACATGTAATAGATTGTACATTCAGGTAATACAAATTTAAACATGACAATTAAATTAAATATTAAATATGTACATGATACTATAACCAAAGAAGACACTGAACAGCTGGAACAAAATTAACAATTTACAAAAAGATAGGTCTTCAACAGAGTCTTACATGATTCGGTTGTACATTTACAGCGGTTAAGTTTCCCATCAACTATTCATCAAGTTTTACAAAAAAATAAACCTTCATACAGCCGGCTTTCTTACTAAATAACATACACAAAGACATTATTATATATCCATCACGAAATAACAAACCCTTTAATCAGCTTCAGCTTATCTTTTTCTAAGTATGTGGATCGATGGATTGATGAGTTTTTATAGGCCTACACGGAGATGGAATATGAAATATACATACTTATGATGTAATACATGCATAGCGAGATCAGAAAACCTATGACTATGAAGAAAAGTTGAATACACGTAAGAGTTCTTTAAAAATATTTTTATTTTGAAATAAGCCCTAATCAAATAAATAAATAGTAAATTCCGTCATCGTATAATAAAAATTGTCTTTGTGATTCAAGCGAACTTGCCCAATCCCTTTCGAAGGATTTTTGTTATCCATGTGTATACTTTTCCGGCTTTAATCGTCATGATAATTATAATACGCCGGCTTACAAAGATATTTTGTGCAATCATTACACAGGAAAAATGTATATGTCAGTGTCAGGTAAGAGCTATTAAATGGAAACCTTTAGTTGAATGCAAAGGCAAAAGTTACGGCGGCTTTATTATTAATAAGCATCCTCGCCCTTGACCTCCTTCCTCATAGATATTTAAGCAATGCAAATAATTAATGACTCCGGCGATGGGAAAACCTATCACAACAGTTGATAGTTTGTCGACCTGCAAGAATAATTAAATTAGTTGAGTATTTGCTTTATATCGAATATCAACAATATATTTAGGTATTCAGTTCACCTAGGTCCAAACCTAACAACATTGGTTTAGGGCTGGTTTGTACAATGAATCATACATATATAACAAAAGCAATATGAAATATAACGAGACATTTAATTCGTCACTGAGGACGATTTAGGTGACTCCCAAAACAACCACCTTAACTTTAAACAAGACCACATAACCAATGTTTGATCTATTTTTAAGAAAAATTACATTTCCATATGTTTTGTACACAAATCACGAAAACGAGCGATTTTCGGGCTGACATGCAAAAACAAAAGGTCACGTGACTTTGTAACTGTTGGTCTGATTTTCGTTTTTTTGTTTAAAGATGCGCAAGACTCGAAATACAAAGTCAGCGAGCGGCGGGGCGCCATCCATATGCAATCCCGAACAATCAGGAAAATCCTGGAGAGGGGGGGGGGGGGGGGGGGTGGGGGCATAATGCCCCCCCCCCGGCCTTATTAGGGTTAATTTAGTACGCATTTAGACTTTCTAGAACTTTAATCACGAAGATGTTGTGATAAAGTGGCTCATACACTCAATTCTCAATTAAGGGTTGAAGGTTTAAATACCAGCCCGGCACTAACGTCCTCTGGAAAGGCGTTAATCTACATTTGCCTCCTTCCATCCAGATTTAGAGGAATGAATTTGTTTAAAACAATAATGTGAAGTGCTAAGATATTTTGTTTTCATTCGGTTTGGGGGCATTTTTTATATTTTTTTTCTTCTTTTAACATCTTTGTTTTGTTTTGCTTTGCTTCGTGGGAAAAACTGTGTTTTATTGGGTCACACAGACTCTGTCATTCGATGGCACTAGACGTCTAAGTGAAAGAGCGCCCTCCTTCGTTAATAAAGTTAAGTAGAGTTGGCTTCATCCCCTGCAAAATTCTCGAATATGCCTTCTATTTAGGCAAAACAAATGTAAATGAGCACTGTCATCATTGCATGATATTGCCAATCTTGTCTGGTGTTTAGTGGGTACACCAATATTTTTCGAGGTGATGGACATGAAGATATTGCAATATAACAAGGGGCCAATGAAATCGAAACAAGTACTGACTTTGTAATCTGTTTTCGATGAATTTCAGAACTTATTAGGGTTAATTTAATACGCATTTAGACTTTATAGAACTTTAATCACGAAGATGTTGTGATAAAGTGGCTCATACAATCAATTCTCAATTAAGGGTTGAAGGTTTAAGCAAAGCAAATAACTAATGACTACTGCAATTTGACATTGCATGATATTGCCAATCTTGTCTGGTGTTTAGTGGGTACACCAATATTTTTCGAGGTGATGGAAATGAAGATATTGCAATGTAACAGGGGGCCAATGAAATCGAAACAAGTACTGACTTTGTAATCTGTTTTCAATGAATTTCAGAACTGTGATATCTGATAAAGGACTTCTTTGCATTTATTTATATTGAAAACGTAAATTTTTGAAAATTAATCCCAAAGCCATCAGATAGAAAGGAACTACATAGTTGATAACAATAACGCGCGTCCATACTAACTTACATCCATACAAACCCACGCTCATAACCAACCACACCTACACATATTCATACACATAAACACCCACGCCCATACCCTCACGCCATACACACCAGTTTAAGTTAACGCCCCATATACAAATACACACCCACATCAATACACGCCTACGTCCACGCCCATATTAGTGATACATATTTGTTTGTTGAAGTTAATATTTGTTGGTGGATTGAAAGTATAACCCTCACTTTATCAATATACAGTGCATCCCAGAAAAAAACGAAACCGAGAATCGTCGATGTTTTATCATAATTTAATCACAATTATAATTAATAAATGACACATATTTGAAAAGCTTACACCCTCTTCTTTATTTGGTGCAAATCATAAGATGCATATTTCACGCATGAGTGATTAAAAACAATTTGAACAGAGGGTACCGAAAAGTCGTCTGGCGGGCGGTATCTGAATTTCAAAGAGAAACTCACATTTCTAGAAAAGTTAGTCTTTTGCCCTTTCATATAACACCTCAATCAGGAAAAATGAGCCAGGAATAAGAAAGCTCTGTTTGTTTAAATTAATGATTGAATTTCCATAATTTAATTAAACGAATTGGTTCTCAATGGCTGCCTACCATAGCAACAAACAGAGTTGGCAAAAGATTTAACTCCGTTTCGTTGACGATCAGCCATGCACAAAGAAGACGAAAGACTTCACACATGACTGCATGCGCTTTTTGGGACGCAATGTACAGTGTGTTGTTAAGGCCCTGGATAGTTGTTGTTGTTGTTGGGTAATTGTTTATTGGCGTTCATTCAATGCTGAATATATACGCCATAATTATTTTTAATTTTATAAGGAAAATCAGTTATAAATAAGAAAACTGAGGATAAAGATTTGTAATGATATAATTAAAAAGTAACGCAATTTTTTAGGAGTCTCTGGATGGTTTGCAACTTCGTGTTTCTGCTTTTTTTTAAAGTTTAATCTGGT
The DNA here is from genome assembly GCA_035222895.1 of Strongylocentrotus droebachiensis. Lineage (NCBI taxonomy): Eukaryota > Metazoa > Echinodermata > Echinoidea > Camarodonta > Strongylocentrotidae > Strongylocentrotus > Strongylocentrotus droebachiensis. Next base: position 211,113 of record JAVYIG010002034.1, on the reverse strand, counting down.
CAGCCCGGTTTCGATGGCATGGAAAACTAGCTTTGCCCGATGTGAAACAGGCTTCTCGGCTACTCGGCGTGCGTGCGCAGTGATCTTTTAATTTTATAACGCACGGTGCCTAGACCACTCAGAAACACAGAAACACTATAAATTGAGACACATCGTACAGGGGCGCTCCTGAAACCGAATTTCCAATCCATTCAAGTAAATTGATATACAAATCTTATCACATTATCACTATTTGTAAGCAAACATTTAAGTGGGCTCTTTGTTAGTATCAATGCATAAAAATAGAACAATTGAAAAATTAACGTCTTTATTTAATATTATATAGGGCCTATATAGGCCTATATATTACATACCTACATACATTATATTTCTTTATTTATTCCTCCTTTTATTCTCTTTATGAGAATCTCCTAAAGAAGCGAAAGGGGAAAGAAGTACTTTTGGCTTATTTTACTTTACTTGTAAGTAAACTTATTAGGTCTCTTGTTTTATTTGAAGCGACCCTGGATAGTGAATGGTTATGAAGAACATCACTTTATTAACACACTGAGGTGAAAGGGATACAGTGTCCTACCTCTTCCTAATAAGAAGAAACAACACATTCCAATAAATACTGCTTTTTATTTGTTATTGGGTCATATCAGAGCTAAAAGTAGTGTAGACAAAAACTAAGTGGTGTCAAACAAATCGAAAATTAAACGGTGAAATCGTGTTTTAGTTGTATTTGTATATGTTCCAACTTTTGCAGGATTTAAGCAAATTCATAAAAGATTAAATGCCTATTTAATTAAATTAGGTGTCCAAATTCTACCTCATCCAAGTTCAGTAGGTCTATATCCCCTACCATATCATTAACTCAATGGCACTATCAATTTTGGAGTATTATTTGTAATGACGACATGTTGTTCTATATTGATTGCAGTACGCATACCTGCAGTATTTTCATTGTCTTTATGATAAAGTATTCGCTGGTATTGACAGACATATCGTATCTTCAAGATACGATTTTTTAGACTTTCAACTCGTTATCATATTAATTATTAAAGTCCATCACAAAAACAAAAGTCTTGAACTGGGATAAAACTATATCGTTCTATCTATAACCATATTACCCTGTCAACCTTACGATAAGTATTGGAGAAAGGAACCATACAGCCAAAGTCGACTTGTCTTAGTTATTAGAAAGACAAATAATGTCAATTTTTCGTAAAAGTGATTTTCATGTATACTATTACTTACTATGAAGGTTGTCCATTTCCGAACAGCATAATCCACTAATTCATAAAATATATTTTGTTATATGGGTATGGAGGTTTCAAATATATTATATTCATGAAATAAAATGGAATGGCGCCATCTATTATTGAGTATTTTTAATGACGCCATAATGTTGAATATATCTTGCTTTATTTGCAAAATTCTGATCGTATTTGTGATAAATCATATGTATGGAGGGAGTTTATACCTGATACTATATATCTACTAATTAGATACTAACTGCAACTGAATACTTGAATCCTAGTCCAAAGAATAATAACGGTTATTTGTTAGGTTTCCTATCACCCATTAAACAAGTTCATAAGAAACAAAACAATTATATAGTTTCGTTACGGAATGACATACGAATGGCATTTGTATATTGCCATCACAAAATAACCAACACTTAAATCAGGTCCAACTTTTTTGTTAAACTTTGCTCGAAAGAATTGGGTATATATATTAAGTTTCAATAGGCCTATACGGAGATGGGAAGGGGGAATTTACATGTTTATGGTCTTAACGAAAACAAAAATCTATGACTATGAAGACAAGTTTAATATGAATTTTCTAAATATTTGTTTTGAAATGTGCCAAAATGAAATAAACAAATAATAAATGTCATCATGATATGTTCAAAAGTGTCATTTTTAGTTAAGCGAATTGGTCTCAACCATATTAAAGTATTGTTTGAAATGTGTATACTATGCTGTTTTTATACAGTCATGATAGTTACATTTTGCCGGCTTACCCAGACGTTGAGTGCCCGAACGGATTGAGTTATGTTAGAAATCATTATAAAGGACAAATATTTATGATAGTAAGTGTTATTTAATGGAAACCTTTAGCCTGATCAAAAAAACAAAATTACGGCAGCTTTATTTCAAATAAGCGTCCGTTCACTCGACCTCCAACCTCATACGTGGCACTCTATTATCCTACATACTCATAGAAGAGCGCTATACCCCCCTTATTTCCGGCTGATATCGACTCAAGCATTCTTGCTTATGATAGTTGACCTTTCCATTTATCTTGATTATCTTACTTACCTCAATACTTTCAAGCTTTCAACTATTTATATGCATTTTTATGTGTGTGTACTTAAGTTGCCACTCTTTATGTAAATCAATTATATTATTATTAATTTTATTTTAATGTTTTATATTTTATTTATCAATACATGCAGAAACAACTGCCAAAAAGGACTATCAAATCTATCTAACTGACTACTCCGGCGATGGGACAGGCTATCACCGAGGCGATAATATTTTGTCGACCTGTCCGATTACATGAGGTGGTTATCTGCTTTATATCTAATATCGACAATAAACTTAGGTCAAGATACAAACCTATAAGTTTGGGTTCAAGGCAAGTTTGTACAATTAATATTAAAATAAAAAAATAGCAATATGAACTAATCAGATATAAACAATGTAATATTAAAGATGATTTCAATCATAATGAATTAATAGGAGAACATATACCATTAACAACAACTTACGTATTAGCTTACCTACCAGTTATTTATTTATTTGTTTGGTTCTTATTTTTTTTCTTTTCTGTCCTTGAATTTTCTTCCAAACGTTTACATGAACCTACCCCCTCCTATTGCCCCTCCTCTCCCTTTCTGATCAAAACAAACGTTGTCTAGTAATCTTATCCAACACAAAGGTAACATGTGAATTCCAGGAGATTAATATAGATATTGAGAGAAAGAGACAGAATATAACAGAGAGAATGGGGATAGATAAGAGAGAGGGAGTGAGAGAGAGAGGGAGAGAGAGAAAGAGAGAAAGAAAAAAGGGAGATAATGTTTATCGTTGCTGACATGTTGCAGTGTGTTGAATGAAAAAAAGAGAATTCCACTGGAAACAAAAAAAAACGATTTTAAAGCAGTTAATACAAATCTGTATCGATATTCTTTGTTAGGATGATGTGCTTTACTTGCCCACGTATTACATGTATCCCTACCATGGTAAGTCACTGACATTATTAACGGCCAAAAAACACAACAATATTAGTAAAAAATGATTAAGATAATATCAACAAATTGGCGCCGTCTATGTTGAAGTACTTTTAATGACGACACGTTGTTCAACAAAGTGTGTATCGTAGACATTATGTTTATTGTTATCATGATAAGATAAATTTCGTTGGAGATTATATAAATATAATTATCTTTAAGATACGAATTGTTGAACTTTGAAACCTTTTTCATCTCCGGTTAAACACCTCCATTATAAAAACAAAGCACTTGAATCAGGTTACAAATATATGAACTTATCTTTTTTTAAAGTAACAGCAGTCCAAGTCTTGTGATAAGATCATCTGTATTATAACACACAAATAAGAAATACAAAGTGGCGAAATTCTAAAATAAATCGAAAAATGTTATGCATGTTTGAAATATGAGATCACCAAGTCTATGCGAATCTCGATTTGGCAGTTTTGTCAGTAGGTGGTGACGCAGTTGGTGATAACTCTCCTGTTCGTTACGTACAAATACATCATTAGTTTTTTCCTGCAAATTGTCTCCGTTCTTGGGGCATTACGTGAAATATATTATGATGAACAAATCATTATAAGCCCTCTAAATAAAAAGGGCATCCCAAGTCTAACATTTTAGAAATAATGATTCCTCCCAGTCTACAACTTTCCAAAAATGTTAACTGTCTCATTTTTGTCAGATTCATTCAGTTTTTCACCGGTCAACTTCTTTGATTTATCTTCTTTCCTCTAGGGTAGATTGCTTTCGGGTAAGGATTTTTCTTTATTGATTTCCATAAAAGGTTCATAGACGGACGATATATGAGCGAAACTAAAATAATTCTGTAATTGCACAGTCAAATGATGTCACTCTCTCGTAGTGAATTGTATTAAAAGTAAAAGTTCGACAAGATTATAAATTACTATGTCACTATGATATTCGATGAAATATACAGAGTTTAAAAGAAGAAATTTACAATAAAGTATATACACCCATAACAGCAACCTCTATCATATCCTAAAGACAAGTAATGTCAGTATTTCATAAAAAATGACTTTCATTATTATTATGACGAATGCCGGACCACTTCCATAAAGTAGAAAACACCATTAATGCCAATAAAGCTGATTTGTTAATAACAAATAGCAAGAACAGACCTTTTGCAAGATGTTGTAAAAACTTAAATCTGTCACAAATATGTCATTTGTGTTATTAAATGAAATTTGATACATACGTCTGCATTAAGTGCCTCATTACGTAATATTTCATTCACCTGTCACGAATAATTATATTTCAATAGTCAGAATGCCCCAAAAATACCTGTGTTAACGTAGGGCAAGCCGTGTTTTTTTTTTTATTATTAAACTCGCTAGATCTAATAAATGTAATTAGCAATATGCAATTCGGATCCTAGCTCTTGTTATACACATGTTACAGGTGAATATAATAACTCATCGCTTGCTAAAGGTGTATCGATTTGAATATTTTTTGTTTACACATGGCTTATTACAAAGACGAATTGCCTCAACATTGACTTATGATTCACATTTATACACACCAACAACCACACCCAAACCAATCACACCTGTACCCACACGCACTCAAAACCCCCACACAATCTAATTATGAAGTATAAATTAAATAATAATTCGTCATTGGTATGACAACTGTGCTAGAAAACTGCAACATATTTGTAAGGGTTATCATAACTACTGAATGTATTAGTGTACCAAGATAATTCCATTTCTGCAAATGCTTATGGCACTGTGTGTACTATGTGATTTGCGCCATCTATTTTAACAAAGTGACAGCGTTGGTTATCACGATGGCCTACGTGTATGATCTGCAGTTTTTCTGAAAAGTTTGTGATGACGAATATTTGTTCAGTCGGTATATTTATGGTAATATCAGCTATCATGTCGTTAAATATTTTAAGATTACTTACCACCTGTGATACTTAAGTACTTACTGATACATATTTGGAGTCTTTTAATTTCCCTTAGTTTCGTCAAAGTTTAATGACTTTAACTATCTCAAGATAATTAGTCTGATGATTACCGATATAATACACGCAAACAAGCACTCACACACTATCAACATACACTTTTCTATCGAACAGATGATATTAACTCGTTAACTTTTCCCAGTTACATTCGCATTTTTGCGTTAATCCTTGATATCTTAGCAATTATAATTCACGTCACAATCACTTAGAGATTAAATACTTTTGTTATAGTAAGATGAGGTGTCCCACCCCCTTCCATTCTAGTTAAACCCAGTCTATCTTCCCTACCACGCCTTTACGTCAAGGGCACCATCTATTTTAAAATACTTTTAATGATGAAATGTCGTTCAACATCGCGTGCATTTTACTTGAAGTAGTATATGACATTGTTGTTGAAATGTATAATTGATATCGTATCTCCGAGATAAGAACGTTCGGCCTTTGGAACTGTTAGCATCTAAATTTTCATCGTTAATCACAAAAACAAAACACTTGAATTAGGTTCAAAGTAAAAGATCTATCTAAAGAGATTAACGATATTACCAAGTCAACTTTGTTATGATATTGGAGGAAGGGACGACATTTTCTATACAGCCAAGATGGACTCCTCTTTGATATTAGGAAAACAAATGATGCCACTATTTCGTAACAGAAAACGCCATCCTTATTATGAACAATAGCTCTTTCATACGGCATAAACCATTATTTAATTATATTATTAGGTTGTGGGTGTTGCATCACACTACTATTTGTTTTGTTTTAAATTATATTTTATTTCCTTTCTCATAATTTCACATAACAAGAAATTATCACAATAAGATATATAAAACAAGATCTTTGATACAAGACACAATTACATCAACCAATGAACAACATAGAAAAAATCTCAGATTATACATGATTCTACATGTTTTTCTTGCATGTAACAGTGTTTAATCAAAATAACAGTAGAGGAAGGTTTGAAGTTACATAGTACCACCCTGTCACACACTCTCACACCAACAAAGTCATGACAGCCCCCTATAGCCCCCCCCCCCACACCACAACCCCTTTCACACACACACAAACACACACTGCATGCAACCTGTTCCGGAGATTTCCTTCCTCATAACATTCACATTACACAATAATTATCACAGTATGTAATACAAGGCAAGATTTACGATACAAAACATGTTATGAATTACAATGAACATAGAAAAATCTCAGATGATACATTTTTGTACATTTGTTCTTTCATGTAACAGTCAATAATCAAATTAACCATAGAGGAAGTTATGAATTTTACCTAGTTCGACCCAATCACACACTCGCACACCCTCAACTTACACCACACAAACTCTCTCACCCCCCCCCCCCCACCTCACACCCCCTTCACGCCGACACACACACTGCATGCAACCTGTTCCGGTGTGTCCACCTGTAAAAGAGAGATAATTGTAATATTTAAAAAAAAGAAAAAAGTAATAATACCCTCATCCATTAAAGTAAAAAAGCATATGGTTCATAAGGTTCATCTTTATTGTCCATTTAACAATGGAAATTCATCGTGTTACATGGTATTGCGGTACACATATATTTAACATAATACACTCATACAAAAATCAAAAATCAAGTTGTCCCCATTTCTGTAAGTGTTTCCCCTTTTTGAAGGCTATTTTGTATTTTCGTCACTGTAATCTTTCAGCATATGTACTACTTTCTGTAGAGATGGCAGAGTTCCTTGTTTTCTAGAAATACAAATGATATACTTTACTAAAAATATGATACAATTTATTACAAATATTCTAGCAGTATTGCCAGATATTCCCATAAAAATGGGTTTCCAATCATCACTGTGAATTTCGATTAAATGTAACTTTTGAATTACCTCCTGCCATAATCGTTTAACTTTAAGACAATCTAAAAATAAATGGTGGTTTGTCTCTACTTCTTGTCTACAAAAGGAACAAAAATGGTCCGACTCAAAACCAAATGTAAACAGCTCTCTTTTCGTATATACAGCCCCTTGTAATTGTTTGTATTGAAACTCTCTTCGTTTATTACATAGCATTGCACATTTCATCCTTGTGAATGTTTCTTTCAACTCCGTCATTCCAAGATCAAGTTGACAGTTACCGTCTTTAACATGTAATGTATACTCTTTTTGAAGTTCTTCAATAAAGTAATATTATAACCGCCTAGACTTTACATCACATAGATTCTGTAAACGTCCAAATATCATCAATTATATTTCAAAATTTTCTTTTCGTATTGCTGAAAAGATCTTTTGAATTCTAAGCAAGCTTTCAGTTGCAAAACCCAAATAAAAAAAAATGTAAGATCGGTTTGAAATGACCTCTCACAATTATATCTGATGCTTGAAGTATACCTTTCTGAAAGAGTTCAAAATCAACAAATGTTTTATTGCTGAGACATATAAATTTATTACTACATATAATCGGATTAATTTTATTTTCTCCAAAGTGTCTGCATTTATCTAATTCTTGCCTTGCGTTCAACATGTCTTTATAAAACAATGGTTTACCCTTCAAGTCCATTTCATTTATATCATAATTACAAAGAAATATAATTCATCCCCAAGTGATCTGAAAAAGTGGTCAAAGGTTACTTTCCAACCTGAATACTTGTCTCCATAGAGCAACCGTTCGATCCACATTATTATCTGAGTCATTAGGCTTCCCTTCTTTAACAAATTAAACAATTTAATCCAAGTTCAAAGTAAGACTAGGTTAAAACGACTTATATTACCATTTCTATTCAATAATGACATACCCTGCTATGAAGATTAAGCATAAAGGCATTGGCAGCGGGGCAATTCCATGCGTTTTCTAAATAGAAAGTGTAAATGAAATAACAATTCTTAATAAGTATGACCACATGCTAGAAAATCGCGATATATTTAGGGGTTTTCGTAATGACTGAAAAAATCAGTGTATCAAGATTATTCTTTTTGTGCTAGTGCTTATAGTATTGTGTGTACTATGTGTTTGGCGCCATCTATTTCAACAAAGTTATACCGTTGGTTATCACGATGGCCTACGTGTATTACCTGCAGTTTTTATCATAGGCTTGTGATAAGGAATGTTTGTTCAATCGGTCTGTTTATGGTAATATCAGCTATCATGTCGTTTAATATTTTAAGATTGCTTAACCTCCGATATTTAGGTACTTACTGATACATATTTGGAGTCTTTTAATTTCCCTTTGTTTCGTCAAAGTTTAATGAATGTATCTATCTCAAGAAAATGTGTTTGATGATCACCAATATAATACACGCAAACTAGCAATCACACACTATTAGCCTACACTTTTCTATCGAATAGATGATAGTAACTCGTTTATAATTTACCCAGTTGTATTCACATTTTAGCGTTAGTCCTTGATCTCATAGCAATCATAATTCCTGTCACAATCGCTTAGAGATTAACTACTTTTTTATAGTAAGATGAGGTGTCCAACCCCTCCCATTCCAGTTTAACGCAGTCTATCTTCCCTGCAATGCCATTACGTCAACGGCACCATCTATTTTGAAATAATTTTGATGACGACATGTCGTTCAATATTGCTTGTATTTTACTTTTACTTGTATATCGTATCTCCGAGATAAGAATGTTCGGCCTGTGGAACTGTTAGCATCTAAATTGTCATCGTTAATCACACAAAAACAAAACTTGAATCAGATTCAAAGTATAAAGACCTGTCAATCAAAAAGATTAACGATATTACCAAGTCAACCTTGTTATGATATTGGAGGGAGGGACGACATTTTCTATACAGCAAAGATCGAATCCTCTTTGATTTTAGGAAAACAAATGATGCCACTATTTCGTAACAGAAAACGCCATCCATATTATGAACAACAGCTCTTTCATACAGCATAAACCATTATTTAATTATATTATTAGGTTGTGGGTGTTTTATCACACTAATATACATGTTCCATTAAAGATAACGGCACCATCTGTTTTGAAGTATTTTGAATGACCCCATGTTGTTGAATATCGCGTATATCATGTGTATTATTATCACCGTCTTTATGATGAATTGTATTATTTTGCAGTCGACGTTTAATTATGATAACCATATATCTAAGATACTAATTACCGGCCTTTGAAACTGTTTTTTCTTCACTGTAAATCATCATTAGGCTTCCCTTCTTTAAAAAATTAAACAATTTAATCCAAGTTCAAAGTAAAACTAGGTTAGAACGACTTATATTATCATTTCTCTTCAATAATGACATACCCTGCTATTAAGATTAAGCATACGGGCATTGGCACCAGGGCAATTTCATGCGTTTTCTAAATAGAAAGTGTATATGAAATAACAATTCTTAATAAGTATGACCACATGCTAGAAAATCGCATTATATTTTGGGGTTTTCGAAATGACTGAAAATATGAGTGTATCAGGTTTATTCTGTTTGTGCCAGTGCTTATAGCACTGTGTGTACTATGTGTTTAGCGCCATCTATTTCAACAAAGTGAAAACGTTGGTCATCACGATGGCCTACGTGTATGACCTGCAGTTTTTTAATCTTAGTCTTGTGATAAGGAATGTTTGTTCAATCGGTCTATTTACGGTAATATCAGCTATCAAGTCGTTTAATATTTTAAGATTGCTTACCGCCTCCTATATTTAGGTACTTACTGATAAAGCTTTGGAGTCTTTTAATATCCCTTTGTTTTGTCAAAGTTTAATGACTGTTTCTATATCAAGATAATTAGTCTGATGATCACTAATATAATACACGCAAACAAGCACTCACACATTATTAACCTACATTTTTCTATCGAACAGATGATAGTAACTCGTTTATATTTTTCCCAGTTGCATTCGCATTTTGCGTTAATCCTTGATATCATAGCAATTATAATTCCCGTCACAATCACTTAGATATTTAATACTTGTTATAGTAAGATGAGGTGTCCCACCCCTTCCCATCCCAGACAAACTCAGTATATCTTGCCTACCATTCCATTACATCAACGGCACCAACTATTTTGAAATACTTTTAATGATTACATGTCGTTCAATATTGCGTGCATTTTACTTGAAGTAGTAAACATCTGTTGTTGGAATATAATACTTGATATCGTACCTCCGAGATAAGAACGTTCGTCCTTTGGAACTTTTATCATCTAAATTTACATCGTTAATCACAAAAAGAAAACACTTGAATCAGGTTCAAAGTATAAAGATTTATCTAAACAGATTAAAGATATTACCATGTCAACCTTGCTATGATATTTGAGAAAGGAACGAAGTTTTCTATACAGCAAAGATCGAATCCTCTTGGATATTAGAAAAACAAATGATGGAAAAGAAAACGTTATCCTTATAATGAACAACAACTCTTTCATACAGCATTACCCATTTTTAATTATATTATTAGGTTGTGGGTGTTTCATCACACTACTATACATGTGCCCTTAACAAAAACAGCACCATCTGGTTTGAAGTATTTTTAATGACGTCATATTGTTCAATATCGCGTGTATCGTGTGCAATATAATTATCGTATTTATGATAAATTGTTTTGCAGTCGACGTTTACTTATGATAACCATATCTCTAAAACAAAAATTACAGGACTTTGAAACTGATTTCTTCTTCATTGTAAACCACCATTTCGCCTCCCTTCCTTGCATTTTAACAATTGAATCCAAGTTCAAAGTAAAAGTAAGTTAAAGCGACTTTGATACCATTTCTATTCACTAATGACCACATTAGATTCAAATTCATATGAAGCTAAAAGAGAGAAGTCTAAAGGGAGGCTGTTGGATGAGGGAGAGAGAGAGAGAAATAAAGATAGTGAGTGTGTGTGTATGAGAGAAAGTGAGAGAGAGAAGTAAGTGTATGTGTGTGTGTGAGAGAGAGAGAAAGAGAGAGAGAAAGAAAGAGGGAGGTGAGAGAGAGAGGGTGAATACTTTTATTATGAATAATGAATGTATTTCCATACACCATAAAGCACTATTTAATGACATAATAGGTGATTTATATATAGGTTATACCAAGTTTAAACACCCTGATATGAAGCTTAAGGTTCAAGGTAATGGCACCAGGGAAATTTCGAGCGTTACGGAATGCAATTTACACAAAATTGTTCATTTTAAAATATAGGTATAATGAACATGACAATAAGTACCTACACATTAATAATACTTTATATAAAATAATATGATGTACTTTTACAACGGTTAAGTTTCCAATCAACTATTCAACATGTTTAGAAAGTTTAAGAAGAGTGAATTATGTATTTTCAAAATATGTTTATTTTGAACTAAGCCCTAATGAAATAGATAGGTATTCCATCATGATATGTTAACAAGCATCGTAATTTAAGCGAATTAGCCCCATCCATATCAACAGTTTTTGTTATCCGTGTATGTTAATCAATAACTTGTGCACAATTGTAAGATTCCATGACATCTAGAAGCTTTCTAGTATTCCATGATACAATGTTATTTGTCACATCACAATTCATGTCCCTACGAAAAAGATATGGAACCCTCATACCATCAACTGTTTGAATTACTCTCTCATCATGTGTATACCCTGCCGGCTTTAATCGCCATGATAATTATAATTTGCCGTCTTACCCGGACGTGTTGTGCCCAAACAGACGAACGTTATGTTTGAAATCACTACACAGAAAATATATGTATGTCAGTGTCAGGTTAGTGCTATGGAATAGAAACCTTTTGTTAAATCGAAAGGCAAAAGTAACGACAGCTGTATTTGTATTAAGCATTCTCACAGTCAACCTCCTTCCTCATAGATATGTAAGCAAAGCAAACAATTAATGACTATTCCGGCGATGGAACAATCTATCACAGAGGTTGATAATTTGTCGACCTGTCAGAGTAAATTAAGTGAGTATTTGCTTCATATCCAATATCAACAAAACATTTAGATCTCTAGTACGACTAGGTCCAAACCTAACCGTTTTGGTTCAGGACAGGTTTGTACAATAAATCATAGATTTTTTTTTGTAAGCAATATGAAATATAAAAATGTAATAATATAATTTTAATCATGGTGCCTTTATATGAGAACACATAATGCCATTATAAACAACTTACTTAATACTCGCTCACCTCTCATATATTATATTTAATTTCTGTTTTCTTTTTGCTTTCCTGGGTTTTTCTTCCAATCCCCCCCCCCCCCCCCTCATTGCCCCTTCTCCCCATGCTGCTCAAATCAATGTAAAGCAAACCATGTCAAGAGAGAGAGAGAGATAGAGAGAGAGAGAGAGAAGAACAAAAAGGGAGATAGAGAGCGAGAGACAGAAGCACAGAGAGAGAGATAGAGAGACAAGAGAGAAAGAGAATATCGGGTCACAAAGAAAGAGAGAGAAATAGGGAAGAAGTGCCGGGGTGGGGGGAGGGAGGTGCTAAAAAGACCCCTTCCCCAACCCCCACTCAGTGTTATTTAGGGTACGCGTATGCATGTTCCCTCCCTTTGAAAGCACTTCCTATCTCCGACATGTATAGTCAATACGCAAAACAAACATTCGCAAATTATTATTGAATAAAATCTGAGGATGTATACTATAATCTAGTTCTCTCAGGAATAAATCATTGTCAAACTCATTCAACAACTCGTTGTAAAAATAATTATTCTACCATTATGACCAACAGTGTGTATAGGTATTATGAACAAAAACATGTTTATAATCAAAAGTACAATACCAACAAATTTCGATGTACTTTCACAACTATTGATTTTGATATCAACCGTTCACAAAGTTTATCAAATATAACATGTCATATTCCCTTATTACGAAATGACGTTAAAAGACAAGACTTTTCATGCAGAATAGCCATTGCAAAATTACTCTGTGAACTATGAATATTATTTTTAATACTACTTAATTTAATTAAATTCAATTTGAATCGTCCGAATTGAAATGCAGGGTACTTATTCTTTAAAACAAGCTCAATATTGGTATCAAATTTCGATAGGCTTAACATCAAGATAATACCGTTTCCTAAAACCAATTACATATTGTTTACATTACCATGGTAATCTGTAGTATGATAGCTTGGACATGCCACCATTTCGTCCTTGTTTTCACGAAGTGACGGTAGTGAGGAAAATCGTAACGCAAAGTGAATGCAATTTTTTTTCACTACCGTCACTTCGTGAAAACAGCGACGATTTGTTCACATGAATTTATAAGGTATTTGCGATGTTTATTTACATAGAAACGTTCATGTTCAAATTAACGTCCCTTTTAACAAATCAGTTTAATGAAGTGTTATGGGCATTCTGAATGCATCTATTCGGAGTATAGCTGTTCAATATACAGTCAGTCCGCAGCGTCCGCGAACTCGCACGTATTTACACAAGTCGTATGCAAGCTATGTACGGTAAAAACGGACATTAAGCAGAAAACATTGGTACATGAAAATTACGATTGCATCAATGTTTCCCTATGGATTTTTTTCATTTATGTACCAATATAAAGAAGATAGACCAAATAATCCATCTTTACAAAACATCAAGATATTTTGTTAACGTTAACATGCTTTAAAAAGAGCATTTAAAACAGTCTAAAAAAGCAACTTAACGATATGCAGCATTAAAAAAAAATATGAAAACGCTACTGCATCAAAAAAGTAATTTGGTTCATTGTGATGATAAATATACAAACTTTCAAACCATCACTGTTTCCTTTGTTTTATTTCTTTATACCAGTCAGGAACACGGTAAATACAACACCATGTTCATTCCAACATATTCAACAGCGGTGACACAAACGATATGCGTGGGTCATCAGAGTATGACGTCATGTGCCAACCGGGGGATACTACGTTATATCTAGCTTTGCGTCGATTATCGATGTTCTGTGTCCGTGCGCTGTACATGAACACGCACGGAGGATAGACGGTGATTAGGGATATTCACGTATTACTCTCTGGTGCTAACCCCCGGACGTAGAGGCTTTGTATTGCCCCACATACTTATTATTGTGTATCATACTCATGCGCTACTTAATAATATAAGTCTACAGAGTACAAGTTGGATGCGAAAACGTACTCAAGTACAATAAAGTACACTATAGAATACCAGCTCAAGAATGAATAGGGGACAGTGGGGAGGGTTTAAGTGTCTTTATGTGCTATTTTTGGCCAGGCTTTGATATCATTTTAACAAAGAAGAAACATTTCCTTTCTCAAATGTATATTTGTGAAAATACAAATTTTCGGGGGGGGGGGATGCGATTGGCATTGGTATTGTGATTGGAAAATGAAAATATGATTGTTCCCATCCCTGCTTATAAATGTCATGGCTGTATTGCAGGCGGTTGGTTGTCAAAGTTCTGAAATGTGTTTTTATTTAAATTGTAAACCATGGACTAATCAATGAGAAGAGCCTTAAACAGTAATCTATTTTGGTAATCCCCAGGCATTCTTTGATAGTAATATTTTATTTGATGTTTCTTTTGTCAATTTATGTAACTCCAGTTCATGTGTATTTTTAGAAATAAAAGAATTACAAAATTCTTTCCCTTATTCTCTTTTCTGTTTGATTTTGTTTTATAGCGACCCGCAAAATATATATCTGATCATTTATTTTCTGTTTTTGTTTATATGGTAATGACCATCGGATAGAAATTTTAATGTGTGGTGGGTTGAAAGGGCGCAAATAAAATTAATAATATTCTAATTTTCACCTTCAACATCATTATCACAATCGTCATCATCGCCATCACGATCATTATCATCATCACCATCATAATCACTGTCATCATGATCATCGCCGTCACCATTGCCGTCATCATAATCACCATCAGCATTATCACCATAGCCATCACCACCATCATAATCACCATAGCCATCACGATCATTGCCATCACCATCATCATTATCACCATAGCCATCATGATCATCGCCATTGCCATCATCATAATCACCACCAAAGCAATCATGATCATTACCATCATCATAATCACCATAGCCATCACAATCATCATAATCATCATCCTAATCACTGTCCGCATTATCACCATAGCCATCACCATCATCATAATCACCGTCAGCATTATCACCATTGCCATCATGATCATCGCCATCATCATAATCACCGTCAGCATTATTACCATAGCCATCACCATCATCATAATCACATATTAAGACTACTACTAATGATAAATAATTATAAACGAAATTGGACTAGGAATAACATTTCCATTTTATAATATTCATATTTTATTTATAAACTGACTTTGACATGTATGTTGAGAACTTGAGACCATTACTTGCATAAAATGTGTCGCTGAGAATAAAAGTATTATCAGAGTAAAACATCTTTAAATTGTATAACGGTGACAGTTCAATCAGTTTTTTATTATAATAAATGCTTTGTTCATGTAAAGCTCCGGAATCCCACCTTCGAAGTATCAGAGATACAAACATGTAATCACTTGAAATGGATTTTTCTTTTACTGAAAGAATAAGCTGAACAATATCCTTCTCGTCCTTCTCCCAAACTCCGCTTTCAAGATTGTTTGTTCCTATGTGAAGTCCAGCAAATGCTGATCCAGGAATGCAATGGAGACTGATGTGTGAAGTCTGTGTCTTAGAATTTTTTTGTCAATGTTCCGCAAGTTTCGATGGTTGAGTGCATCTGTCAGAAAAACAACAACATCTACATCTAAGGTGGTACTGGACAGGACCAATTGGTATATACGTCCAGACTTCCGTGGCATCGCAAACTGTCAACAAAAATCACAACTGAGGGTGCAGAGCTCAAAAATAAACATAAAAAGGTGCTCATAAAAATACAGTGGGTTGCAGACATCATCTAATTTTTAGATGAAGTAGAGCCACATCGACGCTCTAGCCCGCCTGTGTACAGCTGCGCTGAGTGGTCATTCTGCATGTAGCTCCAAACTTTGGTATTGAAAGACTTGGCTGATGTCAACTTTGATGATGGTGGCTGCCGGCTGGTAGTTGATTCCATTGCGTAATGGTACAAGGATAGAAGCTGTTCTTGTATGCTTCGGTCCTGGCAAATGACAAATGATAAGAAGGAATATAAAATGGCTTAGTTCAGGTATGGGGATTTTAAAAGATCTGATCAAAGTAGCTAGCCATTTATGGCAGACAAAACCCGCTTGCATTCAATTTTTTTTTTTTAATGAAAATAAATTACAGGTGTCAAATTCATGAAGTTTTCCCTTCATTTTTCCACATGTGCACAAGTTGTAAAATGTAAGTGTTTAACTTTGGGTTTTTGTTTTAATTCTGCTTTGTTCATAGTCATAATGGCACAAGGGAAATGCTGCTTATTTCTATGGCTGATTGTAAACTTTGAGTTGACCAGAACCAAAACAAAAGGTCAAAAGGCACAACCAAACTACTAGTTTGAGAATCCCTAAATTAATGATATAATTATCTGAGTCTGACCAGACGCCAGAGTCACTGTTTAACTCTCACAGTTGACTGTTAAATTCGTGTCAAAATAAAATGGATTAAGCATAAATATTATCAAGAGAGCTTGCTAATTGAATGGGATAATACACGTAAGTCGAGGGCCCCAGAGTACAGAAAAGGCTATGTATGGGACCGGTACGCGGTCGCGGTGATGACTACGAAAGTGCGGCCATGTATGCCAAACGTACACTTTTCGCGCCATATCGGCAAAAATGAATGATTTTAACGTAGCCGTCACACAACTTCCGGTTGAAAATCGAAAAATGTGTAACTTTCATGGCCATAAAAGCTAATAAAATTCATCGTGCATCAATCGAACTCTGCGCTTTTTCACTTCTGCCAACATTGATGTTGTGAAAAATCAAACAATTGGGGAAAAACATCGCTTATACCAGTCAGGAACACGCTAAATGCAAGGTAATGTCAGAATACCTTCTACGAAAGAAGGAAAATATGGACACATTTCAATGAATATTTACAATCACTCAGATGCGGTAAAATCAGGAAAATTTCATATCAAAATACGTAGAAAAGTATGGATATACACTTACCCCTACATGCTACGCAGCACAGTGAAAGCCATAGCAGCTGTGATAAAGTTTGTTGACCTGTGCAAAACTCTCGCGAAATCTCGCAAATCGCGGGACACGAAATACGACGGTTTATCGCACTTCCGGGTGCTGTATAAATTTGGGCATTCTGCCTAATTATCGCGGGCGTTGCGGACTGACTGATATAACTGAACCATGAGGAAATATTCAGGACAGAAGTTAATAGTATCTTAAACCTTTAATAGTATCAAGATAATTTTGTTCCCCTTCCACAGGGTTCTTTATTTTCAAAACAAATTCCATCATATACAGTTTATCCATATTTCATATACAAATAATTAAAGAAATAATTTCCATACATAATGGCTTGACACAGATAATAATCATCACGGCCGAAAACTTTTGTGGCAGATAAAAACAAACATGTATGACAAAATTAGTATTTTAAATATATAATAAAAATAAAAAAACCAAACATAAAATACATGATCATGATTATGTTAGCACATTTCCAACACTCTCAAAACATTTTCTAAAGTGAAACCATTTCGTTTTCAATCTATTCTCTCTGAGATTTGTTTGGTATATATATTTTTCCATTTCATAGTAACGTTTTACAGCTGATAAAATTATATCAAATGATGGTAGTTGATTTCGTAATTTAGCTGAAAATATTTCTTGTCTTGCAACCATCAGAACACAGTTGAGTGCATTATTATTGCTACCGCAAAATCCAAACAATTTATTTTGATTTGTAAGTTTGATCCTTTCCCCCGTATTACGAAATATCCAGAACTCTAACTTCGACCATACTTCATTGGAATAGTTACAAAAGCAAAAAACATGTATGATAGTTTCATCACTGTTACTACAAAAAGTACACTTCTTGTCAGCCGCTACACCAAATCTTAACAAACTGTCCTTCATATGTAACCCCAAAGTACATCTTGAAAATCTAAAAAACTTTTCCACTTTGTAAGGGCTTTACATTCTTTTACTTTGTTTTTTAGCAAAGACTGATAAATATGTGAACAATCAACACTTGTTTTCACCACAAGGTGCACGGCTTCGGGAATGATAGGTTCTAAGGCCTTTACTAGGAGCTTCATGTGTAGTCATTTTAAAACCTGACCGAATTGCATTACAAAGACCATAGTACTGGAGGAAATTTGTTTGTATGTCAAATATCCGCTGAAACTCAACATATGAAAAAAAAAGAACAATTTTTTTTTTAGGATGTCGTTCACAAAACGTATTCCTCGTAATTCCAAGCCCCAAAACATACTTTGTCATTCATTTTAATGAGGGGGTTATTCCAGAGAGGTTGACTTGCAATGTCGTCAATAAGAAGTTCGACCAAGTCTGACCAAGCGAAAAGTACCTCTTTCCAAAATGGATTTGGAGTCAAGTCTGCTAATTTTCTAAAATAATGTGAGCCCATATACAGGTGAAAAAATAGGTTTGGGGCAAAAATGAATTGAACATGTGAAAAGTGAAACTTTCTTTCTGAGAATCAGTTACAAATCTTCTAATCCATGATATTTTCAGGGATTTAGCATGACTATAAATATCAATCATCTTAACCCCACCTTTATTATACATTTGACACATTTGTTCTCTATTGATTTTATCAGGTTTGTTACCCCATATAAAAGCATAAAATAACGATTTATATCTTTCATAATTTGCGAATTCGGTTCTGGAAGTGAAAGGAATAAATAGTTCAATTTTGGCACCAACAAAG
Organism: Strongylocentrotus droebachiensis; assembly: GCA_035222895.1. Classification (NCBI taxonomy): domain Eukaryota; kingdom Metazoa; phylum Echinodermata; class Echinoidea; order Camarodonta; family Strongylocentrotidae; genus Strongylocentrotus; species Strongylocentrotus droebachiensis. The sequence goes on along the minus strand of JAVYIG010002034.1, from coordinate 192,120 downwards.
ATTTGACTACAGTTATTCTTCCGAGGACAGTTAAGGTTCGTTTAGACCATGAAATAATTTGGCGTTTTATATCTTTAATTTTTTCCGTATAGTTATGATTTACCATCTCTACTAAGTTAACCGAAAAATCTATTCCTAAGTATCTCGAATAACCTTCTGATACCCAATTTAATTTGTGCTCTGGCATTAGCTGTTTTTTGCAGGCTCTGTTTTTCCCAATCCATATCACATGAGTGTTTGTAATATTGATTTTTAGGTTTGACATTTCTTCAAAATCACTTAATATTTTCAGTGAGCTCTGTAAATCTTCTTTTGTACCGTTAAGTGTCAAAATTGTGTCATCTGCGTATTGTAGTAGTTTACTATTTTTTCCCTGTAGATGCAAGCCACTTTAAATCATTGGAATGTCTAATCATAATTCCTAATATTTCGCTAACAAGTAAAAACAGGTATGGAGATAATGGGTCTCCTTGACGACACCCTTGTCCTATAGTAAATCTTTCCCTACAAAATTAATTTACTGTGACACAAGAAGAAGCATATTGATAAAATAAATGAATCCATTTTTTCAGCGATGGCCCAAAATGAAAAAAGTCAAGGACATTGATTAGAAACTTGTGAGATATACAATCGAAGGCCTTTTCAAAATCAATCATCAACAACATACCTGGAATATCATTAAGTCAAGATAATTTAATCCGATCAAGATAATTTAATTCGATTTACTTCCGAAGCACGCTCGGCAAGCGGCATTTGATTTTAAGAAGAAAACGGGCCTGAAAACTTACGTTCATCATAGGTTAAAGGGATAGATGAGTTCTGTTTTCAGACCGCAAATGCCTTCAAATTGCATGGTTATTGCTCTTATTCTTATCTATCACATTTCTAGTGCCATTTTAGACGCCAAAATGTGTGAAATTTAGCAAATATGAGCATACTAATTCAGCTCCATTTAAAAAAAAGAACACGGTGACCGTTAATTAATTATTTAATTTAAAAAAAAATACATGGGCCGGCTGGTTGTGCGTAATATAAGCAACACGAAAATGCCCACGAAAAAGACAACATCGGTATTGGCTAAAAAACGACGAAAAAGGGCGTTAATTCGTTTTGTCAACGTTTTTTTTTAATGTTTCAAATGTCTAATACTTGTGGAGGTACACAGGTATTAGAAATCGTTATATTTCATCCGGATCTGAACCAATTCTGATCAAACAAAGACGATTCTGTCATTTAAATACTATGTTCTTTCAGATTTGACACTCATTTTTTCATTATCTCACAACAAAATGTTTTGTGTAACGCCCTCTGCAACAAAACTCAACTATCCCTTTAACAAGTCTCCTTTGCCTTGATATTTCATTTTTGATTAATGCATTTTTTCTAAGTCTAATCTGATTTTTACAATAAAGCAGTGGTGTTAAAGGTACTATGTCCCATTTGCAGGCTAACAAAATGAAAATGTGAAATTCCAACGGCATTTGAAAGATAATACTAATTTATAACTTCTCTAAAAAAAAGGGGGGGGGGGATGAAAATGTCTTTAAGTTAGAAAAAAAGACTACTAGTTATCGAATCGACTTAAGAGCTATATAGCCAATATTTAATAGTCTGATTTTCAGACCATTGTACTAAATGGTGGTACGTTTTATGCTGCGCAAAGATTCAATCAGTTTAATTTTGGCCATTACAAGAAGTGGGTTATTGAAGTATAGAAAAAATATGCTCATGTACCCTTCACAGCTCATTTTATGTATGTTATTACCAAAGAAGAAAAAAATCCAGTCAGTCACTCAATAGTGTTTGACAGTATAGCAAGTAAACAGGCTTCCTTGCATAATTTGAATATTAGGACACTGCTAATGTTTACATTTCACAGATATTTACATGACATATTCATAATTCCTGCCAAGTTCTACACATTTTAAGTTGATGTTGGCTGCAAAAGGGACATAGTATATTTAAGTTAAAAAACTGCTTAAAACATTTATTTCCGATAAATGCCACAATAAATACAAGAGAATATGCATGCTTTAAAGGTACTATGTCCCATTTGCAGGCCAAACAAATGAAAAGGTTAAATTCCAAAGGCATTTGGAAGACAATACTGATTTAGAACTTCCCTAAAAAAAGGAGACTTGACAATGTTTCTAAGTGGGAAAATAACGACTAATAGTTGTCGAATCGACTTAGGAGCTATAGAGCCAGTAATTAATAGTCTGATTTTCAGACCATTGTACTGAATGGTCGTACGTTTTATGCTGCGCAAAGATTCAATCAGTTTAATTTTGACCATTACAAGAAGTGGGTTATTGAAGCAGACAACATGCTCATTTCCCCTTTACAGCTCATTTTATGTACACTGTATGTTATTACCAAAGAAGAAAAAAAATCCAGTCAGTCACTCAATAGTGTCTGACAGTTAAGTATAGCAATTAAACAGGTTTCCTTGCATAATTTAAATATTAGGACACTGCTAATGTTTAAACTTCACAGAAAGGACATACATGACATATCCATAATTTCTGCAAAGTTCTACACATTTTAAGTTGATGTTGGCTGCAAAAGGGACATAGTATCTTTAAGTTCGAAAACTGCTTAAACCTTTTATTTCCGATAAATGCCACAATAAATACAAGAGAAAATGCATGCTTTAAAAAAGGTCGTCCGCCATAGGTTTACATGTGAAATAAAGAATTTCAATATAAAGGTGAGTTCTGTTCATTCGATTGCATTGTGAAAGAAAAGGTGTGGAATGAATCAGAAAAAGTTGATCATGTAGCATGTAACTATGGGTGTGTACTGCAAAGATCTGGAGTCACCAAAATCATAATAAATTTGGCCCAGTCTTGGTAAAGTAACAAGCACTGTACACAGAAAGAAGTATATGGGACTACAAAAATGGTGTCGGGGCTACTAACCTTGATTTCCTAATCTGTGTATGCTCATTACTCAGCCAATATACATTTTTTAGCAAAATTGTTTGACAAATGACATTTATTTGTATTCGTGAACATTCAGTGTAAGTTTCGTTTGTTTCTGTGAGAATTCATTTTTTTTTTAACCGGAACTTACCTTTATATTTAATCTTGATTTACTCTCCCGTAGTGTTTCTTGAAATTGTGTACATTGTATTACGAATGTTGACTTTAAGAAAGGTTAAGGAAGGGGGAAAATGTTTAAAAGGCCCCATATAATAATATGGAAGCTTTTGACCTTATACCCAATGAAGGTGTACCAGTGAAAACAGGTTTCTCGAAATTGATTTTAATTCCTGTAGGATTATTAAACATTATGAAAAGCATGACTCACATAAATTACATTTTCAGGACTTCGAGAAGTATAAACGAGACTCATAAAGCCAGAAATACCGTTATAAATCCAAGGAAATATGCATGCCTCCCCTCCCCCCCCCCCCCCAACAAAAAAAGGGGGGAGGCATAGCCAAGCCAGGCCAAAGTCTTTAAAATTATCGTGTCAAAACAACTTTCTTTGACTGATTTCTGTAATACCGTCGGTGCGTGGATTATGTTATTTAGACCAAATTAAAGACACTGGAGAAGTTTGCGGAAGCCCCAGCTTTTGTGAAAATGTTTCACCTTATTTGATTTTTGTTCAGGTGTGTTTTCGCACCCCCATCATTCTTCCTCCTCTGCTCTGTTACTTTTAGTGGGACATAGTTTAATATTTGATTGGAATTTATCAAAATTATTCGTCTTACTATAATAAAGTATCATAAAACGTAAATTGATATGATAAAAGAAGTCTTGTTAAAGACTAACAACCTTCATTTCGAACTTGCAATATGATAAGATGCTTTATTTCGGAACTGACCACTCTTTGCTAATCGATATTTTTGGAAAGATCTGAAATTTGTAGGTAAGGGTTGGGTCCGAGCTACATTTGCTTGTAATTGCCCGCCATCTATTTTGAAGCAGTATTATTAATGACGACCTGTCGTTCAATATTGTGTATATCACTCGCAGTATTCTCATCGTATTTCCGAAAAATTATATTTACAGTTGATGTCTAAAATTAGTATCATATCTCAAACATAAACAACTGTCTTTTCACACATTTAGTTTTAATGAGCATATACGGAGATGAAAAGGGGGAGGGGGTAAACACATATTGCCGAATAACAGAAACCTAATACTATGAAGAAAAGTTAAACATGATATCTTATAATATCTTAATTTTGAAATAAACCCCAATGAAAAACAAAAATCCATAATAAATGTTTTAAATAGTTTTTGTGAATAAAGCGCATTGGACCGATCCTTACTAATTTTTGATTTTCTCATGTTTATACTTTCTTGTTACTATATAGTCATGATATTTACAATTTGTCGGCTTACCCAGACGTTATGTGTCTGAACGGTTTAAATTATTTAAACATTATTATCAAGGTATATCCTATTTAGTGCAATGTAGATAAAGTATCAAAACATAACCAGAATATAGAAGTAGACGAAATACAATTTAGATTTGAGGATGATGATTTGTTTTCGTTACCTTGGTACAAACTTTCTTTTTCATTGAAATACCCGATTATGATATAATCTCTTACAACGTGGTACATATAGTAGAAATAGCTGACCTGATAATTAGATTTGAGAACATGATAATTATGGTAATAAATATATATTCAACAAACAGTGCATGTAATTACAAGTCATTTTCTCTCATGTCATATTGTTACACGGTACATTAAAAAATGGCATTCGCATGAACATTATCACATGGCAATCCAAAATAATCAAGTCGGGTCAGGTTTTAAAAGGTACAGATAGAACAACCATGTAGACAATGCAACTGTTGAAAGTGATAACCGATTGAAATATGTGGATGATTTGACAATCGTGGAGGTCTTGAAGGAAACGCATCCATCTGAGTTGCAGTCGCATTTAGACTCCTTGATCCAATGGTGCAAAGACAACAACGTTGTCCCGAATGCTGCTAAGTGTAAAGCTATGCAGATTTCATTTCTTCGCCAACCCCCGCCACCCATCGTTCTTGACATCAACTCTACCACACTGGAAGCTGTCTCATCCCTTAAGCTCCTAGGGGTCTTCCTTCAGGATGATTTCAAATGGGATGGGCAGGTCAGCCGTTTGATCTCTAACGCTTCCACACTCAAAAAACTGAGGTGCTAAATGTTGGGTGCTGAGTGAGATTCTGCACTTGAAGTGCCAAAATCAGCACTTGACGGGTTAACTTTAACAAGGAAACCGAAACGTGCTGAATATTTGAGTGCTGAAAACGAGTGCTATAACAATATGCAGCACTTAACATCGAGTGCTGACTGCATAACCTGATCTGATTGGTCGGTTAGTATAATAGCTGTTACCTTGTGAATATTTGTTTTTGAATCAAATTCAGCTAAGAGATTCTTACATTCTTCATTCTCCAGGTCAATACCCAAGGCCTCAAAAGTCTGAATAACTTTGCTCCTTAAACTGTCAACAACATCAGTATTCAAAGCTGTTGCAGCAGATAACACTCTGTTTGTCATAGCATGGGTCATGTTGGTGTTTGATAAAAGAGAACCAATGAAAAATGCAGCTGGTCTCACTATGAACATGACAGACAATGAAAGCGGACAAAATATACAGTTCCTCAGGTAGACAAAGGAACATCCCTTGACTGCTATTATGTAAAATGTGTAAAACAGGTGAATATGCATGTGACACCTGTTCTACACATTTTTACATAATAGCAGTGAAGGGATGTTCCTTGGTCTACCTATGGAACTGTATATTTTGTCCGCTTTCATTGTCTGTCATATTCATAGTGTCTTGTACTGTCATTATGCATTGCTCCATCTTGTTCTTGTAGTAGGCCTATCCTATCATCATCATCATCAAATGTATCATCTGCTGCAGGATTATGCACTTCACCAACAGCAACACCCAAATCAGCATCAACTAGACCCTCCATACCCTGTACAGCTTCAGGTTCAGGTTCTTCTTGTGGATGTTGGTTTAATAAATGTTTCCTGTAAGAGTTGAAAGTGGTAAATGACGAAGGACATCCACCTTGACCACATAGGCATATGTTCTGGCTTATTGCAGAACTTTGTCAACATGTGCCTTTACTGCAACAGTGTTTTTTGGTTAAACTGTTAATAAAATACCAACTATATATATAAAGTCATTTATTTGTCTTTTTTTTGTGTGTGAGTGTGACAAAATTGCATAATTTCACTATATATGAAATATAACGCCTGGAGTGCTAAAACATATAACACCAGTAGTGCTAAACATTACAAAACTGTTGTGTTCTGCACCTAAGTTGTGCAGTTTTTTAGCACTACTAGTGCTATTCAGAGTAGATTGTGGGGTTATTTAGCACCACCTGCCCAACATTCATAGCACTTGAAGTGTTTTTTTAGCACTTTTTAGTGCTTATCTATAGCACTTAAACTAGTGCTGAACTAGCACTTGCACTTGTGCTGAAATAGCACTAGCTGTGCAGTCCCTATGCGAGCACTGAAAAGGTGCTGAATATAGCCCTCCAAGTGCTAAAAATAGCACTACATTTTTTTGAGTGAAGACTCCTGACTAAGCTTCGGAGGAATGGTGTTACCACCAAGGATCTTGCTACTATCTACATGTTGTACATCAGGCCAGTGCTATAATTTGCAGCACCTGTTTGGACATCAGGCTCCTGACTAATCTTCGGAGGAATGGTGTTACCACCAAGGATCTTGCTACTATCTACATGTTGTACATCAGGCCAGTGCTAGAATTTACAGCACCTGTTTGGACATCAGGGATCACAAACAACCACTCTGTAAGCATCGAGCGAGAGAGGAGAGCTCTCAGGATTATTACCTACCCTGGCTCTAGAACTTATGATGAACTGCAATCTCATCTTGGCGTCTCCTCTCTTAAAGAGAGACGAACATCCCTTTATTTAAGCCTTGCAGAATCACTCCTCCATTCTAAGGTTCATCGACATCTCCTGCCTAAGAGCAGAGTTAATGACTATAGCCGTACCCTGCGAAATGCACTTGATTTGTCCTTGCCTAAGATGAGAACTTCGAGGTACCGAAATTCTCCCATCCCATCTTTCACTCGATCCTTGAATAATGGTAAATAGAGGCTTAGGTAATTATCAGTATGTTATATATCATGTATTTCAGCAATATAATTATGTGCAATGTCAACTGTCATGATGATTGGCACAGCAGGTACTCTCATTCATTCGAATTTTGATATCGCATGTTCTTTTCAAATTTCCTTTTCTCTTCTTCAGTTATGGCCTTTTCTCTCTATTTCTATTTCACTCTCATCCCCCTCTCTCATTTTTCTGTATGTCTCTATGTCTCTGCTCTGCTCTCTCTCTGCCTCTTCCCCTTTCTCCCGTCGTCTCTCCTTCCTCCTCTCTGTCTCTCTCTCTTATTTCTGTCTCTCCCTCCTCCTCTCCACCTCTTTATCCTCTGATGATGTTTTACAGTACAACATTCTTTAATTATCTGCCATTTTTACTGTGACCAATAATATCTAAGGATTTCCTTTTTTTTTCTTCAAGTGGCTATAAGCTTAAACATGTACTGTACTCATGTCACACTTGTGATTACCACACTGCCAATACTGCACTTTTAATACTTTGTAATACTTTAAAGATAAAGACAAGTTATGGTCATGCGATTGCATTGTGAAAGAAACGTTGTGGAATCGATCAGAAAAAGTTGATCATCTAGCATATAAGTATTGGTGTGTACTGCAAGGTTCTGGAATCATCAAAATGATAAGAAATTTGGCCCAGTCTTCGTAAAGTTACAAGCACTGTACACAGAAAGATGTATATGGGACTACGCACACGTGCGCGACACGTGCGTTCATCTCTCACACACCAATAGATAAACTAGTTTACCAAATATATCAATTAGTAGGCGGTTTCCCGGCAATTTTTGTATCATCATGTATTAGTCGAAACATATTCTTGCATATGATTGGTAATAAGAGCTTCCATTTCATTTTTTGAAATTGGGGTGTTTCCAATACTGGTCTTTACCTTTAAAATATTTATTACACCATCTGAATGAAATTTGTATAGCATTTTATCGCAGTTTTTCCTACGTTACAGTTAATTGAATTTCCATATCTGTATACATTTCATTATATTTGTTTCGATTTAAACATTTACTCAATTTTGCTAGCAATATTTTATTTCGTGTATTTTTTTTTTGATACCGCTTTGCTGTTTTGATGTAAACATTTATTCATTGTATATATTTTTTTCTTCTCCATATTTGCTATGTTTTCTTTATATATATATATATATATATATATAAATATATGTTTTGTAATGCTTTTTTATATGATTGTATGTGTGATGTAAACTTGCATTTTTTTTGTCTTTGGACTTTTTGACAAGTCGTGAATGAAACCTCATTTGAATTGAATTGAATTGAACTTGAATGTACTGACAGAATAAAAAATTACAGCAATAGACCTAGGCATTTGCAAGATTTAAGAAAATTCATTTAAGATTAAATACTGGATGAGGTGTCTCACTTCTCCCCCCAGCCCAGTTCACCTCAGTCTATCTTCCCTACATTACCTCAACGAGACCATCTATTTTGATTTTTTTTTTTATGACGACATGTCGTTCAAACTTGTGTGCATTGTATATACGTTCAGTATTTTCATTGTGTTGAAGATGAAATATATACTTCATATCATAGCTCTGTGATAAGAATTGTCGGACTTTGAAACTGTTAGCATCTTAATTTACTTCGTTAATCAGAGAAAAACAAAACACTTAGATCACGTTCAAAGTATATATATTTTTGGAAATGAGTAACGATATTACAATGTCAACCTTGTCATGATCTTGGGGAAAGAGACGACATTGTATATACAGCCGAGACCGAATCGTCTCTGATATCAGGGGAAAAAAATGTCACTATTTCGTAAAAGAAAATTTCATCCTTATCATTAGCAATGAAAAACTGTATAGAGTATCAACGATGATGACGATGGTGATCAACAGCACTTGTGTAGCGCCATGTATGTGGTTCAAACATTCACAAGCGCTCAACCCAAACAGAGTTGACAACAGACTTAACTCCGTTTCGTTGACAATCAGCCATGCATGAAGTATTCCGTCTACGGCTGATTGTCAACGAAATGGAGTTAAGTCTTTTGTCAACTCTGTTTGTTGTTACGGCAGGCACCCAGTGAAAACGAATTCGTTTGATAAAATTATGGATATGCAAGCACTATTTGAAACACACAGAACTTTGTCATTCCTTGCTAATTTTCCTGATTGAGGTGTCATATGAAAGGGCAGAACCTCAACTGTCTAGAAATTTGATTTTCTCTTTGAAATTCAGATACCGTCCGCCAAATGATTTTTGGGTTTCCTCTCTTCAAGTTCATTTTAATCACTCATGCGTGAAATATGCATCATATGAGTTGCATCAAATGAAATAGGAGGATCTAAGCTTTCCAAATATGGGTCATTTAGTAATTATAAATGTGACTAAGTTATGATAAAACATCGATAATTCTCGGTTTCGTTTTTTCTGGGACGCACTGTATAAACTAACATGGTGAACTTTCACCACTATAACGTTTCGTACTTACCATTCATTAAGTTATGTTGACATTTGAAATTTCATATAGTTTTGTTAAAGGGAAAGACCAGTTTTGGAGACGCCTCCCTCTCAAAAAATTGAAATGAAATGGAATGGAAGCTCTTATTACAAATCAATATGGAAGAATATGTTATGACTATTACGTTATGATACCAATTTTGCCAGGAAAACGCCTACTAATTGATATATTTGGTAAATTATTATATCTATCCGGACTAGATAGATATCGCGTAGTCCCATATAAATCTTTCTGTGTACAGGTGCTTGTGATATTACCAAGACTGGGCCAAATTTCTTATCATTTTGATGATTCCACAACCTGCAGTTCACACCATTACTTATATGCTAGATGATCAACCTTTTCTGATCGATTTCACAATGCAATCGCATGACCAGAACTGGTCTATACCTTTGAGTAATAAAACAGGACACGATTTTTCATCCAGATTAAGTATTCCAAAAACTCTGTGGATTGTAAATATGCATTCCCTATCCTCACAAGTTAAAAAATTACTATGGTATTCTGTAGTTTGTTAGCTTTGATGTGTCATCATCTGCTAGATTCATAACCAAAATAGTTTTGTTGGGTCAAAATGTATAGCAGATATATAAATATGTGCAACGTCGGTTATCTTACAAATTTTCTTGACAAAACAATCGTTCTGTTCCCAAATTGGTTTAATTATGTGTTTGGGCGTACGGAATGACACCTATTCGGAGTATAAGTTTTCGAATGCGTATAAATCGTAAGCCTATAATGAATGGGTTTGATTGTAGCTTTGACGAGAATGACCAACACGATATAAAGAAGCGTACTTAGTGATGACAAAAATACTGTCAGTTGTCATGAAGGTGAAAAATGTCATTGAATTCATAACAAATATATGAGCCTAGGCGACCTGATGGCTCATTTAGTAAACTCCTGAAGTCATATTCACGTCAGTTGTTCCGAGTTTTCCGCAAGTTATTTCAAGGTCATTTGATGTTTCTCATGTACGACACATTTGGAAAAGTACGATCATCATACCAATTCCAAAAATTCCTAAAACTGCTAGTGTAAATGACTTCAGACCAGTTGCTCTAACTCCTGTTATTATGGAATGTTTCAAAAAAATGGTAAAAGAGTCTCTGATTGATGAGACAAAGGAACACCATGACCCATGTAACTTTGATTATAGGAGTAAGATGTTTTGACAATGCAATTACCTACTTGTTACATACAATCACCAAGCATTTAGAGCAGACCAAGTCACATGTCAGAGTATTGTTTGTTGATTTCTCTTTAGCTTTCAACACCATTTTACCACAGTTGCTGGTTGAAAAGCTACACTATGCCATGACGGTTAACCCATATTTATCTCTGTGGATAGGTGATTTCATGACTAACAGGCGCGGATCCAGGATTTATTAGGGGAGGGGGCCCAACTTTTTGTTGTTTAGCTCCCGAAAATTTGGAAATCGCGCCGGCCGAAAAGTCGCTCAGTGCGGGGGGGGGGGGGGGGGGGGGGGGGGGGGGGGGGGGAGCACAATTTTTTGTTTGTCCCTCCAAAATTTAAAAATTTGCACCCCCCCCCCCTTTGAGCGCCAGGGGGGGGGGGGGGCCCATCGCCCCCAAAAGGTAAAAATCACGTGTTTTCCCCTTTTTTCAGGGGGGGGGGGGGGGCCTGGATCCGCCACTGGTGTTGGCATCCATCACTGCTTCTGAACACTAGAAACACCAAAGAGAGGATCTTTGACTTTCGTAAAGCTGGAATAGGGGAACATGAGGATTTTCATAGGAGAGATGCTAAAGAACAAGTGTCAGAGTATGCATATCTTGGAACAATAACATATGACATAATGAACTGGGACGAACATAATAAACTTGCATGAATGCCTCTTCTCATTCTTCTTTCTTTCTTTCTTTACTTTTCTCTCTTCTTTCACAGTCGCCGTTGCGTAATAGCTATTTTTGTCCTAAGATAATTTATTGTCTCAATTTTTTAGACAACATTGACTGGAAAAGGTATAAAATCGGATGGGGTAAAAATGGAAAAGAAAACCTAACATACTATTTATTATAATAGCTGAAATATAATAATGGAACAAATGGAAATAATGATCATCATCATCAAGAAAATAATATAGGTTTTTACTTCCGTTTCAACACAGTGCAAATCTTAGCTGAATAGAGCGCTCACTTACGTTTTGACTGGTATAGCACCACATAATATAATTCAATTCAATTCGTTTTATTAAACCATTTAAAATCAAAAATAATATACAAATTATGCGTGTATGAAGCTTATTATTGATACAGTGTAAATGGTCAGGATGCCCCTAAAAGCCAAGGCTTGATTAATGGGGCCCCAAATACATAAAGAAATACACATAGCATAAACATGAGATACAAACAAACTTAGTTATAAAAAAACATTAAAACTTAAAGCACTAAACATACAGGTAAAGGGGAAAAGGAAAAGGCGAAATAAGAAAACGTAGGGAGGGGAGATGAAATTACATGTTTATTTGACATAGGTAGTTATTATTGAACGTTTGAGTTTGGTTTTAAATGAGGTAACATTAGTGCTGGAGTTTACATCAGAAGGGAGGGAATTCCATATTCGAGGGCCGGCAAATTTAAATGCAATAGGAGTTGATTGATTATGTGCTAATGGAAAATGGAATTTGGAGTGGGAACAGGTATTATATTGATGGTAGTCTTTATTATACTGAAATAGATTTGTTATATTGAGAGGTGCTAAATTATGTTTTACGTAATACATCAGGATCGCAATTTGGATTTCATAAATATCAAACATTGTCAATTTTTTTAATCTTGCAAATATTGGGCGTGACGGAGCTAAGTAAGGGGAATTCGAACATATGCGTAAAGCCTTTTTTTGCAGTCTATGTATAGGGCTCAATTTAGTAGTGCCACAACTTGCCCAAGCAATATTGCCATAATAAATATAGGGAAGTATTAACGAATTGTAAAGCATTAACAGGTGCTTTTCTGTAAGGGTACTACGTAATTTAGATAATATACCTATGTTCTTTGACATCTTATTACTTATAAAAAAACGGTGTTCCTTAAATGATAAATTATCATCAAGTATAAATCCTAGGAATTTGACAGAGTTAACAACATTTAAAGTAACATCTTTCATTTTTATATACAAATCTAAAGAATTGTGTGATACATGAGGTTTTCTAAAATACATAACATTAGTTTTCTCATAAATAACAATCAGTTTGTTAGCATCGAACCAATCGGCTATTTCACATAATTCATTTTTGGTTTTTTCTAACAAAAAAATGAAATTGCTATGGGTTGAAATGATAGTTGTGTCGTTTGCAAATAAGACATAATCAAAAAAAGAAGACGCTGTACATAAATCATTAATATAAATTAGGAAGAGGAGCGGGCCCAGTATGGAGCCTTGGGGGACACCATACTGGGATGTCGACTATTGGGAATTATAATTATTAAATGAAGTATAGTTACGTCGATCAGGTAAGTAGCTCTGGAACTATTCCCACACTGCTCCCCTGATACCATAATGGGATAATTTATATAAAAGTATGTTGTGGTCTATGAGGTCGAAGGCTTTTGACAAGTCTAGAAATATACCAAATGAGTGAAAATTATTATGAATATTCCTTAAAAGAGTGTTATTTAAATCAATTAATGCATGTTCACACGAATGTCCTGCCCCGAAGCCATATTGACAATTATTTAATATTTTATTTCTATCCAAATAACAAATTAGTCTTTTATAAACTATTTTTTCTAGGATTTGGAAAAACATGGTAATAATGTAATTGGTCGATAATTGGAAAATAAGTGTTTATCGCCTTTTTTAAATACAGGAATGATCTTTCCAATTTTCAGATTATTAGGTACTACTCGTGAACATAAAGATAGGTTAACTATATGGAATAGAGGGGTTAATATGGAATAGATAACTTTTTTTACAACGAAAGTATTGATATCATCAAAGCTAGTGCTATAACTCATTTTCATATCTTTAACACTTTTGATGATTTATAATTGATTGGTTGGGTAAAAATACATAGAAGTTTGACATGGATTTTTAAGGTAGTGGCTACATTGTTTTCTAGAATTATGACGAATTTGTTTTAAGGTATTTGCAGCAATATTAGAAAAGAAATTGTTTAATTTATTTACTATATCTTCATTCTTATATACTTTTACATTATTTTTCATAAAATATAATGGAAAGTTTTATTTTATTTTTCATACACATTAAATCGTTTATAATTTGCCAAACTTTTCTAAGGTTATGCTTGGTCTTGGTTAACAAGTCACAATAATACTTTTTACGAGCCGTTCTTAGGATTTCATTTGATTTGTTTCGATATTTCTTATATTTAATTTCAACCGATTCAGTACGTTTTTTGCAAAATAATTTATGTAGACGATTTTTTTCTATTAATACATTTTACTAATGCTTGAGTTACCCAAAGTTTTTTAGCCGAAGACCTAGGGTTTTTCTTCTTTATCATTGTACAGTTAACATTAAACATTAATTTGAATACTTCAAAGAAATTATTATATGCATCATCAATATTACGTAATGATAGTTTATCAATCCAATCAAATGAGAGTAAATCTTTATCAAAACTATCAATATTTTCTTGGCTAAATTTATATTGTCATCAGCTTTAGAATAGGACCTTGTATTATACATTCATAGTTCTTCTTTTTATCATCAATGTAATCGCATCACATTGTTTACACAGACTATGACCCGACTTCATAAAGGAGGTTAATAGTCGACAAACATAGGTTTGTCTACAAACCTCCTTTATGAATTCGGGCCTATATGTTTTAGAAAGAAACTGTTTCAACGTTTAGCGTATCTATATTTGCTTACGTAGGTTCCCTGATAAGAAAAATCTCAACACTAAAGTCAACTTCATAGAGTAGGTCTCGAATCACGAAAATTAGTCTCAGTTTTCCCGTCATTCGCGTTTGGAATGCAATGCAAATCTAAAGAGTCTTCTTCCAAGTTTTTCATCAACTGAGCTATACAAAAAACCGGAGATGGGGGCTGGACATTCCGAGTTCGATGAAATTGAAGATGCGATTAGAAAGGTGCTTCACGATCGAAAGGCAGCACAGGAATTAAGTTCTGAAAAGGAGTCCCAACTTGAGAGGAGAGAAGTCGAATATCAAGAGGATCTTCAACGGCTATCGTCCAAATTAGAAGTTGCCATGAAAAGGGCAAAAGAGGCTGATGCGATACTTCATATTGAGTTAAATCAAACTTTATCGGCTTTACGAGAACAAATACAACTATATCACGGCAGTAATAGTGGAAATGAATGTCCAACACAATTCAATGTAGGATTATTTGGTAACACGGGAGTTGGTAAAACATCTTTGTTAAATTCCTTGAAGTTTGCCGTGAGAGGAAAACTTGACGAAATAATGAAAGAACAGGTTGCCCCGGCGGATTACCACGGAGGTCATACTACTCTACGGCTGCCTGTCGGAATTACTCAATTTGTTACCTTTATTGACAACCGTGGTATTGGGCCTGAGGATCTTGAAACAGAGGGTGCTATTGAGGAGTTAATGCGACAGTTGGGTAAATACAATTCCATTTTGTTATCATGAAATAATGAGACTATTTTTATCAATTTCATAGAACATTGATTGTTTCAGGGGTCGCAATAACCATTCTCGGCCCTAACTTGAGTGAACGGTGGAGGGGAGGGGAGTGATGGTGTTGAAAGGCGACTGACGTTTCCCTTTTCTTCCACATCCCTTCTTGATTATTTTTAGTAAAATGTAAGATATTTCATTCAATGGGATTGTGTCTTGAGAGTGGTAGCTAGAAAATGTAAAGCTGCTTTGATTAAATGTAGCTATTTAATTGTCCATTGTGCTAAATTATTGTGAGAGACATGGCAAAGGCTCAGAAAACTAGTAATTTCCCGACTTGTATATCCTGGAATTCTGATGCGAAGTTCCTTCAACAGAAGAAACTTATTTTTAAAGATGTTTTTATACTCTGGTAGTGTATTTCCTATATAAATGGTGTACGTTTTGGAATAATAAAAAAAGAAGAATAACCAAAACCTAACAAGTAAATAAAACCTTCAAATCAAATATCATATTCAAAGGAACTTATACAGTGTCATCCCCGTCTAATATATCTTTGTCAACTACATATGTATATACAGAAGGAAAAGCATCCTTTACAAAACCTGTTGACTGGCGTACACCAAATCAACATGCTACTAAGCCAGCAAATACCAGCAACAGAATCCTCTGCTCCATTCTCGTGATAGAGTAAGTATGCATCAATTAATATTTTGAGTTGATATGAGACTTGTTTTGTTGACATACACATTGTGACGCCTATTATAATGTGGATTGACTGCCATTCTGTTGGCAAATTATCACTAAACTGGCATTAAAGAAATTACTTTTTCAAGACAATGATAATTCTGCTCAGCTCATTGATTCGTGTAGGTAAAAGAACGTTAGTGAAACTAATACTCAAATATATATATAATAAGTACGAATAAAACATACAAATATATATCTTCAATTGATAAATGCTATTAGTCGGATAAATTGATGGATAAAAAATTACCCCAACCCCCAACAAATTGTATTTGACATAACAAAACAACAACTAAAAGTCAAAGAAAATCGGACACCTGGAAAATTGTTTATTTCAAAACTGCATCCAAGATGAACGCCATTACCATAAAATAGCCATACATCGGCATAATTATATCAATTTTTGAAAATGTAATTTGAGTGTCTGTACCTATTGGGGGTCGAATAATCCATCATACTACTTTCAATGGGTGATGGCCACAAAAAAGCATGGAATTGGCCGCCAGTCTTCTAGAAATGACCTGAAGTGAGTTACTCTCGGCTGTAAAGCTGTAATTAGCAAGATTAAAAGTTGTTTGTTGTTCTTGGGTTTTAAGGCTGACCAATCTAAAAAGATTATTTCTGCCTGGCTGTGCTCTTTTTGTTTAGTTGTTCATGACTGATGATTAGATGGCGCTATTTCTTTTCCTCTTCAGTGGGTATCATGTACTGTGCAGCTTCCGTTTATTCGATGGTGCGGGCAATAATTTAGGTGTCGACCATGAACAGGGTGCGAGTATGTTATTGATAATATGGGTTAACTGTGCAGTGCTAAACTATACTTTCCCATCCCTTCCTCTCCAAGGGAGTTAGTTATAACTCTTTAGCTATAATGATTGGTATCTACCTGTATATTTTATGAAAGCCAACAGAGTGTGCAGATGATCTTCATTCCCCAGTAAATTCTTTAAACTCTTATCTTTGATTTTCAACCGAGAAAACAACCTTATCCTCTCTCGTACATATTTCTTACAAACCAATAAATAATGTTCGATTGTTTCAGTTTCATGACAAAAATCACAAAGGCCATTTTCATGTTTATTAATACTGAATTTGTAAAAGTTTAATTTGCATTTTCCCTCTCTCATTTGATGTAATAATCTTTCATATTTTCTACAAAAAACAGATAAGTTAATAAGTCTCGTTATATATGGATGGATCTGAAATAAGAATCTACCTTTGTCTATTGTTTTCCACTGATTTTGCCATAAATGCTGATCAAAATGACGTATGTGGTTAGTTAATTCAGACCTATTCCGTGGTACAGTTACATCTATGTGTTCTTTTTGTGTTCAATTTTTAGCCAAACTGTCGGCTCTTTCGTTTCCCAGTAGGTCACAATGCGCAGGTATCCACTAGAACTGTATGTCTATTGCCAAAACGATTAATTGTGTCAATTTCTCCGATATTTCTATAACTAAACTAGATTTGTCCATGTTTTTAATACCCTGCAAGGCTGACATGGAATCTGATAATATTACCACAGAAACTGGGAGATAGTCCTCTATCCGTTGTAATGCTAGGATGATTGCTGTCAGTTCAGCAGTCAAAATACTTACTGGCAGGCGCGCCGGAAGCAGTTTGGGATTGGGGGGGGGGGGGGGGGGGGGAGGCAAACATTCCAGGGGGCTCACATTCCAGGGGCAGTGACGTAATGAGAAAAAAAGTTCAGAAGGGGGGGGGGGGGCAGACACAAAAATCTGCATCACCACCAGTCTTACACGTTACATGCAGGTCCCGCGGAACGTTTTTCAAAGTGGAGTATTATCGATCAGGTAGAGCGTAAATTGGCGTGGGGTCCAGGGCATGAGCCTCGGCAGGGGGTCAAGGGGCTGAGCCCCCGGAAGCTCAGGGGTTTTAGGTATTTAATTACGGTTAGATGAGCATCCAGGGGCCCTCTGTAAGGCAATTGACGTGTTCCAAGGGGGGGGGGGAGCCCCCAGAAGCTCAGAGGTTTTAATATTTAACTACGGTCAAATGAGCATCCAGGGGCCGTCTTAGGGCCCTTGGTGTGGTCCAGGGGGCAGAGCCCCCGGAAGCTCAGGGGTTTTAGGTATTTAATTAGGGTCAGATGAGCATCCAGGGGGCCGCCTGAGGGCCCTTGGTGGGGTCCAAGGGGGGCAAAGTCCCGGAAGCTCAGGGGTTTGAGGTATTTAATAACGGTCAGATGAGCATCCAGGGGCCCGCCTTAGGGCCCTTGGTGGGGTTCCAGGGGGCAGAGCTTCCGGAAGCTCAGGGGTTTAGGTATTTAATTACGGTCAGATGAGCACCCAGGGGCCCGCCTTAGGGCCCTTGGTGGGGTCAAGAGGGCAGAGCCCCCGGAAGCTCAGGGGTTTTAGGTTTTTAATTACGGTCAAATTAGCATCCAAGGGCCCGCCTTAGAGCCCTTGTTGGGGTCCAGGGGGCAGAGCCCCTGAAAGCTCGGGGGTTTTAGGTATTTAATTACGGTCAGATGAGCATTTTTTATACCTTATTTGTGACATTGGCAGGTCACTTATTTTTTTCTCCGTCTTTCTTTCTTTTTCTCTTTAACATACTTTTTTCAAAGAGGAGGGGGGGGGGGGGGGGGGTTGGGGGCTCGAGCCCAGCCACTTTGCAGACCATGACATAAAGGCTTCTAAATAAGCGTATTTCGCCTCACTGTAATTTGGGAATTTCTTATTTTCCAACAAACGCATAAAAAGGTATGACTTACAAAAAAAATGGAGAACAAATGCCGGAAAATCATGTCACAACATACAAATTTGTAAATCACTTGTTTCGAATAAGAATTACATCACCCCCCCCCCCCCCCCCCCCCATCAGTACGCCAGCGTTCAGGGGCTCATGTCTTCTCACCCCTATAGCAAACAAAACGGACACGCTTTCCCATTCTCGCACAATATGTCCACGATATGCGCGTATCGCTATTATAGAGACCTCCTTTGATAAATACCGTATAGGTGGCATGCGCAATGTTTATGAAATTTAATTCCTGTGAACTTTCCTTTTTCTTTGAATGAAATTGTATATGTGATTTAATTCAGGTTGTTATTATTGTTTCGTTCTTTTGGATTAAAAATACAAACCATGTTTACTCCTTTACTTTTTTTTTGGGGGGGGAGGGGGGGGGGGGCGTTTTTTTTTTGGGGGGGGGGGGCAAAATTGCGTTTTGCCCCCCCCCCCCCCCCACTTTTTTGACTGGGGGGGGGGCAACTGCCCCCCCCCCCCCCCACTTCCGGCGCCTATGCTTACTGTGGTTATTATATGACCTTTACTTATCTTATATTTTGGAACATAAAAGGCTGCACCTGTTAGACCATCATCACGTTTGGATGCATCTGTATATATTTTCAAGTGGTTGTTCCATTTTATTGAAATATTTTCCAATGCACAGTTTAACTGCTGTATTGGAAGCGATTCTTTCTTTTTCACTTGATCATGTATACTGAAATAGACGTTTGGTTTCACAAAATGCCAAGGAGGAGTGCGAGGAATACAATCTGCCTCTTTTTTTTTAGGTTTGGTGTTTCTAAAGCGCAGGCTCTATTCATGAGAGGACCCTCATTCTCTTTCCATTTATTACATTCGTATTGCCAACAATTGTGTAGTATATACTTTGTTGGATGATTATCCTTTCTTGACTGTAAATAAAATTTGTATTCGCAACAAAGACCTGTTTACGAAACTACGAGGGTGGCTCCGCGCACTCGACCTGAAGCGCTGCTAGTGATATCGTGGGTAATCCACCAGTGATAATCCTAAGACCTTGGTATTGGATAAAATAATATTTTTTAAAATAGTATTTGATGCTGACTCATATGCTTCGCATCCATAATCTATAATACGCCTGATATTAAAGGCCTTTATATACCATTAGCAATACTCGGGAGTTACATCCCCATTGCGTACCAGCTATACAGCGTAATAAATTCAGACGTTTTTTGCATTTTTCAACAATAAAATCATCATGAGTAGCCCAGGTAAATCTATGGTCAAACCAGATTCCTAGGAAATTGTGTGAATTATGATGAGGAATAATGCAATCATTAATCTTTAGCTTGACTTCTTTTATTTCCCGTCTACCAAATAGGACTGTTTTTTACTTTAAAGATGAGACATAAACACCCCATCTTCTACATCAGTTTTCTATCTCTTTCAAAGCCGTTTGAACTTTATTTATTGCAAATTTTAAGTTTCGGATAGAAAACCATATACAAATAGCATCTGCATATATAGAAACGTTGGTTATTTTGTTTAAAAAATCAAGATCATTCAGCATAAATGTAAATAGCAGTAGGCAGATTACACTTCCCTGTGATATTCCTTGTAGTAATACCTTACTATTTGACAGTGTCCCGTCTACTCTAACTTAATTAAGCCGTCCTCCGGCTTAAAAATGCTTCTACCCATTTCAAAATGTTTCCTCTCAAACCTGCTTCGTACATTTTATATATAATTCCTTTTCTCCATAGTGCATCGTAGGCTTTCTCTTGGAAGACTACGATTGTGTACTCTTTATTTAATAAGGCCTTACACAGTAAAAACGCTGCTTTAAAAAGTGATGTTCACTTACAGTTGTACACTGTCTTAAACAACAGTTGAACACATTGTAAACAATGTTGCTCGAAACGAAAGTAATTTTGTTAAACATTCGCTGTTTAAAATTTAATGACTGCTATATTTACTATACGAGAACTTTTAGACAGTGTTGTTTACATATGACGTCATGTGTCACGTGCCAGTAAAGTGCACGTCGGCTGAAAGCTTTATTTCACATCATATCCGACCAAGCTACCCACGCGCTTCTAAGTGACTGGGGATACAATGGCTTAATTTAAATCACTTTTCTATTAACCAATTTGAAGTTTTTAACTTATAGCGTAAGTTCACAGTTAAAATTTTCAGTATCTGTACGCAAATGTCAGAATATAGGTAGACTTAAAATCGTCGCGTCATGCAGTGCGGCACTGATCGCGTACTCGGTTATAACGTGTGCTAAATTCCTTGCCATAGAGATTGCATGTATCCCAATGTGCAGTTTATACGTGCGTGCATGTTTTGGCGCTAATTCATAAATTGTAGAATTACCCTACCATATTGTTAGTCTTCATATACCTATATAGAGACCCAGAAGTAGTGATGCACTTATTCAGAGTATCAAACCCCAATTATACCCCATTATACAACCCTTTTGTTGTAAACAACCCCCACTGAGCAACAGCTCCTTTTTAAACAACTTTCCTTAAACAACCCAGTTGGTGTAAACAACCCCCACTGAACAACAGCTCCTTTTTAAACAACCGTCTTTAAACAACACCGGTTGTTCAAAATGTTGATCAACTAAGTGTTTAAACTTTAAATAACTCGAGATACTTAACATTTTAAACAAATCTCAGATCAGGTCACCCGTTAATCCGAGGTTGTTTAAACTTTTAAACAACTTGTTCTCAAAAAAATTAACTGTGTATGAATATCGGTCTCTAATCTAATGATTTGGTCCATTGTGCTCCTCTCTTTTTGAAAACCAGATTGTAACGGGATAATAATATCGTATTTTGCAATAAACCATGTCAAACGGTTTTTGACCATTCTCTCCATAAGCTTACAGAGTACTGGGGATAGTGAGATAAGTCTATATGATAAACGGTTTGATGAATCTCTTCCAGCTTTAAAAACTGGAATTAGAATGGAGTGCAACCATGTTGTAAAGGTTAGCATACTCAACGGTGTGCTTTAAATTATCAAGCTTTAGAGTAGCCTTTTACAAAAAACCAAACCCAAAATGACCGCCATTTTTGTAATTTGCGATGGCCACCGAAACCGGGAATTAGCCATACATCGTGGCATATGCATATTAACTCTTTGCCCGCCACGTACACAATCCCCCCTGTGCCACATTGTTTTTAGGGTGCCACCTTAGGAGGGGTTCTGCATGGACTATGCTTATTCAACTCGCAATAACTTTTGATTGGTGTATTGTAATGAAAAACTTTGTGTAGCAATATTGTATAGAAATTAATAGTCTTGCCAATGGTATCATTTTTTGTAATGTATATTATCATAAATTTTGAGATTATCAACTATACATTTTGTATCCAAGTTTTCGTTTAGAAGGGTATTCTATACCTCTTATATCTAATACTTTGTTATGGAGGTTTATGTCCTGAGTTAGTTCATTGAAAATATGTATTCATGAGCTTTCACTACATACCAAATTCATGTGTTGAAGGTCACAATGAGCCTGGTAATTTAGGATTGAATAAAGAGTAAGCCGACAATGAACTAATCTCCTATTGAAATTGACCCTGGGTACTTTTGAATAGACTTCCTGTCTCTTGATTGTACTTTGATGACCTTTATTGTGTCTGTAGGTAAGATGGTGTAACATTCTATTATTACTTGCAAGGCTGTGCAAGCTATTAGAATTGAAAGAAATGAATAGAAGAACTTATTGATTTTCTACACTAATAAGGCAAGCCATGAACATAATGTATGCTTGAAACATGTACTAAGTTATGAATTGTAGAAAGCTGATGTATAATAAATAAGAATAAAATATATTCGTCTACATATGTAGTCTCATATTGACATGTTCATTATAACAAGAGATAGACAGAGAGAGGGAGAGAGAAAGAAAGAGAATAAGAACGAAGAGACAGGCAGATTGGGAAAGAAATAAGAAGAGACAGGGAGAGATAGAGAGAAAGAGAGAAAGAAAGAGATAAGCAGATACAGAAAATGAGAGTGAGAAGATAGAGATAGAGGGGGAGGGGAAGAAGAAAGAGACAGGCAGATAGGGATATAAATAAGAAGAGACACGGAGAGAGAAAGACAGATAGGCAGACAGAGAAAGACAGAGGCAGGTTGAGATAATGAGAGTGAGAACAAGATAGAGAGAGGCAGAGAGAGGGGAGGAAGAAAGAGACAGGCAGATAGGGAGAGAAATAACAAGAGACAGGGAGAGATAGAGAGAGAGAGAGAGAGAGAATGAAAGAGATAAGCAGATACAGAAAGTGAGAGTGAGAAGATAGAGATAGAGGGGGAGGGGAAGAAGAAAGAGACAGGCAGATAGGGATATAAATAAGAAGAGACACGGAGAGAGAAAGACAGATAGGCAGACAGAGAAAGAAAGTCAGAAAGAGAAAGTGAGGATGAGAAGATACAGAGGGGCAGAGAGAAATAAGAAACAAGGAGAGAGAGAGAGAGAGAGAGATAGCGGCAGATAGAGAAAGTGAGAGTGAAAAGAAGATATAGGCAAACTCGCTGTCTGAATCGTGATTGATGTCCACGCCATTATCATGTTCTGTGGGATTACGCAAAAGTGTACGTGTGGGACCAGGCTCATCTTCCTCGTCAGAGTCAGTCTCGCTCTCCTCTGAATCAGAGTCGGCTGTTGGAACAGGGTCCATCACAAGTTCTCGTACCTGATCAGCAGTGAAGAAGTCCCGTCTCCTCCTAATAGGGGCCATCCTAGCTCATCAGAATATTTGCAAAAGCAGTTTCAAAAACTCAATTTTTCTCGGAAAATGACAATGTAAACAATGTCTGCGAAAGCGGTGCAATGAAGTGTGATGTGTATACAATGCGAAGCACGCGTTACTATTGTGTGTGTGTGCGTACAATAGAATTAAATGCGTTCCGTGTGTATTGTGAATGAAATGTGACTTGAGTCGAAGTTGGCAGCCCGCTGTATGTTCCGCTAGTCGAACGAAGCGGGCAAAGAGTTAAACAAATAATGTTGGTGTCTATGCCTAGGTTTCGGGAGTTAAACCAAATCAATTGTGAATTGTTAAAATGTGTTATGATCACCAGAAAAATCGGGAAAAGGCCGCCGAATCTATGTAATTGATTGGAAGTGAGTATACGGTTGTCTACAGGTGCATCCAAAACAAAGCTCCAGTGTATCTCAATTCTCTCATCGTACCCTACCAATCTGCTCGTCCTGGCTTTCGCTCGTGTACTGACAGCACCCTGCTACACGTTCCTCGAACATACACTAAAGCTGGCGACAATGCTTTCCATGCATGTGCTCCGCGACTCTGGAATGAGCTTCCACGTTTTATTAGATTAGCACCTTCGCTGGATGTCTTCCGAAAATGTCTAAAAACTCTCCTCTTTGATCATGATCAACAATATATTCTTTGATAACTTTTTATGTAAAGCGCTGTGAAACAACAGTTAGTTTGTAAGAGCGCTATATAAATGACTTTATTGTATTGTATTGTATTGTATGCTATACTTTTGGGATATATTTGTTTAACAGGTGTAAGTGTATTTTAGCCGTAAATGTATACATTTGTAGGTGTTATTAAGAAATTCGGAAAAATAAAGCATCGTTGTCATTTGATATCCTGTAACATACAGTATTAATGCAGGTCAATCATAATTGCTTGGTCTGTAATTTACCTGGAGATTAACTCTATTTTAATATATTCTAAGTCTTGCATGTACCCATAAGCAGCATAAGAACTGTAATGAACTCAAACCGATGTTTGTCTCGTGTATCACTGGACTAGCTGGGTGAAGAAAATAATTAAATAATTTCATCATGCACTGTACACTAATGGTCATAATGGTGGAATAATTATTTTTATCCCAATGTATGGAATGATTTTGACAATGATTTATTCCTAGTAGATCTAAATAATAGTATATATACATTCTCAGATGTTATTGAATAATATTGTGCGAGTGTTTGTTTTGCGAGACTGCTTAAGCATGTGAGTGTGCTACTATGCTAATCAACTAGGGGACCTACTGTCGTGTTTGGAATCGGTGTTCAGTTATTGGTATATATTGAGAGGTACATAAAATGAAGAGATGCTGAAACTTTCTTTGAAGTGTAAAATGCAAGAGTATAATTTTATTATAACTCTAAAACGATGAGTCGCATAGTCCAGATTCACAAGTATATTTACAAGATATAGAGCAGACAAAGTATAGGTACTAGCTTGGTGATGGTCTGAACTCTTCTTCCCTCAGAAAGCCAGAACATGTAATATTTATACAGGAGGATACAAGGAATATGAGGGTAGATTGTGTCAAAGGGACAAAGACAAGTTCCCTCTCAAAGTCATTTAGCTAACACATGTATACCACCGGGGCTGTTCTGGGAAAGGGTCTTATCAAACAAAGGGGGCTTTGGTTATTGGGAGAAAGACAGGAAGTCTTTTGTTTTGGAGGTTTGGGGGCTCTTATCGAGTGTATACAATTTGGGGTTTATTTGGCTGGAATAAGTTATTAAACAAATGTCTTGGAAGGAGGTCTGGTATATCGCAGGGTGGGTCTTATCTGTATTGGGGCATACTGAGTTACATTACATAGTATTACTGAGGGGGGAGTAGACTTGTACTACCTTTACACAACACTACGTCCTGAAGTCATAACTGACAGAATTGAGGATTAATGCCTCATAAAAGGGCACTCATATAGCTGATCGACACGGTTTTTATTCTGGGGCCCTACAGTAACAGGTCATTGCTTGGCCACTGAATCATGACTGTACGCAGCGGGGGCTAGGGTACGTCGCCCCCCGACAAATACCAAAAAACAAAGAAAATGCAATAAATTATCAATAATTGCATTTGTTGTTCTTATGTATTTGTGGGGGCGGTGACGTACCCTAGCACCCGCTGCCTGAAGTCATGATTCAGTGGCTAAGCAATGGCCTCGTTACTGTGAGCCCCCTCGATCATAACCATTTCGATGTGCTATATTAGTACCCTTTTATGAGGTATTAATCCTCATTACTGTCAGTTATGACTTAATGACGTAGGTCCCCTAGTTGATTAACATAGTAGCACACACATGCTTTAGCAGTAACGCAAAACAAACACTCACAAATTATCTGAGAATGTATACTATTACCTAGATCTATTAGTAATAAATCATTGTCAAAATCATTCCATACATAATTATTCCACCATTATGACCAACAGTGTATATGGAAACGTTTGCTTGGATTTGTCTAATAAAAAATGCTTAAATAAGCATTATGGCGATGTAAATGCCCTATTTGGTATGTATTCTTAAATTGTGCTTTTGGCCATTGTTACTTTCGTGCCTCTGACCTAGTGCCCGGTTGAGTTGATTATGTAATGCGGGATATTTTATGTTGTAGCATTGAATAACTATGCAAATGACACTGCTCAATACAAATTGGTAGTAACTATTTCATTGTAGTTTAATTATTATCTTACATTACATGTATTCGACTATTTAACATTTTTTGGCCTGTATGCATCGTTGTTGTTTTTTGTTTTTTTCTTTTCTTCTCTTTATTAAAAAAAGTCTTTGAATAACTATGCAAATGAGGACCTTTGCCTAAGAAATCATACAAATGGTTTTTTTGAATGCCTGGCCGACTTTCGACTGTTTTTTATTTGTTATTATATACCTCACTTAAGAAATCCAGCCATCTGATTGGTCGAAATTGCAGTCGTGGTTTTAACCATTCCCGTGAATAAACGAAAAATGCCAAACCCATGTAATAGTTCGAGGGCAAAATTCCAGTTACCCGGAAAAATAGTTCAGTCTTGAGCGAGCTAGAGCGGATACCATACATTGTGTGTGTGCGAATCGAAGTCCCCTCTCATTCAAAGTGAACACACACGTTTGCGTGCTAAGTCTATGGACGTGGATCGAAGTCCCCCGGCCCCGCACGCAGACGCAATATAAAGCTAGCTATGTACATCAATGATGAGAGGGGACTCGGATCACGATAATGCCTTGCAAGACAAGAACACCAAAAGGGTACGTGAAATTCTCCATAACAATATTGAGATTATTTAGTTCTAGATCTAGGCCACCTGCAAGTTATCAACAGAGACCTCGATAGCGTAAACAAATTTCCAAATTCGGAACTGGACAATGCAACGTAGATCTAGATCTAGAATGCATATTTATGCGTGCAATCTAAACGGGAAGGATTTTAGCACACAAACTCCAGTGGCCAGTGGTGCGCGACCAAACACCCTAGACTAGGTCTCAATAGCGTAAACAAACTTGATTAACATGATTGGTAAGTCGCACATGTATGACCCGTTTCGGTATATAAAAGTATTAATGACTGCTTTAATTTTCGAAACAAAGTAGTTTTTATACGCTCTCGGGAAGGTTACAATCGAGCTATTGCCCTCGGCAAGCCTCGGGCAACAGCTCGATTGTAACCTTCCCTTGAGCGTATAAGCCGAGGGCAATAGGTCGATTGTAACCTTCCCGAGAGCGTATAAAAACAACTATGTCTCTAAAAGCAGTCATTAATACTATACTATTATGCAACTTTGGTTATCTATACCATGCTCAGTGTACATTATATCATTGTCGATTTCACGAAACTAGTGTACTATTGCTTGTTCTTTTTGTTGGTTTTTCTTGTTTTAAACGTAGTGCGTGGCGACCATGTCTGTTGGTGTGGCCCGCGGTTCACGGTTTGTTGATCAGCGGCCCTCGCCCGCTAGACTGGTTGCCATGCCGGTTATCAGGGAAGGACCAACAGGTAGCGTTTGCGCCGCTCTGGCGTTTCGTTGCCTGGTCTGGTGGCTGGCGTATCGTTGGTATTTCGCGCTCCATGATGGCGTGACTCGATGTTATCATGTGGCGCGGTCTCTTCGCGGTATGCTTGTTCGCCGGTGTCTGGCGGTGCTTTATCGGTGTGACGTGGATCGGCATGATGTTTGTTAATTAATTCTTTTTTCAAATTTCAACTTAACTACTGCTTATTTGTATTACTTGTGCTAAAGCCAAGGTATTCTCATACCCCTTGTAAATCCATAATCTCATGTCAATCATAATCCAGTCCTTAATGCTGAACGGTGTTTCCTTCTCATCCCCTTATGTAGTATATAGGCTTACCCACCTTTCTCTGTAACTTAAAGGTAGTACGTTTCGAAAACAATTCATCACTGTAAATGTAAACGATAACAATACTAAAAAATAAAAACAAACAACTTTCTTAAATGAAAAATTTCTAGGTTTTTTTATACAAATTAATGACCACGTTTGAACGCTGTCACCAGCCCCGAGTCTGTCTGTTAGTCACGCACCAGTAAACATCATGTACACCCCCCTGATTTCGTTGGTTTTTGCCGACACCTATAATAAATGCACAGAATATTCATTTATACTGGTCGCAATACAAAATTTTAAATCTTAATGGTTTTAAATAACATTCTGAACGATCAAGTTTATACACCCCAGAGTAAATAGTATACTACTAGTGAATTTAATTCAAATTTTAATTCAACGGGACCCAATAATAACCTTTACTGTTTTAGTTTATTAAACATTAATGTGCGAAGCTTAACAAAGAATTTCGATACTTTTGAAGAATTTTTATCTATCCTAAACACATTTTCATTTTCTTTGATAGGACTTACCGAAACCTGGTTACACTCAACCTCTCCTCCAATATTCAACATTGAGAATTATGAATTTATTCATTCACACCGTAAAAATGGAAAGGGAGGAAGTGTCGCTTTTTATACTCGTAATGATGTACAATTTAAAATAAGACATGATATTCAATTGGAAGGAATAGAAACATTATTTTTAGAAATTATTGATGATAAACATAAGAATAAAATCGTTGGGGTAATGTACAGACCACCTAACAATGTAGCCGACACATTTTTGGATAAATTAGAATCATGCCTTGAATTTATTTCTAGAGAAAATAAAGATGTATATATTATGGGAGACTTTAATATCGATATATCCTTACCTTTTACCGTTCTTGGCCAACACTTCACTAATTTATTATCTTCATTTTTGTTAAACCTCTCATTAATAAACCAACTAGGATTACAAACCTAACATATACTATAATTGATAATATTTTCTCAAACGTATTAGATAATAAACAGAATGGAATAATATACTTTGATATTTCAGACCATTTACCAATATTTACGATAGGTCCTAATGATAAACACCTACTACACATTCCCAATAAAGAACATACAACACGACGTAAAGAAATCAAGCGTAATATTGAATCCTTAAAGATAGACTTGAGTCAAAAAGATTGGTATGATATTTATTTTGGAAAAAAAAGTGAACAGTTCATATGACAAATTTATAAACAAACTTCCTTGTAATTATAATAAAAATGTGCTCCTCTCAAGAATTAGATCAAATAAAAAATAAAATAAATGACCATTGATTACTCAAGGTATACTTAAATCAATATCTACCCGAATTCGTTTATATAAAATCTCACTTCGATCACCTACAAATGAAAATCAAAATAGATATAAAAAGTACCGTAATAAATTGACTTCAATTATTCGTTTATCACGGAAATTATACTATGGTAATAAAATTGAAAATAATAAACATAATAATCAATCATTATTGCAAACAGTTAATGACATTTTTGGGAAGAAAAAGGATACTCCAAATAATATTGAATTTAATGATAATGGGCATCACATATACCCAAATGATGTTGCTGAGGCATTCAATAAATACTTTACTAATATTGGGCCGGATTTAGCTTCCAAAATAATCAATGAAAAGAATGATTTTCTGAAATACTTAAATAATAACGTTAATCAATCCTTATCTTTTAATCCAAAAAATATTCAAGAGATTTTAGAACTTGTTCGTTCATTAAAATGCAGTAAATCTAGTGGCTACGATGAGCTAAGTGTATCTTTATTAAATCAAATAATTTACTTCATAGCTTCCCCGTTGTCACATATATTTAATTTATCTCTTTCCCAAGGGGTTTTTCCCGATCCACTTAAAGTTGCAAAAATAATTCCGATATATAAAAAGGATGATCCCTCTAAAATTTCAAACTACCGAACAATTTTTTTTACTACCAAGCATTTCAAAGATATTAGAGAAAATAGTATATAAACGATTTTATTCTTTTTAATTCCTAATCAATATGGATTTAGAGAGAACCACTCTACTGATTATGCTTTTCTACAATTATGTGACAAAATAACTGATTCCCTTTCCAACAAAGAACAAACTGTAGGTGTTTTTATAGACTTATCGAAAGCATTCGATACCATGGACCATCGTATATTAATACATAAATTAAAAGCATATGGAGTTAGAGGGATTGTACTTTCTTGGTTTGAAGACTATTTGCGTAATAGACATCAATATGTTATTTTTAAATCTACAACATCTAATATTTCCACCATAGAATGCGGAGTACCAACGTATTTCATTCGCATAAAGACTTCAGCAATCTTATTACAACCCTCAATTTAGAATTAAATACATTATCATCTTGGTTCAAATCCAATAAACTCTCTTTAAATATTAATAAGACTAATTGTATTTATTTCAAAAACATACACTCTAAACATGTACTTCATTATGATATTTGTATAGATGACAAGCCCATAATTGAAAAAGAAGTTACACAATTCTTAGGTGTAAGGATTGATTCAAATCTAACTTGGAATAGTCATATTAACAACATTTGCATGCTAGTCTCGAGAAGCATAGGCATTTTATATAAATTAAGATATTATCTATCACAAAAGTCACTATTTATGCTTTACAATTCCTTCATTTTGTCATACATATCTCATTGTAACATAGTGTGGGGTAATAGTAGTAAGATGACAATTATGTTAATATATCGTCTCCAAAAAAAGCACTTCGTCTTTGTACACATTCACATTATTTAGCGCATACTGATCCAATATTTTGTAAACTAAAAACATTAAAAATCGCTGACATTCACAGTTTTCAAACTGCAATCTTTATGTATACATTTTGGACAAATAATATACCTTTGGCATTTCGAAATAGTTTTGTTTACAATAGTGATATACATTCTTATCCCACGCGACACTTAACCAACCCCAGAATTATTATGGCCTTTAAATCGATAAGACATCATGGTCCAGACATTTGGAATGCTTTACCTGAAAATATTAAACACTCTGCAACTCTTTATTCATTCAAAGCATCGATGAAAAAATATTTAATATCTACATATTCAAAAACATTATAAGGGTCTCAGAGGTTTTTATAGTTTGTTTATATAAATTAATTGTAGATGACCAGTTCATTAGCAATACGAATCGAACACTTACTTCACCTGCACACACCCACTTGCACACACTTGCACGATTTTTTTCTTTCTTTAATTTCTTTCCACTTTTTATTCAGATACTTTCTGAACAAATTGTGTATACGTGACACTCTATTCCCCTACATACTCCTATAACAGCGCCATGTACCCCCCCCCCCCTTCCCGGCTGCTATCGACTCAAACATTCTTGCTTATGATAGTTGGCCTCTGCATTTATCTTGATTATTTTTACTAACCCTTTTAAATTCAAGCTTTCAATTATGCATTTTCTATTTGTGTGTATTTAAGCTGTCACCCTTTATTGAAATCAATTATATTATATATTATATACCTCACTTAAGTAATCCAGCAATCTGATTGGTCGAAATTGCATTCATAAACTTTAACTGTTCCTGTAAAAACAGACCTATTTCCCAATAACCATGGTTATTGGGAAAATAGGTCAGTCTCCATGGTTACCCCATAGGTTTACATGTTAAAAAATGGTTTGAGCGATCGAGGATACCGTATGTGTGCGAAGAATTGGTCGGTAATTTCAATACAATTGAATCTCGATCGATCTTACCGACAATTTTATCTTGCATTGTTGACATGAAGACGAAAATAAACTTCCAAAAACAAAAAAACAACATCTGCCGATAGATCTTGATCTAAGTTCGTGCCAATATGCATTGCAAAAGTAAAAGAAGGCTCGTTTAATGGAGCTTTTGCGAAGCATTCATCATGCGAAGCCGGTTTCAATCCATTTTAATGTATATATTGTACAAAACTGCCAAGCATGGTGACAGCGCGCGATGGCCGAGTGGTATAGGCGTTGGTTTTAGATACATCACTTCTTGTACGCAAGAGTTCGAATCCCATCTTCGACAAAAAAACTTTTTTTTTTTTTTTTTTTAGTCTATTTTTGTCGGCATATAAAAGTATTAATGACTGCTTTAATATTCGAGAAATAGTTGTTTTTATACGCTCTCGGGAAGGTTACAATTGGGCTATTCCCCTCGGCACGCCTCGGGTAATAGCACAATTCTAACCTTCCATTGAGCGTATAAAAACAACTATTTCTCTCAAAGCAGTCATTAATACTATACTATTATTGTTATTTGAATGTTTTATATTTGATTTATCAATAAATGCAGAAACATCTGCTATAAAAAAAAAAAAAGTTGACCACAAACCGGCTTCATCGGGCAGGTAGTTCCATTATGTGAATGGTAAATTAACTATGACACATTGAGGGGAGAGGCACTTTACATGTACAATACGAACGCACATTGTTATTGTTGTGCGGAACATAGTATTTCTTTGATTTACTTATTGAATGAAACTATAAAAACAAAATGAACTTTGCGTTCTGGCAATCTGAGTACAAAGACTAATAGCAGGTGAATGAAATGCTTCAACACCGCAAACATCTGGGAAGGAAGCATCCATAAATTTGAATACATTCAGTTGATACACGACTCCGTATATGGACGTTTAGTGGAGCAGAAAACAGTGGATTCTTTAAAAAAAAAAGTAGTCATTTAGCACTGCAGAATGTCGGTACGTAAATTAAATTTGGCGCGGTTGAAAAATGCATCATTCTACCCTGCGACTTTAATGGTACAATGCGGTAAATCAAAAAAGTTTAATGGCTCTTATTTAAAAATTACTCATTAAATAAGACCCCACAATTCAGTGGTATCATACAAAATTATGTTATATTTTATTAATAATTAAACATTATGAAAGTGTACCTTTTTACGATACAAGACGCAGATTTAGCGATGATGACGACATTAGAACCCGTTTATTTGCACGTGCATCCGGGATTTCAGACGCCAAAGGTTATTTGCCAAGCGTTTATGTTTCCTTTATTCCGACAAAAATATACAATCAATAAAAACAAGTTTAATACCAGATGAAATCTAACGTATAAGTTTATTCATTAGCCGCTCACCCCGAAACCGCCTGACCACAATGGAACGAGTAAGAGCCTGTGAGAGCGGCCGAAGTGTGATTGAAACTAGCTTTTTTCTCCAATGCAAACAGAGACGACATTGTGCTGGATTTATATGTTTTTTTACTACAAAAGTGCAGAAAAATTGCATATTATTATATTTGTTTTGTACTTTTTGAAATGTTAGCCTGCCGGGCATTCAAATTCTGTAAAGAAACGCACTTTTTAAAAAACTTCACCTTTTCAGGCAACAATGCTTATTAGTTCTATTGATTTAATGATGAGAGCCCGATGAGAGTAGTTAATGGTTGATGATGGGTTGATGATGCGTTTTATCCATAATGCAGGTAAAGTAATAAAACATTGTATCATTGAAGAGAAGGACGGTTTTGTTTCCCTGATTCATACTCAGTATATGTTTTGTTTTATTGATTTCATCCATTTCTTTGTTTATTATATCTCTACATGTAAAACATTTGAAGAGTTTTTTTCCGAAAGGAGCAAAATCTTTTGATAGCAAATGGAAATAATGATACACATTTTCCTCTATTCACCTTGAACAAAATTATGAATCTAAATTACGAGAGAAATTATGAACACATGTATCTTATAATAACAATTTTCCATAGACACCTGAACAAAATCGGGTAAACAAACAGTTCTTTCTTAAGTACACACATGGATCTAGTGCCTCTTGAAAATAAGCTCTTTGTATGTACATAAACGGGGCAATACAACAGAATACTCCAGTTCGATATTTGGAGAAAGATTATTATGTCACAACTTATTTTTGTTTTATCGAAAAGCTGATGTAGGCCTATGTATTGTATTTAAACGTAACAGGCATAAAATAGTTAAGGTATTTTTGAAGGTTATAATGTTATTAAGTTTTAAGTTTTGTCTATAACAACCTTCCAATAATAATGCACCTTCTAAGACCGGTTATAGTTTTTGAAGAAAAAAATAGTGCTTTGGTCAGTGCCTTAGGGGAATATTATGCCTATATTTTAGAGCGTATCTGTAATGATAAGTATATCTGTGTGAAGAAGGAGATAGTGGAAGTTTGTTGTTTGGTAGTTGAAACGTAAGTTTTGTATTATGTTTTTAAGAAACAAACAGTTTGTATGAGATCAGGAGTGGACATTTTCTGTCATTTTGAGAACCAAATTTAGCATCAGTGATATTCTGTTTCATTGAATTGAGTTTCCCGCAGAGAGGATTCAGTTGGTTTAATTAAAGAAGGAAGAGAGTCAAATGAAGAACCAAAAGCAATATGTTTTTTCATTTACTAATGAGAACTATGTTTTTTGAGATCTCCTTACACAGAATATTGGAATGGGTTTTTCACGATGAATGTTGTTTGGAGACATCAATATTCATAAAATGTACGTTTTTATCATCAGGAAATAAAGAATTTTCTGTCTACATGAACCTTTTCTGGTTGCCTATTAATGCATTTGCCCACTGGTAACATAATACGTTCGCAAGTTGATATCCCTCACCATTGGATTTTGTTTTGGTAATGTCTAAATTTCGTTTAAAAATAGATGATATCAGTCTGGTAGGCCTACACTGCAGGCAAGAGTCAGGACTAACAGTTATCATGTTAATAATTTGATTACCACTCTTATATTCTCTGAAATGTTATCTTTATTGAGGGTAACTTGAACAAAATTAATAACTTGGAATAGAGGGGGTGCAACCTGCACACGCTTCTACCTATTGGTTGCTTTGATCCATTGCCGAAAATATTTTGGAACCTATTACCCCCCCCCCCCCAACCACGGATACAAATCGACACCCATGACGGAGGTCAGATTGAGCGGATGATACAACGTTTCCATATGGGAGGTAATTGTCCTGACACGGCTTTTATAATGCCTGTGAATGCTCATACTCTACAAGCAGCCCATGTGTGTATTTTGTATTTCTGTTTTTACAAATGTATTTAACAATCAAATACGAATGGATTAGGGTTTTCTTCAATTTTTCCCTTTCTCCTATTTTTCTTCTTTCTTTCTTTCTTTCTTTCTTTCTTTTTACAGTAATCCACTCAAATACAAGCTTCGCCTTTTAGTGGATTTCTCCTTTTCTTCCAAATTTGACTTAATTTATGACATGCTTAAATGTTTGCATAAATTTATGACATGCTTAAATGTTTGCATTAATATAATTAAGTTTTATTTGCTATGTTAAATTCCATATGTAATTTGATATATTTAACGTAAGAAAGTAATTGTTCATGTCTTTGATTGTTTTATGGAAATGAAGTTATTTGAATTAATTTGAATTGACGATACCGAAGGCCCAGGGCCTCTTGGACGGAAAAATCGTGGACAATAATGTAAATAATGTTGTTGTCCTAGGCTATCTTGTCAACCTCAATGACACATACTTTGCATTCATGCCGGTGTCAGGAGCCGAATTGAAGAGCACAGTATCGACCATTATTACAAACTGTCTTGCATACATTATGCTAAATTATAGCGGTTATATAAATTATGTTTTGCTATTTCTGACACCATCATATATTTCCATGATCTCTGTACCCATATCACATTTTAAGCAGTTAATACAAAGTTTTGGGAAATTTGGAAAATTGGGTGGATAGTGATTCTTTACCATTTTGATATATTTCGATGCCCCTGTGGATGTATTATAAGCACTAGAAAATTTAGCCCCTAAAACACTTCTGCTTTCGAGAAAAATGGAATATAAAAATGTACCGGTGCTCCCGGTAAATCTTAATTAAAGGACAAGTCCACTCGAAAAATAACTCACTTTCAATAAAAGCAGAAAAATCAGACAAACCAATCAAAAAAAGTTTGAGCAAAATCGGATAACTAATAAGAAAGTTATGAATTTTTGAAAAAGTATGTAAAACTATGGAACAATGAGAATCACATCACAAATTGCCAAGATGGTTATCAGTTTGTGACGTCATGTCCTCACAACTTATCAATTGCTTTATATAGTTTAATCCCATTAAGTTCCCTTTTTATCCCCCAAAACTTGATTTCCCCATGCCTTTGCCCAGGTTATATGATTTGTATCATATTGCATGCATGACATTTCCCAGAATTTGTTATGCATTTTTAAAAATTGATACTACTTTCTGAATATTGTATTTCATAATTATTGATTTTTATATAAATAGTTTATCAAAATTCAATTTGTCATGATTTAACTCTACAAAAATTACTCTTTATTTGTGCATCCACACAAAAACATATTACTAACAATCTAACTTGGATGCTGGTGTGACGAAATAAGATGCTTAGGGTGAAAATAGGAAATTTACATAATCAATATAAAGAAAATAATTAGTGGATAGTGAGAACCATACGTCACAGACTCATGAGTGAGTTGCCAATTTGTGTAGTGATTTTCAAAGTTGTTCATGTCATTACAAATTCATAACTTTCTTATTAGTTATCCGATTTTGCTCAAACTTGTTTTGATTGGTTCGTCTGATTTTTCTGGTTCTATTGAAAGTAAGTTATTTTTGGAGTGGACTTGGGCTTTAATTCAAAATAGCGGCTTCGGCCGTACAATGGTAGCCGCGACCATGAACATCTCAGAATATGTAGTTGTGATATATAATTTCGAAACGAAAATAGCTAATCGGTATAGAATAGAATAGAATTTATTGACTCATTCGACCCCCTTCTGGGGTATGAGAGTACAACACATGTACATGTCATGATAATGATACATAATAAAGAATACAAACATAGCTTAATAATACAAAGAATACAGAATACAACAAAACAACAATATAAAAGTATAACGATAAATAGGAATGATCTAAACCTAGCCTATGCTAAACATAAATACACTATTATACAATATGGCAAGCATACATGAAAAGTGGAGAATACCACATGAACAATCTAAATACAAACATGAAGAAAAAGAAAGATAAAAACAAAAAAAAAATAAAAAAAATATAAAAATACATTATTGTCTTAACTATATAAGAAATGATCGGTCGATCTTAGTAAAAAAAAAACAACATTTTTTTATAGCTTAATTAATATCTTGACCTTGGGAGGGAGCTATACAACATGAAGAGTTAATTATTTACAATTTCATAACTTTAGACTCGATTTCAACCGCGACAACGATCACTGAATAATGTAGGATCGCATGTGCTTCCAATATGTTCAATTTTACGAAATTCATGACCCAATACCAAAACTTTGTACTACCTTTGAGTTAATGGATATATAGACCCCGAAACCTAGGTATATACACATCAAAATTAAAAATAGACATATCATGATTATTAGTCCATGGGCCAAGACCAGAAATTTGAGTAATTGGTACCACTCAAGGTGGCAAGATCTACTTATGCATTTTTAAATGTCCTACATCTATACATAATATTTTGATATGATAGCATTTCCAGACTGGCAGCTTAGTCATATAATCAGCAGTTTCCATGGCAACACAACAATAAAACTGGTATTATTCAAAGAAACAGTTAAAGCCATTTACAAATTATAAAAACACTTTTGAATGCGTAAAAATATACAGTTTAGAATACCTCACCATAAAGGAAAGTAATGAAATGCAATTTACATCACCATTTATAATGGTTGCCATGGTAACGACCCCAGAATAGCCTAAAATCAAGGATTTTGGAGTAATTTCAGTAATATATTACACAATATACTCATTCAAGACAAGTAAAAGTCCCCTTTCCAAAATAATGACAAAACTATATGACTAATACATCATATAAGCCAAGAATATGCTATATAGTACCTTCCCATTATTACCATGGCAACATGAATTAGAGTTAAAGGTAAAGACCAGTATTGGAAACGCCCCAATTTCAAAAAATGAAATGGAAGCTGTCATTACCAATCATGTGAAAGAATATGTTTTGACTAATACATGATGATACAAAATTTGCCGGGAAACCGCCTTCTAATTGATATATTTGGTAAATTATTATATTTATTTGACTGTGAGAGATATAGGGTAGTCCCATATACATCTTTCTGTGTATAGTGCTTGTAACTTTACGAAGAATGGGCCACATTTCTTATCATTTTGATGATTCCAGAACCTTGCAGATGCTAGATGCTAGATGATCAACCTTTTCTGATCGATTCCACAACGTTTCTTTCACAATGCAATCGCATGACCATAACTGGTCTTTACCTTTATCAAGATGCCCTGTACGGTACTATATGCCATATTTTGGATATATTTTGGCATTGGAGAGGTGTTGAAAGTTCATTTTGGTGTCTATATCCAGGTTTTCAGGCCCAGAGAATGAAAGTTTAGAATACCTCACCATGAAGAAAAGTAATGAAATGCAAATTACATTACCATTTATAATGGTTGCCATGGTAACGACCCCAGAATGGCGTAAAATCAAGGATTTTGGAGTAATTTCAGTAATATGTTAAACAATATGCCCATTCAGGACAAGTTTAAGTCCCCTTTCCAAATTATTAAAAAACTATATGACTAATCTATCATATAAGCCAAGAATATGAAATAGTACTTTCCCGATGTTACCATGGCAACATGAATTAGAGTTAACAAGATGCCCTGTACTGTACTATATGCCATATTTTGGATATATTTTGGCATTGGTGTTGAAAGTTCATTTTGGTGTCTATACCCAGGTTTTCAGGCACAGGGAACACAGCTAAAGCATTATTTTGGACATTAACATAGGACATCACCGCTATTTTTCATACATTTGCATAAAATCAGAGCAAAATGACCATAACAGTTTTCTGCCACTGCATATTCAAAAAGCTGTTTATCATGGTTTAGAAAAATATAACATTGAGATGACTACATTAGATGCCAGAAAACTTCAGTATATTGTATGCAATGCTGGAACCAGCACAGATTCATCTGCTTTAATAATGACCATTTGTTTGCTATTGTATCAATACTTTGAAGACCCTGGGATGTATCTCTTGGCATATGCACACTGTGCATGGTCACCCATTGAGAAGATGTTTCAAGATGCTGGACTGAGGGACCTATGTGTAGAGTCAGGTGTCATTGCTATTAGCTCTGTAGCTGGAGTGATGGCATGCTGCAGGTACAACCGCGCAGTCAGAAAGCCGTGGAAGAAAGCCTCAGAGTCGAGAACAGCCTATCTGGAGATGTTTCACGAGCTGCTGGCTGTGAGATGATTGAGAATCAGTCCGTTGAGCCCATCTTCAAGCTGTTTGATGTCTACCTTGATTACCTGATACAGGAGAATCGGACCCTCTCGGCCTTCTGGATGTCATATGTGGACATCGTCGAGGTTATGGTAGGTCTGGTTCGGGCATCTAGAGAGGGTGTCTAGGTGCTGCACCTCGCTTTCATTCGTGCAATGATTCCCTGGTGCTTCGCCGACGACAAACTGAACTATGCACGCTTTTTTCCCTACTATAGTTAT
This sequence comes from Strongylocentrotus droebachiensis, assembly GCA_035222895.1. Taxonomy (NCBI): domain Eukaryota; kingdom Metazoa; phylum Echinodermata; class Echinoidea; order Camarodonta; family Strongylocentrotidae; genus Strongylocentrotus; species Strongylocentrotus droebachiensis. The sequence continues at coordinate 152,704 of JAVYIG010002034.1, read as the reverse complement.
TATGCACATATGTCCCGGCTGGTCAATTGATCGCCGAGATGTGCATGAACAATTCATGCATGCAGGGCCAGATATTTTCTGTACAACTTGGTAGGACCTCTTTGGCAGGATCCCAGTCGACCAGAAAATTGAAGAAACCATCAACAAGGACACACAGACCACTGGGGGGGGGGGGGGCAACAGGCTTCAGTCTAAAACCAGGAGCTGACAGTACGTATTACCTGACATCTGAGTACAGAGGCTCATATTATCTTGAGGGAGTTGAAAGACAGGGTCAGCAGAAAAAGTTTACAGCACTTCAATCATCCGGACCTACAACTAAGCCGGATAAGAAAAGATGAGACTGGTGTTTGTTCATTTGTGGAACTATTCGCGAACAGCTGAGCTCGAGCCATGATGAAACGGAGTTGGTCAACTTGTCTACTGTATCCTGGCCCCACGAGATATTGCCAATGACCTGCTGAAAGTTCACAACGTTGGAAAAGAAGCATACCGAGAAGATCATTTGGAAAAAGAGCAACCCAAGGTAAATTTTCATGACAAGATGAAAAAAGAGAGCCTAAAGACCTTCCTCAACATCAATAAAAAGCAGGATGGTTACAATGCTAAAGGGAATCAGGTAATTGTGAAGGCAGACCGAAACCTCTTTGGGCGCATGATCATCAGCAGAGCGCTTTCTATTAGAGAGGTTCTAGCACGCCCACTCGGACCAATACCGTGGTCACTGGCAACAGATTTGCTCTCTGCGCAAGACAAACAGAGCTGGAGAAAATTGTGTCATTAGCAGCTTGTATCATTGATGGAATGAGCCTTGTCCATAGACTCAAAGGGGATGGCAAGTCATTTGCACATCTAACAGATGCTGCACTGATGCTAGCTCTGCACGAAGGCACTGATGTCGTGTTCGATGTCTACAGGGATGAGTCCATCAAGAATGCAGAGAGATGCAACAGAGGTTCCATCGCTGGAACTGCAGTGGAAGAACATTGCACCTTGTCACAACATTTTGCACTGGAAACAATTCCTGAGAAACCCTGAAAACAAAAATAAGCCTCATCAAATTATTGGTCGATCAGTGGAAGCAGCCTGCAGAGAGGGAGAACCTTCATGATAAGTCACTATGTGGCAAGTGGAGAAGTACTATGAAGAAATCATAACTCTGAAGACAACACAAGCTGACACACGAATGCTTTTTCATGCATGGCATACTGCGGAGGATGGATACAGATTCATAATAATCACAGCCGAAGACACAGATGTGCTGATAATCTGTGTCTGTATTATCGTGCTCAGTGTCCCATGGCGCCGGCTAAGCCCAATGGGCCCATAACATTTTATTTAAATGACAAGCGGTGAAAATGTCTAGGGCCGCAGAGATAAAACAAAACCAAAAAAAATCCACTGTGCCCTCATCGTTTCCATTCCGCCTCCATACTGGTTCCTTACCGCTTACAACGTGCTCGTACCAGCTAGTGTCACCGTGTTGGCCTTTCCCTCGCCATGCAGGTCTCACCAGATCCCCACCGAGTGGGTACCTGCTGCTGCTTACCGCCCGGAACGCAACCATAAAAGGGCCGTTCGCTGAACGTTCGCTTGGCCTTGAAGACGTCACACATGGTATAAAAAAGCTGGGCACTTACCCTAGCTACCGGTCACACTTCAGTTCTCGAGTTCACGGATGTACGTCCTCATCGTTCTTCTCAACAATTATTCATAAATCTTCATAATTCTTCATAATGCCTACACATGGAAGCAGGGGCGGCAGAGCGACAAACAAATTAGAGGGGGCCAACAAAAAGGGCACCTACAAGGGGGCACTTTATTAAAGTAATAGGTGCACTTGTCAAAGTAAAAGGGGCAATTTTCCTATGTACAAAGGGGCACTTCTTGGGTACTTCAAAAATGGGGTGGGGCACTGTGCACACCAGGCCCCCCCCCCCCCCCCCCCCCCCCCATCGGAGCGGCGCCTCTACATGGAGGGAAAGTAGGGGGGTAAAGCTAGAAGCTCGATCCGCAGGAAACAACAGAGGAAGCATTTTTTACAGTGAAATATGAAGTCACGGTATCTGGCACGGTTTCTAAACGGGCACAATGTAAAACATGGCAACATGCAGCTAGGCCGGTATTGAGACGTTATGAGGATGGTGGAGTGGTAAGATGACGTTGTTAGGTCGTTAAAAGAGCGGTTGACCGTTAATGATCGGTGAGCAGGTATGAGGCGGTGGGTCAACGATGAGCGAACAGTGAGAGCCCGACGAGAACCTGTAACGAGGTCGGTATACAGTAAAAGCCCGTTGGACAAAATATGAGACATCGTCACCGTTCTCACTGCCCCACGAACAAGTCCATAACGGCCTCGTACAAGCCCACCGTATTCATGTATCGTCCTCTAATTATAGTCCTCATACCGGGTTCTCACCGTGTGCCACCGCTTGTATCCACACGGCGAAAGTTTTGGGCATGCCCACAACTTTTGCCGGGTCTCACCTGGTCTATTTGGCCACTAACAGGCCCTTACCGTGCATGGTCACCGCGATCACTCAACGTCCCGCCGTGTGCCCTCATCGTTTTTCACCGACCACACAAAATTTACCACACGGTAGGCCTTGCCGGTGTGGTAGGCGATTTGTTCCGGGTTCCGCGGAACAAATCGGCGCGCCGATTTGTTCCGCGGAACGAATCTACTGGATCGACTCGTTCGCAGATACGTTCGAAAGCCGCCGTTCTTATCCGACATTGGCCGAACGTTTCTGCTTATATAATCGCGTATATTTTTATTACTTGTGTCGAATAAACATGGTAAAAATAAATTTTAGCTTTATCTTGATACTTTTGTATTTATTGTTGGAATGAAAACCAATATTATTTTTTTTGAAATATTACTTAATAATAAGGTTTATAACCTAGTTCATTCAATCGAGAATAATGAGCTTGATTACGATAGCTAAATGTTGGTACATAAATACGTAGAACATTCTGAAATGTTTGACATGCTTAATTCATGTACATATGTATCATAACATGTATCATATCATATCGTTTTACTTGCATTGTAAAAAAAAGAAAAAGAAATTATGTCCAGCGCTTGCCTATTGCATCATTTCATGTGGTGCTTCAAAGCGTGATTCTTTGATGTGCCGTTGTGAAAAGAAAAGCATATCATATTTTGAAGAATAAAAGTTTTGACATTTAAAATAAATACATAAATCTTTATGTTCATTTTCAGTGTACATTAATTCAAGCTGTATGATTTTATTAATATTTGCAGAAAAATCATTTGGGTATTGTACAAGAACATATAAAGTACATTTGACTTTTAGTTGAAAATATATATATTTAAAGAAGAATAAGCCACACAGTACAATTTTGGTTTAGAAGAGAGTGTAGGATCGAGAGTCGGAGCGAAAGAGGGTGAGAAGCATACGGTAGATCCAGAGAGCTTCTTGCTTCTGGTAAACAAGTGACTGTAGATATTAATATAGTAGTACTGCTTAATAAATTCACATGTACATGCATTGCAATTTTAATCAGTTGCTATTCACATTCAGTTTGTCGCATAGACAATACATTTCAGAACTAGCGGTCGAAGAATTTGAATGAATGACGCCTTGACAAGATATATAGAAAAAAAAATGAAATTGGTTTAAACAGTAATGAACACATTTAGAAAATAACAAGGTGCTTGCGACCAAGCCAATTACCTTGTAATGAAATAGGCACATAGACCCATGTGCACATGTTTGAAACAGGGACGGTAGTAGAATTGCGTCTTTAAAAGGGAATCTCGTATATGTGCTCGTTATAACGGGAGTAGACTGTGTATATGATTCCTTAAATTCCTTCACATCTCCCCTTTCACATGTCCCTCTTAGGTACCTTCCCCCTTATAAAACCACCTCTCATTTGGGACCCTTTGAAATAAAATTTAAATTTCCCCCCTGCCCCCCCCCCCCCCCCACTAACGCAACCCTTGTTACGCTGTCCCATATATATCCCCCTTTTTTTTCTTCTTTTTTTTTCTTTTTTGCTGCGTTACATGCATGCAGGCTCATGGTTTCTTTTTTAATTTTTTTATGGATGATCAGTTAATCACAAGTATTTCCTTACACCACACTGACTGGCTTCACAGTTTCTACATCGAAAGCACATGAGAATAAAGATAACCACTCCATGCAGGCCAGTTACATGGGCAATGAGAAAATTATCTGAAATTTCAGAGAATGAGGCCTTTCTGAGACTGAAGTATTCTAATTTTAAAAAAAAAGGGAAAGAAAAAAAAGTGTAACTTACAGATGGGACACCCATCACAGATTCAAAGGACATGCTTACAAGGGAAATGCATAAAAGGTACAAGGGCCACTTTGTCAAAGTATAAGGTGCACGTAGCAGCTGTGACAATTGATATTAAAATGGCACTTGGAATAAGTAAGGAAAGGGTGCGCACTACAGCGGCGGATCCAGGATTCGAAAATAGGGGCCGGGCGCAGCCCGAAAATTTGAAAAACGGGGGGGGGGGGGCAGGCGATAGTTTTCTGATATTAGGCCTACATGTACGTGAAAATGTACGTGAAATTAGTGGTTTCCAAACAAGGGGGCGCAACAGATCTGCCACTGTATGTAGCGGAATGGGGGGGGGGGGGTATAGACACACTATGCTATGGCTCTGTTTAACACTAACTTGTGTCGGCTAGTACCAAGGGTTGAAAATTCAACAAAATATGTCGGGTTTTTCTTTTATTTTTATTTTTTTTATTCTGCCGGACACGTCTTTTACTTGAGGAATTTTCTTTCTCTTCTTTTCTTCTTCTTTTTTTTTTATTGGTCCTTCTTAATTATCAGCTCGACCACTCATTTCTTTTTGTGTTGACCCCGGCCCCCCCCCCCCCCACCCCACCCCGCATCTCTTTCATTTTAACTACATGTACATCATGCATGCAGCCCACATGCATAATTAGATTCTGTGATGAAGCCCGGTAATAGGTGGTTGACGTAACACGATATCATATAAAGCAGCATTCAAACCAAATTAGAAGGCCTGATTAGAAAACACCCCGACATCTGCTTTTACAGGCAAACTAAGCCTATGGCAACAACTGCCCTTTTTGCTAGACCACCCAGTCCCCGTCGCTTCGCGACGGCGCTGTCTACAGTTACTGTTTGTGGTCAATCATTGGCCGCAATTATCAACATATTTGAACAACGGGAATCTGCATTTCTATACAAAGTTCTCAAATTGGCAATCGTTGGTGTAGCTAATTTGGAGAAGTTTGATTGGTTGCAAAGGCCGACCAGAATAGTTCATTTTGCTTTAGGGGTGTACCATGGCGTGTATTCAATAATACGTGAGCACGCACGCTCTCCTATGAGATTCGGAACGGATCGGCGGCTAAATATCCCGCCGATTGGTTCCACGGAATGAATCGCCTGGCCGGAACCGATCGCCTGTGACTAGCGGAACGAATCTACGAATCCGGAACAAATCGGCGGGTACATATCCAGGCGATCGGTTCCGGAGGAACCGATCGCCTGCACGGAACAAATCGCCTATGACACCGGCGCCATGGGACAGCTAATTTTAATAGCAACAAGCTGACCTGCTTTCTGAGAAGTCTGGCTGGACAAAGAACCGCATCGGATACATTTATGTTTGCAAACTAGCAAGCTTTCTGGGTGAAGATGTCTGCCAGGCTCTAACCCCTGCCTTTACTGGCTGCGACATTATAGTGCGTTTGCAGGACGTGGAAAGCTCTTGACTTTCCAGCATTTTGGTAAAGAATGGGACGTTTCAACAAACCTAATTGACAAGATACAAGAGTTTGTGTGTCGAAATGTATGCATTCACATCCACAATCTGAGACCGGATTAATGAACTCCGCTACCATCTCTTCTAAGCAAAACGAGGAGAGGTAGAATCCAGCCATGCAGCTACCTCCATGCAAAGACTCTTTGCGCATGCATGTTCTTCGCGCGAACTACCAGGCTGCAATATGGCGAGGCTGAAAATACATGTAGTAGATATTGCTTTCTTCCTTCTTGTCAATTCAGCATGAAGACAAAGAAAGGTTGTTGCAAACAAAAGAAGAGTCGGTGACCTGTGATTGTGTGTGATCTATTTACCACAAGTCACCAGTATCTAATTGACAAATAAGCTGCCATTAGCAAAGTCATGGTGACAACTTAGGGTATAGGCTTAAAATTCCAGATCACATGGAAAGGACACTTGTAGGTTAAACTCGAAGATGTACTAGATATATTTTATCAGTTACATCATTTTGAACAATCAATGTAAAGTCTCAAAGGCATATACCGGTACATGTTTTTTTTTCTGGCTGTGAGAATGTGAATTGATTTGTGTCCAAATAGACTACTTAAATTCAATCACACCTTTCTTGTCAAAGAGAGTAACAAAAATAGGAAAGGGAGGATGTGACAAAATAGTTTCTGAGACTTCGTGCAAACCGCCTGTAATATTTCTTCACAAAGAAGGCGTTTTGATAAACAGACACAAATTTTCTGGCATTCATATTTACCTTTGACTCATTTATTCTCATTTTGCTCGTAATATTCTTCGGGACAGTTTTGATACAATAGCAAACAAATTAATGAGATGGATGATCTGTGCTGGTTCCAGCATTGCATACAATCAAATGAAGTTTTCTGGCATCTAATGTAGTCATCACAATGTTATATCTTTCTAAACCCTAAGAAACAGCTTGAAATATGCAGTGGCAGAATACTTTTATGGTAATTTTGCTCTGATTTTATGCAAATGTATGAAAAATAGCGGTGATGTTCGTTGATCGTTCGTTTCATTTCGTTTATTCCATTTCCAACAAAATAAATAAAGTACATGGGATTGCATTGTACATAGTAAAACAATGAAACTTAACAATATATTTGTAATTGGTCCACAGTGTACAACAGGCATATAAAACAGGTTGGTCATGGAGGGGACTGCTGAAAAGCTGGGCTTGTAGATTGCAGCCCCCTATAACTTATATAAAAAAGGTAGTTGCAAAAAAAGTATATCAATAATAAAGAAACGCTCAAATACACAGCATAATATACATAACATTATTAGAAGGAGTTTGTTTGTTTGTTTGATTGATTTTATTTCTGCGTTCAAAAATATACAAATTCAAAGTCAAAGTACAAAATTTCGAACAATAACAAATACAATGAATACAATGTTTACAAAAGTAATTAAACGAAAAATCATGTACAATTATATCATTCGATAAACATGTACGAAGCATACAATAACATAAGAAATATGAAATATTTTCAATACATTAGAGAGGTAATTTGGAACGCAGGAGACCACCATCGTGAGCGGTTAGGCTGGAGATGGATGGCGGCCTCGTAAAAAGAATTGGCGACATAACTCTCTTCGAAAAACTGAGTGACCAAGAGGGTGCGGTGCAAGTGCAGGTGCAGTGAGCAGTTGCATGATAAAGAATAAATAAGTCACGGTTTTGTTATACTAATTTAAAGAGAGGGGAGTATATGATTGTATTATTTGTCGTTTAAGTGTAGCTTTTAAGGAGTAGATGGTTGAACAAGACTTTATGTTGTCGGGTAAATCATTCCAAATGTCCGGGCCAGAATGTCTAACAGATTTGTGTGTTATTGATAATTTGGGGTTTGTAAGATGGAAGTTTCCAGATATGCGAGTAGAGTATGAATGAACGGAATTATTAAACCTAAACATGTTATCAAAGGATGGTGGAAGCAGATTATTAATGTACTTAAACATAATAACTGCTACTTGAGTAGTGTTCAGATCGAATTTTGTTAGTGTTTTAAGTTTATAGAATAAAGGATCAGTGTGAGCTAAGAAATGCGAACCTGAACAAATACGTATGGCTTTCTTTTGCAGTTTGAAAATAGAATTAATTTTTGTCGAACCACAATTTGCCCATACACTATTAAAATATGTTATATACGGGAGAACTAGCGAATTATATAGTAGGAATAAGGTTGCATGGGGTAGAAGAAACTTTAACTTGGAGATTATTCCAATACTTTTGGAAATGCACATTGTAACTTGGTGTAAATGATCATTCCAAGTCAAGGCTTCATCTATAAGAACACCCAAAAACGTGGAATTAGTTTTCTTCTCTAGTAGCATACCATCGATTTTAATATATATAGGTGTTTCTGTATTATGAGAATGATGTTTAAAATACATGAAATGAGTCTTTTTTGTATTAAGTGAAAGTTTATTGGATTTAAACCAATCTGATACTTTGTTAATTTCATAATTCAAAGTATTGTTTAACGAATTAAGGTCTTTATGGGAATAAAAGATATTTGTATCATCGGCAAATAAGATAAAAGAAAGAAGGGGGGATGTATTGATAATATCATTTACATAAAGAAGAAATAACAGTGGATCTAAGATGGAGCCTTGAGGAACACCGCATTGAATTAAAAGAGGATCAGAATCATAACTATTAAATGTAACATATTGTCTTCTGTTTGTTAAATAATCTTTAAACCATAAGAGTGGCTGACCCCGAATTCCATAATGACTGAGTTTGGAGAGTAGAATAGCGTGATTAAGCGTATCAAGTGCTTTACTCAAGTCACAGAATATACCTATAACATGCTCTTTGTTAGCTATGGCACTTGCAATTTTGTCATGAATTTGAATTAATGCTAAGTCAGTTGAGTAATTTTTTCTGAAGCCATATTGATTTGAATTGAGTATTTTGTGTTTAGTGATAAATTTGTGTAGCCTATTATGAACGATCTTTTCTAAGACTTTGGATATACTTGGAAGTAGGGAAATTGGACGATAGTTACTAATTTCGTGAGGATCATCTTTTTTGAGAATGGGGTTGACTTTAGCTAGTTTTAATAGATCAGGGAAAACACCTTGCGATAACGAGTGATTAAATATGTGAGTTAAAGGCTTTGCAAGTGGATAAATTATTTCTTTTAGGAGAAACATACTTATTTTATCAAAACCGTGCGATTTTGAGTTGTTAAGAGATTGGGTAATGTTAATAATTTCGCTAGGATTTGTCGGATTTAAAAAGAGAGACTCTTGGTTTTGATTGGAAAGATAGTCTTTAAAGTGAGCGTGAGTTCTTTTAATTTTGCTGGCGAGTTCAGGGCCGATATTCGTAAAAAATGAGTTAAATGAATTTGCATGAAGACTAGGATCATGTATTTTAGTGCCATTTAATGTGATATTATCCGTGGGTGGGGGATTCGTTTTTTTTCCCATTACCTCTTTGATAATTTTCCAAGTTGCAGTTGTGTTTGAACTGGCCTTTTTTTATTTTATTAGAAAAATGCAATCTACGGGATGTACGGATAAGTTTTGTTAATTTGTTTCGATAAATTGTATATGTGTCTAGGTTAGTGTCAGTTGGATTGTGTAAATGTAATTTGTAGAGGCGATTGCGTGTTTGTATTGATTTCAATAAACCTTTCGTTATCCAAGGATTCCTGGGTTTATTCCGCTTATTACTCATTTTGCCTAAAGGAATATTCTTTTCATAATAATATTGCAATTTGTTACTAAAATGTTAATATGCAGTATTGACATCATTTACACTATATACCTCAGCCCATCCCTCGAAAAATAAATCCTGTTTCAGCAATTCTATATTACGTTTGGATTCTTTGCGATATATAAGCTCATCAAATGATTTACGGCCAGATAGTTTGCATTCACAAGTTAAAAATATGGGTAGGTGATCCGACACTTCAGAACACAATATTCCACCGATGGTTTTGTTGTTATGTACGTTTGAAAAAATATTGTCAATCTGAGTTGATGAATGTGGATTTATTCTGGTGGGTTTATTAATAATCGAAAAAAGCCGTATGAATGCATCAACTGCATACAATTGGTTGAGTTACTGTTATCAGATGAGGGTGAGAAGTTGATGTTAAAGTCACCAAGGATAAAATTGTGTTTATTTTCATCCCCTATTTTATGAAGATAAAAATCCAGTTCGTCACAGAATAAATCACAATTAGAATCAGGGGGTCTATAAATCAAACCTATGATGACATTTTTGGCATTTGAGTTATTAATTTCGATAAATAAAGATTCTGCTTGTGTTAGTTTAATATCTGAACGGATTTTGAAGTTTATGTTTTGTGTAATATAAAACGCAACACCGCCACCTCTTCTTCCTTTGCGGTCCGCCCTAATCAACTTATAATTAGGCAAATTGAACATATCTGGAGAATTCTGATGTAACCATGTCTCACTTATTCCAATGACGGAAAATGCAAAATTATTTAAAGAGTGTAAAAGGTTTTCAACGTATTCGAAATTTTTGTTCAGACTTCTGGAGTTTATATGTAAAAGTGAAATATTGTCTGTTTTGTAAGAAAATGAATTTTTGAATTATTGGGGTGTGTAGTATTTGCTCTCGTTTATATTGTCGACAAGAATATCGGGAGTGTGCGCGTGCGAATTCATTTAACGATACGTATTATGTAAAGTACCGAAAGTTTGGAGGATGAACAACTGCATGTGTGATGCTGGTGCGTTTGTGTGTGTACGAAGTGCAAGTGTGCGGGTAACTTCAAAATATAATACAAATGAAAATACAATAAGACCCATCTTGGTCACAGTTCCAATAATTGCTTAGGAGCAACAGAGCGGAGCCCGACCGCCCGAGTAAAGGGTGTATTTTTTGACACGCAAAATAGAGGGGCTGGGAAGAAACAAAATGCTTGATAACAATAATGACAAATCGGAGTACGATTATTAAATGGCAAAGAGGGATTTGACATTCCCGCTCATCAAAACTAGTTCAGTCTATAACAATGGATTCTGTAATTGACACAGGAGTTTTGCAAAACAAAGAGATTTGTTGTGCGAAGGAGAAAAATGTATGCATGTTAAAGCAGACTCTGAGATGATGCTTAATAGCAATAACGTCATTTCGGAGTACAATAATATTAAATGGCAAAGAGAAGTTCAGTCAATTACAATATAACAGATAGACACAAATTTTTGGAATGCTATACAGATAATAATTATTGATAAAGAGTGAGGAGTTCGGTCTTAATAATCCCAGTAATCAAGATCAAAGGTTAATAAAAACTTGTCTCCAGCTTCCAGCCCAGTGGAGGGTAAGCTATATACATTCCTGCATGATACAAAATGGAGCTGCATGGCACCCGAACGTATACAATCGTGACAATTTAGCATTAGTGAAAAAGTACAATTCCTTCAAGATTCAAATGTTTTACGTATTTGGGCGATCGAATTTTCTATTATTATTGGTCACAAAACAATAAAACACACCAAAACATAAATGCAGATTCGAAATGAAAGTAAGGCTGCTCAAACAATGGACCCATCGCTTTATGCGTCGAGTTTGTTTGTGATAGAGCGCCACAGCGGGCCGATGTGAAGATCGGTCAACCGTGGCGCGGAGAAGCCACGCCCTGTTCCTATACGTCAGACACGCGTAAGCGATAAGTCCATGTATTTGTTAAGGTTATAAGCACACGAAATTTCGAATGTATTTTTGATTGACACAGGTGATTAGAAAGATACATGCATGCTAAGGCAGGCTCGTATGTACATACTGTTATGACAATTCGGAGTACAGTAATATTAAATGGCAAAGAGGGTTTTGACATTTCCGCTCATCATTAAAAAGAAAAAGTTTCGTCAATTACAATATAACAGATAGACTCAAAACAATTGAATGCTATACAGATAATAATGATTAATAAAAAGTGAGGACTTCGGTCTTGATAATCCCAGTCGTCAAGATCAAAGGATAACGAATACTTGTCTCAAGCCCATTTGAGGGTAAAGAATACATTCCTGCATGATACAAAGTTCTACTGCATGTCCCCTGGAAGGAATACAATCATGACAATTTAGGATTAGTGACAACCGTACAATTCTTTCAAGATTCAAATGCTTTACCCATTTGGACAATCGAATTTTCCATCATGATAAATGTCACATACAAAAACCAAAAAAATAAAAATAAACAAATAAATAAATAAAGTTTTGAGAAGAAAGTTAGGCTGGTCAAACAATGAACCCATCGTACCCATGCGTCGAGTATTTCTGAGATAGAGCACCACTGCGGACCAATATGAAGATCGGTCAGCCGTGACGCGGAGAAGCCACGCCCAAATGTTAGACACATGTGAACGACAAGCCCATGTATTTGTTACAGCTTAATAAGCCCATCATATACGAATCGCGTGACTGACACGGGTGTTTTGCAAATCAAAGAGATTCGTTGTGCAGATGAGAAATATTCATGCATGCTAAAGCAGACTATGACATAATGTTTGATAGCATGACAATTCGGAGTACAATTATTAAGTGGCAAAGAGGGTTTTGACATGAATTCCCGGTCATCAAAACAATTTCAGTCAACCACAATAAAACAGATGGACCCAAAACAGTTGAACGCTATACAGATAATTATTGATAAGGGGTGAGGAATTCGTTCTTGACAATCCCAGTAATCAAGATCAAAGGTTAATACAAATTTGTCTACGACCCCCAGGCCAGTGGAGGGTAAGTTATACTTTTCTGCATGATACAAAAACGGAGCTGCATGACCCCCGAAAGGACATGACAATTTGAGATTAGTGACAACAATACAATTCTCTCAAAATTCAAATGCTTTACACATTTAATGCGGTTTTGAAAAGAAAGTTAGGCTGGTCAAACAATGGACCCATCGCACCCTAGTCCAGATTCAGTCCGCTCGTTCTTTTTATCCCCCACACACAGCGCGGTCTCTCCACTGATCGCGCAATCCCCAAATTTCCGTCCACACGAACGTCCAGACGAATCTGCCAGTGACGGGGGTCAAAGGTTCACGTTAATGTATGCTGACGTAGTGCCTTCGCTTTTGCCCTAATGAATATGCAGTAACATCGTCGAGCTTTGTTTGTATAAGAATTAGGTAAGCCCTGTCTGAAACCTTTGACATACAGTATATATGTATACATGTCGGTCCATGCTGAAACTCTACACGCACTGCTCCGATGTAAAACACTGAAAACATTGGGTGGAAGTCCATATGTGTTTGGCCAAAGAGTAATATCCTCCTTGGTTTGGCCTACTATACTATCAAGACTCCCAGATCTCTCATATGCAAACTGTAGTCTTGCCTGAATTCAATAAGATTCTGACTTGCAATCACTGCCATTTAATATCTCTCGTTGCTTGAATAAATCAGCGATAAACTTAAGATGGTGGTCTCCTGCATTTGTCAATTAAGTTGAAATGATTTTTCAACTAAGGTATATTGAATTGAATCGAATAAAGGTATATAATTATTATTCAATTGACTATATTATGATATGATCATATATGTATTTTGAATTTTGTTAATGTACCTCGGTTACTTAAATGATGCAGAAACGAAATAATGATAATATCAATAATGATAATGATATGAAGGTCGCATAATTCAACATCAAAACGCCAAGGTATTGGAAACAACATATGCCCCGTTCATTGCCCACACTTTGCCACTTTTTCAACAATTAAAGCTTCTAAATGTTTATGATATAAAATTATTGCTATAGTTATGTTTATGTGTTCTAAGGGATTATTGCCAAGGTCCATGTCATGTAAATTTACTTTCAATTATGAAATACATTCTTATGAAACCCGTAATGCTGGTAATTTTCATTTTCCTAAAATCCCTACAAATGTTTACAAAAATACAGTTTTTTTCAAAGGGCCAGTTTTGTGGAAAAATATCCCATTTAATATAAAAAACTCTACTTCACTGAATATTTTTAAACGAATGTATAAATCCCATCTTTTATTTGTATTCAATCTCAAAATAAATGACTTTACGTTTCAGTTAATGCACTTTTTAATGTATTCCCCCTCCCCTTTCCTTCTTCCTTTTTTTGTTTTCTTCTTTGGTATTGATGTTTAGATTCTCTCGGCTTTCCTTTTCCTTTTTTCTTTTCTCAACAATACAGTGTATACTTTTGAAGGGGTTGACGTTCATAAGGCTAATTGCCCTTTTTGTTAACCCCACATTCCCATAAAATTTTGTTTGCTCCTTCCCTTTGTATTTTTTCTTGTAATCGATCTTTTATCTGTCTACCATGTTTGTATATTTTTATGTTTTTATGGAAAATGAAATAAATGAAATGAAATGAAATATAAATATGTCCTTACTATACAATTCTTTTTCGTTCATGGCTCGTAATCGTTTGAATGATGAGCCACAGCCAAATTTGATTTATATGTTTTTGTAATACATGGCAAACTTTCATATTTTCTTTGGAGCGTATTGAGCTTTGAGCTAGCCTGAGTATTAGGAATTTGGACCACCAAGATTATTATCATTCTTACGTCTTTATTTTTCCCGAAGGACGGGAAAAAGGGAAATCTTGTTTAGGAACATCATGTGATGATCTGAACAGGGGGGGGGGGGGGGGGGGGGGTCGGAATACTTCAGGGGTTAGGAGGGGGAAATAAGAACGAAGATATGTGGACGAAAGACATTAGTCTATCATATCGCATATTCTCTTAATTTCTAGAACTTAAATTCCAAATTCTTCTTCAGACTTAAAATGTTTGCAATCATTCATTTTCCCTTTTTTTGTATCTTTCTTTCTTTTTGCCCTCTACTATTTTCCTCCATTTTTCCTCTCTTTTAATCCCCTCCCCCCTCCCCCCCCCCCCAAAAAAAAAAAATCTATAATTTCTTAGCTACATATTGTTTCTATTTATTGATTTTCAAAGCATACTTTGTTCATGTTATATTGTAAAACAGCATCTGAGGAACTAACACTTCAACAAGCTCTGCTTCTAGTTAGTTCCTCTTTTCTCGTGCTTTTTGGACTATCCATTAGACTTGAATTTTAATAAAAATATTAAGCCTCTTGATATTCTTTATTAAATCTGAAAGGTTTGTGCCCGGTTTAAAAATCTTTGGGATTTAAAATGATAAACCTTTTGCACTTAGAAATAAGTCTTCTAAATGAAACGAGTATATTTTGTAGAGCATTATTCATGTTAAAATTATAACGGAAAAAACCTAGTCTGTGAACAGTATTGTAAGTGTGGCCTTGGTAATTTCATTCACTTATAGTCTAATATGAGGCAACATATTAAGTGGGAAGTGGTGAAAATAAGAATGAACAGAGATCTGCAGACGAAAGAGACGGATGGATGAAGAAGAATATGTAAATTATATCTTAACATTTATCTTGGACATGTTAATTTTGACGTTCGTAGAGCATAATTCATATTCCAATTAAAAGGTGGAATAAACCTAAATTGCGAATAATAATAAGTTTAATAATAATGACACTGTTTTTGGTGGGGGGGGGGGGGGGGGGTAATCACCCCTAAATGTTTCTGTCCACCCCCCCCCCCCCCCCCCACAAAAAAAAAAAAAAAAAAAATATATATATATATATATTTTTAATATTTTTTAAAAATATATATACAATTTTTAAAAAAGAGAGAGAGAGAAAAGAAGTTTCCGGAATTCCCGCTGAACTCTTGAAATGATAATTTCACATTTGGGAAATTGTGTAACATTTATCTTTGTGTTTTCTCCAAGTAATCTTATGCAGCGTGAGCTTTCGTGTATCATATTCTCGAATAAATAACTATATCCATACACTTGATGTTTTGTTCAGCGGTGCCGTGCTAATTAATTTTGCTCGGGTGACAAATAACCAGGTGACTCTATATTTGTATACAAATTTCCTCATTCCTTTTTGTTTTAAATTCCCCTTCTAAATTACGTTTTTCTCTACTGCCTCACAGTTTTCCATCTACAACACTTGCGTAGGAACCGGGGGAGGGGGGGGGGGGGATATCCATCCCCAAACTTGTATGGCAGAAAACCCCTTATTACCATATACTCTTAGTTTAAAGTGACTAAGAACATTTTTTCTTCGATTTCACCCAAAGCTCAACCGCTACGCTCGCATTCGAAGTTATTATGATTTTGTTTCTCATATAAAGATCTTTTAAGTCTTTCATGATTAGGATTTGTTTTTCATCTTTATAAATATAAGATGTAATTCAAGTTTCGCATTTCGACTTCACAAATCTTAACATTTTTGCTCGCTCGCTCACGAACAAATGTTCAGACCATCACACCCAACTGCAAAGTATAATGATTAAGCAGTATTTTGGGCAATTTAAAGAGAGAAACAAACGATGAAATCATCCCTGATAATCTAATCACAATGTAGGGGCACAATATGGCCTACCATTGTCTATAAATTGTATATTTGTGCTTTGAGGTTTCCCTTTGTGGGTGCCCCTTTTTTCCGGAAAGTACCCTTTTTGTAGGTGTCCCCCCCCCCCCCTACTGTGGAAGTCGCTCCGCAAGGCACTTGTCGACGGTAAGAGACAACTGTTAAATCTCGAAGAACAAAACCTTATCCCTCATGGCTATACTGCCCATTATGTCTAAAATTTTCATTTGGTGTTTTTTAATTCATAATGAATTGCTTGTGAATTGCTCTGAAAAGATGTCATAAAATGCACTAAAATAAGGCTGATATTGCACCAGAGATAATCTAGAATCCCAGAGCTTCCAAGGCCCTGGTTCCCAGCATAAAGGGATTTCACGCATCGCGCTGGTGATTTTCAGGATGAGAGCTTCAATGCCCCCCCCCCCTCCAACTTCAAGAAAGCTTCCTACATGTACGCCTATAATCTACAATGCCTATTTTATCAGGGACCTATAATCTACAAGCAATGCTTTTCAATAGGTTCCTCACATTCTTCTTAATCGGACACGTGAATTGATTTTTTTGGTAACGTGAATATATACCATTACCATATGATTTCTATTTCATAATGTCTGTCTCTAATTTACTATAAAATGTGGAGAGAAAAAAGGAAACTTGAGAAACTTGTAATGCAGGAAAAGCACAGTTTTTTAAGCAAGGATATCGAAATTCACGACGTTGGATGGAATAACCCCCTCCGACACCCTTTCCTGTTCGGTTGCTTCGCTACCTCGCGGGGTCACATTAATGATGCCATCCAATTTCTAAACACCCCCGTACGCCACTGGTTACAGGTATGGACGTGTGACTATAGTTCGTGTGTGACCTTTCTCAAAAGTTCGCTACCTCAAAAATCGGTAAGATTTCGAAAATCTGATATCACCAGTGGAAAGAGGAACATAAATTAACCAGAGTTGAAATTACCATGCACCCAAAACCTTCAACAAGTACCATTTCTTAAAACAGAATACAAAAAAAATAATGATCCTTTTCATTCACCGGAAATTGCCATTGTCCGTCCAGAATTGCAAGTCACAATTTTAAGAAACAATTAATGATTCGGTTCTCTAACATACTTTTTAAAAAAAACACGACAATCTGAAAACTAGGGGGTCTCACCGTGCATCTCACGTGCGCTCAATGTATATCGTTTAATCAAATGTATAAATGTTTTTTAAATATTGAAATGTATTGATGTTTTCATTCATGTTTTGTTTTTATGTTTACTGTTTTTGTTTGTATCATGTGGAGAGGGAGGGCTCCGTTGGAAAGCAGTTTCTTTTAACTGAATCGGAATACCCTTCACTGTTTTATCCATGAATAAATGTTGGATTCGAGAATCATTCAGTCAAAGTTTCGTAGCTCCATATTTCAAAGCTTCGGCAATCTTCTCCTCCGTAAAACGATGATGATTATCACAGACGTTCTTACAGATTATGGTTAACAAACGATGATAATAACAGTTCTCAAAATCATAAAATGTAAATGTAAAACTCAGAAAACCAACTCGATAAAGCCAAATCGAAAAGCACAGATTGTGTAAACTCGATATCAGGCGTCAGGACGTCAGTATTTATAGCTCAGTTTGTTTACAATTTGCAATATTCAGTTCATGTTTTGCTCCATAATTTCCAAACTTTAATTTATTTCAACAAACAGAGGATTATTTAATCATATACACATTTAAAATGCAATAACGTAATAAACACTCTAACCTAAAAATGTAAAATAAGTATGGAATCCTTATAATGAGAATAGTAGCTTCGTGACGGTGGCGGAGAATTACGTAATGCGCCAAAGTGATTGTCAGGTTTCTCGTCCAATCAACGTACATCGAACGTGTTTAGCTTTGTGGGCGGAGTTAATCTCCCCCGGAATTCCGGGGGAGAATGGCGGATTCGTCTGGACCGTATTCAGGACCCAGATTTAGAGGAATGGCTAGGTCTACTTTCAACGTTAAGGGTGTGTTATTGTATCAGCTGATTGGGTGCGCTAAACGAAAACGGTACAGATAGACCGTGGGCCGAGCGCGATTTTAGGGCTTAGTTTTCTTTTTTTGGACTGACTTTGTGGTACATAGTTTTTGGTAACCAGAAATTAGGATAAAAATACACAGATCCCAAATCAGCTTATTCCTACGACTGAATCTTTGCCGTTCGTATAATACATCATTTTAATTGACAAGTTATTTAAGAGAAATGGGCGTGAACGAGACCGCCAACTCTCCGTTCGTACACGTTTATAAACTCACCGTGCGACGAGAGTGAAACAGCACATTCTCCGTCTCCGTCGTACGAAGAAATTATGTAATCCATTCGAATATTAACCAAAGCTAATCATATTTGCTGATGTAAATAATATGATTTTGCAAATATGAACTGCTAAAACTAATGAAAACCTCGTCAGGGTGAAATTATTCCGAAAATGGGCGGTCATAGCTACCATGAAACAGACGAGATATAGCGCGTTGCCAATTTGATATTATTGTAAGGATCGTATGCAATTCTCTTGAATGTACGTACATGTACACTGATCTGTGTAGAGATCAGTGGCTCCGTACCGACAAGACTCGAGTAATTTTTGTGTAATTAGAACTTTTTATGAAAACATTTCTTGTTTTAGCAATGCAATGGTAGTTTAAGAATATGCCTACAGAATTAGAGTCCCTAAATATTCATTGTAATTATAAAAAAAGATATATGTCTTTTTTTATTTCCAGTCCTGAAGTAGTTTTTTACATGTACTCGCTTAATAATAGGGTATACGGGGATGTGGGTTATTTTTCTTCCTGAAGGAAGAAATATGACAATGTTTATTCAAAATTACACTGCATTCACTGGCTTAAAAATTGATAACAAATACATGCTGAGGTATATATGTGAAGTGTACAGAATGATGATGTATAATTTTATGTCGTCTGGATTTTGAAATCATTCGATGTTATTATAGTTCGTTTTGTTATGTTTTGATGAACGGAATGCCCAACTACATTTATGTGTGAAGAACCATTTACTGGATGAGAATGTGAAATGAAACATAAATGTCTGTATGCAAAAGATTCCACTTAACCAAAAATAAATAAATGTACTTGTTTATATGAGACAATCATTTGAAGAAAATCCTCCTCCAAAGGGGATGGGCTGGGAAAATTCATTAAACACCTAAAAAGGCCAAGGACCTTTTATGTCGTGCTTATCCTTGATGTTTTCGGCTTGCTCGTCAGTGAATTTCTTCGATGCCTCTCCCGCTCCTCTCCCGCTCCTCTCCCGCTCCTCTCCCGCTCCCCCCCCCCCCCCCCCCTTGGATCCACAGCTGCCAAATGATAAATTTATTGAAGTGTATATTCATTGAAGTGTTTCGGAAGTGTAAAAGAAAAACAAAATGGGTAGAACTATAACGTTTTTTGGTGACATGTGACAATTTATTTCTTCAATCATCTATTCATGTTCATCTTTAATAAATTCATTGGTTTCTTCCTTTATAATTTTTTTTTTTTTTAAAACAAATTATGCCATTAGGGGGGGGGGGGGGTATACTCACATTTGGTTCCGACCGGGGTGTGCCGCTAACAATTAACACCTTGTCACCATTTGTTTAGTAAAAAAATGTATAAGTCCTGACAAAATGTATAAGGCCGACAACTGACCCGTACCTATATCTAATGGTCATTTAGGCATAAAGGGGCCATTATTTAAAAGGTTTTTTTTGTATACTCCAGCGAAAAAATGAGCTAAAATATCCGATCTGAATTAGGCCTACAAAACCCTAACCCTTGTCAAAGGATTTTTTGTGAAAAAATCACGCATTCCGGTGGCACATGATTCCGTCCCGGATCCCCGTAAAACTTTATAATATATATTTATTTATATTCATTTATTTTTGGTTAAGTGGAAGCCTTCACATAAGCTACCGACATTTATCTTTCATTTCACATTCTCATCCAGTAAATGGTTCTTCGCACATACATGTATAGATGGGCATTCAGTTCATCAAAACATAACAAAACTAACAGAAAATATGCTCTAAAATCTGTTTATTTTACTTATTAAACAATATTATTGAGTGTTTCTTGTAAGTATCGACTTCTGGTATACAGATCTGACAGGAAGAGGGGAAAAAGGATATAAAACCTTGTCACCATTTGTTTAGTCAGAAATGTATAAGTCCTGACAAATAAAATGTCTGTAAACCAAACATGTATGAAAACATTTTGTATAACTATAATAACATCACATGATTTCAAAATCAAGACGACATAAAATTATACATCATCATTCTGTACACTTCACATATATACCTCAGCATGTATTTGTTATCAATTTTTAAGCCAGTGAATGCAGTGTAATTTTAAATAAACATTGTCATATTTCTTCCTCCAGGAAGAAAAATAACCCACATCCCCGTATACCCTATTATTAAGCGAGTACTCCCCAAAAAAAAAATATATAAAAAAATAAAATAAAAAATAAATACAAATAATCAAACATTTGAAAACATGTAAAAACTACTTCAGGACTGGAAATAAAAAAAGACATATATCTTTTTTTATAATTACAATGAATATTTAGGGACTCTAATTCTGTAGGCATATTCTTAAACTACCATTGCATTGCTAATACAAGAAATGTTTTCATAAAAAGTTCTAATTACACAAAAATTACTCGAGTCTTGTCGGTACGGAGCCACTGATCTCTACACAGATCAGTGTACATGTACGTACATTCAAGAGAATTGCATACGATCCTTACAATAATATCAAATTGGCAACGCGCTATTTCTCGTCTGTTTCATGGTAGCTATGACCGCCCATTTTCGAAATATCTTCACCCTGACGAGGTTTTCGTTAGTTTTAGCAGTTCATATTTGCAAAATCATAATATTTACATCAGCAAATGTGATTAGCTTTGGGAAATATTCGAATAGATTACATAATTTCTTCGTACGACGGAAACGGAGATTGTGCTGTTTCACTCTCGTCGCACGGTGAGTTTATAAACGTGTACGAACGGAGAGTTGGCGGTCTCGTTCACGCCCATTTCTCTTAAATAACTTGTCAATTAAAATGATGTATTATACGAACGGCAAAGATTCAGTCGTAGGAATAAGCTGATTTGGGATCTGTGTATTTTTATCATTTTATTAACTTTATCTAAATCTTGTACCAGTAATCTATGCAACGGACTGGAACAAAAATCGCGCTCGGCCCACGGTCTAAGAGGCTGGACTAATCGCACCCATGCGTCGAGTATTTCTGAGATAGAGCACCACTGCGGACCAATATGAAGATCGGTCAGCCGTGGCGTGGAGAAGCCACGCCCAAACGTTAGACACATGTGAACGACAAGCCCATGTATTTGTTACAGTTTAATAAGCCCATCATATACGAATCGTGTGACTGACACGGGTGTTTTGCAAATCAAAGAGATTCGTTGTGCAGATGAGAAATATTCATGCATGCTAAAGCAGACCATGACATAATGTTTGCTAGCATGACAATTCGGAGTACAATAATTAAGTGGCAAAGAGGGTTTTGACATGAATTCCCGGTCATCAAAACAATTTCAGTCAACCACAATAAAACAGATGGACCCAAAACAGTTGAACGCTATACAGATAATTATTGATAAAGGGTGAGGAATTCGTTCTTGACAATCCCAGTAATCAAGATCAAAGGTTAATACAAATTTGTCTACGACCCCCAGGCCAGTGGAGGGTAAGTTATACATTCCTGCATGATACAAAAACGGAGCTGCATGACCCCCAAAAGGTCATGACAATTTGAGATTAGTGACAACAATACAATTCTCTCAAAATTCAAATGCTTTACACATTTAATGCGGTTTTGAAAAGAAAGTTAGGCTGGTCAAACAATGGACCCATCGCACCCATGCGTCGCGTATTTCTGAGATAGAGCACCACTGCGGACCAATATGAAGATCGGTCAGCCGTGGCGCGGAGAAGCCACGCCCTGTTCCTACTTTAGACACACGTAAACGATAAGTCCATATATTTGTTACAGTAAGTTTCATAAGCCCATCTTACACGAATGGTGTGACTGACACAGGTGTTTTGCAAAACTAAGAGATTCGTTGTGCAGACGAAAAATATTCGTGCATGCTAAAGCAGACCATGACATAATGCTTGATAGCAATGACAATTCGGAGTACAATTATTAAGTGGCAAAGAGGGTTTTGACATGAATTCCTGGTCATCAAAACAAGTTCAGTCAACTACAATAAAACAGATGGACCCAAAACAATTGAATGCTATACAGATAATAATTATTGACCAAGAGTTAGGAGTTCGTTCTTGACAAATCCAGTAATCAAGATCAAAGGTTGATAAAAAACTTGTCTCCAGCCCCCAGCCCAGTGGAGGGTATGCAATAAATTCCTGTATGATAAAAAAAAAATGTTACTGTATGACTCCTGAAAGGTATACAATCATGACAATTTAGTATTCGTGACAACGTACAATTCTTCCAGGGTTCGACTGCTTTACGTATTTGGACAATCGAATTTTCCAGTATTATTGGTCACAAAAAAGTAAAACACGCACACAAAAAACATTTCTCTTATTTTTTTTATTTTTTTTATTTTTATTTTTTTAAACGCAGATTTGAAATGAAGGTTAGGCTGCTCAATTAATGAACCCGTCGCTCTATGCGTCAATTATCTTTGTGATAGGGCGCCACAGCGGACCGATGTGAGGATCGGTCAACCGTGGCGCGGAAAAGCCGTGCCCTGTTCCAACGTAACACGCATTTGAACGACAAGCCCAAATATTTGATACAGTTTAATAAGCGTTTCATACAAATATAGGCTTTGTGATTGATACAGGTGACCCTGCAAAACAAAGATTTTCTTTAAACCTTTCTGTCGGCATGCAAATAGTTTAACCATAATTGGGTGACATTAATGGTCTGGTATGCAATGATTCCCATGGTCGGTTACCCGTTCAGATACATGTATTTAATATTTAAGTCCAAGGGTTTATATATTGCTTTAACGATTATATTCAAGGTTAATGTTGCTGAAAATGGAACAATCTAACGTGGAAATATGCTATAAAAGAGAGGGGTTAACACGAATCAAAATCCTGTTACAAAAAGCTTCCGTAATTCAAAGCAAGATGTACTTTGACACAAATACTTGCCCATAACCCAACGGGGGTGGGGGTGGGGAGGGGTTGGAAAATATGTAACTTCTAACCTGTGAATTAAGTGACGTCCAAGGGTCCATGGTTAGATGGTAGCTTTATCGGCCATGTACTACTCTACGGTCTATAGGGTGGTCTATACCCCGTGAGAAAAAAGGTGGGCGGGGCAAAAAATATACAGAGCTACATGTACATTCTTGGTTATAAATATATCCTGCGGTGGACTGCGAATTGAATGATGTTTATAATCAGGTTTTACCTTTGGAAATTGCAGTAATAATATAATGTAATACCTCCAACATTTGGTAAAGAGTTTGGAGTTGGCAAATGCTTGGGTTTAAACTTTCCATTCATCAAGTACAGCGATGGAAAATACATGCCTCCAACCTAACGGGTGTACTTTTCATTAATCCCTAGGGTTTTAACAGCATTTTTTTTTCTTTCTTTTTCCCCTTTTTTTCTTGACACGTTACATGAAATGGCTTCCTGTAAATATATCGACCAAGTTCATAGTTTTTGTAACAAAAAATATGAAAACAGGAAGCACTTTAGTTTTATCTTAGAGCATAAGCAAAAATCAGAGTCCTGATTACAAAATTGTTTCAGAAATTCAAAATTCAAAACAAAGATTTACTTTTCATGTATTATTGTTATTTCTAAGCAAGGCATGTGAAACTCGATGCAAGCAATGTACGGTGATATTTAAAGTGACATAGAATATAATTATAAGTATGATTTCATAAACTTCTCGTTTACTTTACTCACTTATATCACTTTTCGTTTTTCGGACCTCAAATTAAAAGATAAATAATTGTTTGTGTCACCTGAAATGATGATGGATTTGTTCATTCTTGGTGAGGTTTCCATGTCATTGTTCCCTTTTCCTTCCACTGGAGGACGATCTTGACTCCTTGTAGTTTAATTCTGGTAGAAAAGTTTGTTTTCCTTGCGTAACTTGTAAGCCACCTCAGCAAGGTGGCCACGTCGGGCTTTCAAGGTGGGAGGGAGGTCGGTTCTCACAGTCATCCGGGGAGTGGGAGGCGGGTTGGCTACGGCTGCTTGTGGGGTTTCCATGGGTCGCTTATGTTGCCTGGTATAACGTTGATTTTGCTCATTCTCTGTAGGGATTCCATGTGGTAGTACCTTTCTCCTTCCATTGGAGGACGATTTTAGCACCTTGCAACTTTATTCTCGTAGATTGGTTTGTCTCCTTTCGCAACTTGTAACCAATTTCAGCAAGATGGCCGCGATGAGCCTTCAGGGTGGGAGGGAGGTCCGTCCTAACCGTTATGCGAGGGGGAGGCGGTGGTGCATGTCGCATTTCCGCTGCGTTTCCTAGTTGCTGCGATGTTTCCTTCGGGCGTCTTTGGTTCTCAAAAGAAGAAAGAATGAGATCTCTGTCAGGCATCTTGACGAATTTAGCGATTATCGGAGCGGGTCGGGAACGGGCTGGGGCACCGGCGTCTGGGGTCCCAGGTTGGTTGCGATAGGGTAATCTGTGGGCGTTGATCATTTGGATCTGTTTGGCGGTTTCCTCATCTATTCCAAGATGGATGAAAACTTTACAAAGCGTGCGATAGATATCCTCGTTTGGTTCGCTTTCAACCCCGTAGAATAGTAGATTTGGCTTTCTGTTGTAGATTTCCATCAGAAGCAGTTTTTCTTTTAGATTATATATTCCAGTGGGACGTGTTCATCGGTTTCTCCGAAAGGGCAACTATGCAAAGAGGGTCGGCGGTGGAGCTCCTGTCTACATGGCTGCCGTCCTAGAGTACCTCACTGCCGAAATCTTGGAACTCGCAGGCAACGCTGCCCGTGACAACAATAAATCTAGGATCTAGGAGTGAAAGGGACAGGGAAAGAAAGGAGACAAGGAACGAGAGAGAGCAGGGCTCTTATCTTTAACAAAACGGGCCGACTGGAATACGGATGGCCAGTACAAAATGAATCAAAATATACAAATGTATTTTATTGAGTTAAATAAATTTAAAGAGGGAAAGCTAACGCTTGATAATTACGCAATAAAGATTTTTTTAATTTGAATTTAAAAGAATTAACTGGGGGCATTCTTGATGCTAACATCAAGAATGGTCCATAGCTTTGGGCCTGCGTAAGTGAATATGGATTTAGCAAGTAAAGTTCTAGTTAATGGCAGATGAAATTCGTCAGATTGGCGCTTAGGGTATTTGTGTATAGTTTTATTTTGGATGATATTAAATTGAAGGCTGAGGTTAGCGTATTATTAGTTAACTGGTACATAAACTGACCGAGGCTATAACGATATAAATCATTTATTTTCAACACATTATTTTCAACAAATAAAACGTCAGTATGGGATCTCCAGGAAGTGTTACAAATAACACGCATACCTTTTTTTTGTAGAAGTAGTATTCTATGACGATAAGAATCGTATGTATTACCCCAAACAATAATACCATAATTTAAGTAGGGCAAAATTAATGTCGAGTAAAGCATTAGTAGGGAGGAGGTTGGCAGAAAAAACTTAACCTTATTTACAATCCTATGTTAATGTCCAAAATTTCATGTCCTATGTTAATGTCCAAAATAAAGCTTTAGCTGTGCTCCCTGTGCCTGAAAACCTTGGTATAGACATCAAAATGAACTTTCAACACCTCTCCTACTCCAAGATATAGCCAAAATATGGCATATCGTACCCTACAGGGCATCTTGTTAACTCTAATTCATGTTGCCATGGTAAAAATTGGAAGGTACTATATAACATATTCTTGGCTTATATGATAGATTAGTCATATAGTTTTTCAATAATTTGGAAAAGGGACTTTAACTTGTCTTGAATGAGCATATTGTCTAACATATTACTGCAATGAAATTACTCTAAAATCCTTGATTTTAGGCTATTCTGGGGTCGTAACCATGGCAACCGTTATAAATGGTAATGTAATTTGCATTTCATTACTTTTCTTCATGGTGAGGTATTCTAAACTTTCATTCTCTGGGCCTGAAAACCAGGATATAGACACCAAAATGAACTTTCAACACCTCTCCGAATGCCAAAATACAGCCAAAATATGGCATATAGTACCGTAGAGGGCATCTTGTTAACTCTAATTCATGTTGCCATGGTAATAATGGAGAGGTACTATATAGCATATTCTTGGCTTATATGATGTATTAGTCATATCGTTTTGTAATTATTTTGGAAAGGGGGCTTTAACTTGTCTTGAATGAGTATATTGTGTAATATAATACTGAAATTACTCCAAAATCCTTGATTTTGGGCTATTCTGGGGTCGTTACCATGGCAACCGTTATAAATGGTAATGTAATTTACATTTCAATACTTTCCTTTATGGTGAGGTATTCTAAACTGTACATTTTTACGCATTCAAGAGTGTTTTTATAATTTGTAAATGACTTTAACTGTTTCTTTGAATAATACCGGTTTTATTGTTGTGTTGCCATGGAAACTGCTGATTATACGACTAAGCTGTCCATTCGGAAATGCTATCATAACTTTGTACACGTATAAATGCCCAACAAACAAGAACAAAGTACAAAGGTTTTGCCACCTCTGGTGGTACCAATATCTGGTCTGGCCCATGGACTATATGACTTAATTCAGTTTCCGGCGGCCGTTTTTAGATATTGTTGTGAGTATAAGGCTACTTAAAACCGTTAGGGAAATTTAAAGCAGACCAGTGAATATCTTAACCTCTAAAACATATTTTTAATCTTGATAATTATAGCTTTAATGTAAAAGGTAACTAATTTCCGGTCAATATTAAGGAGACTTAATTGTGGCGATTTTGGACGCCAGATTGGATTCCCAGGTTTCCTGGGGGCCATAGCGCATTGTTATAAGTGGTCATCTTGGACGTCATTTAGAAAAGTAACTACCTTGTAAGGTTCGATTTTGTTGTATTTCTAGTACGTTGTTCTTTAATTAAAACTCTACTGGAAACCGTTCATTTACAATTTGTTGACTCTTTTTCGGAGATGAAACCCTAAATTGACCCGACTCTTTATCGTCGTACTTTTCCGACCATAACATTGTTCCTTTTATTAATAGGGAGGTTATACCAAAACAAAACTTATTACATGTTTTCCCTACAATTTTCGCAGATTTTTAAACGCAATTTGATAATTGTTCATTCAATCTACATGTACCTCAAAGACCATTCATAAATATACCACAGTCTTTTAATGTATTGTATCGGATATGGTATTTCGCTCTTTTATTATTACAATTCATTCCGCCGTGCGTTGAAAACCTAAAGACTGCCCGACGCTTGCCCGATAAAGCAACGGAAAATGCCCCCCCCCCCCTCACTCCGGGAACGGAGGGACCGCATGCGTGTTCCCAAAATCTCCGGCTCGTAACAAAAGAAAAAAGGTCTACCCGTATTGGCTTTACACACCGGACTTATGCTGAAAGGGGGGGGGGGGGGTGCTGAAAAGGCTCGTATAACAAAATAAAAAGGTCTACCCGTATTGACTTTGCACACCGGACTTATGCTGAAAGGGGGGGGGGGGGGTGCCGGGAACACGCATATGCGTACCCTAAATACCACTGAGTTGGGGGGGGGGGAATGTATGCAGAATGGATTCCAAGTATTTTAGTACATTCATTACAACTTATAATGGAATACCTCGTCGCTAGGTCCATTGGAAAGAAACATCCATACATTTATATTTAAATATTTTAGAATATATATCAGTAAACTGCTCTATTGCACATAAGTGATCGCATGCATTCAAATTTGCGAATGGGCAATCAACTTGGTATTAAATTTGCTAATGAAAATTGATTTTTCGTATGTAGGCCCTTTTTGCTTTGTCTAACTTCCTAAAACTGAGATGATTTTGATTTTTTCGTTCGTTTTATTGATAGTAGGTAAAATGCATCAACATGTCACAACCTCCCCCCCCCCCCCCCCCCCAAAAAAAAAAAAACAAGAAAAAGAATTGCTAATGGTGGAATTCATTAGAGGTTGGAAATGAATCCCCAATAGTTTACATTGGGAGACAAAGTATCAATCGTTAATAACAAAGTCTACACATGTATGTTTTAATGTAGAAATGTATGAGTTTCCTATACTAATTTGTCATGCCACTCAAAACAATTAGAATGTACATATTTCTCAAACTCTTTAATTTCTTTTTTAATAAAACAGGAATCATCAGAAATATTTGACATTTGTTTATGAACGAAATGCTGAATTTGCACGGAAATAAAATTGGACGTACAAACGTCAGTATTACGTAATGACTTGATCACGACATGCTTGACGAAAGGCGTGAATTTGAATGATTAATTTTTTTTTATTTTACTAACTTAAATGGGAATTTGAATTTTTCGAATTAGTACATAGAAATGTTTGTGTTTCATCATGCCTTTGTTTTTGTACTAGACTTATGCTAAATCGACAAACTCGACTAGTATAAACACAAAAGAATTAAGGAAAAGTTAATGGTATTTTTCTTTGTCTTTTTCAGCGCGAGAATTGCAGAAACTATCGGAACTCATGGAACTCTTGTCAATTATTATGCTCATTTACCTGAAATTAAATTGGTCTGTAACTCCTGAATAATACCTTTGGCGATGATAAGGCATTATTCATCTAACGTTCTTTATCTTTTTCAGTGCGAGAAATGCAGAAACTATCGGAAATCATGGAGAGAGTTTCTTGCAGTGTCTGCTAAGGTGGCATGGTACGATTTATTATCATTTTCTAAATTACTTTTTACTTTCCGCACGATTCAACTAATGAATATTTTACAGTCTGCTTATATGCTTTATGTTGTTATGTCAAATTTCAAATCCCGGCAAACTATCTGATATTCAAAAAGTTAATTACTGTAAAGAGAAGTTAGTTTTTGAACGTTATGTTGTCTTATTTTGGAATGACAAAGAATGGTCACCAACATTCTACACAGGGTTGGTGTGCGGAAGGGGGCATTTACGTCACATGATTATGAAGGGAGAGGGGTGGGGCCATTTCCCTGTAATTTGATTTTGTTCTCAAAAATCTCTTGTCAATTATTATGCTCATTTACATGAAATGAAATTGGTCTTTATCCCCTGAATAATACCTTCGGCGATGATAAGACATTATTCATCTAACGTTTGATAATTTTGGTTACACGTCTTAACAGAAATCTTGAAATTGGGCATGTATGTCCGTTGCAGCAAAATGGAAATAAACATAAAGACTTCATGAAAAAGTAATTCTGAATCAAATTAACATTGTATATACCAAAACAAAAAAATTCCCTGTGCATCATTTTTGTAATCATGGGATATATATTAATGCTATTAAATGCTTTTCCAATGAACGATTAATCTATACTAGTGAAAAAAAGGTAGTCATGAAGCTAATGAAAACCAAAATGTTGTAATTTTCCAATTCTTTTCGTTGCACAAAATAAATCCTTCGGTCAGTTTGTGCCTATTTACAGAATTGCACCTGTAATAGCAAAGAAGGCAAAGGCATAAGGGAATTAATCAGAGTAATAGTGATAAACCTTTACCATTTAACCATTTTGATTTTTGTTGCACATTTGTTTCGTTTGTTTAATTTGCTTGCTTGCTCGTTCTTTTTAATTTTACCTGACACGAATGTTGTAGGACAGTAGGTGATCGAGACAGTTGGAAAGGTTGCGCTATATGGAGATTAATCTTCGATTGATATTTGTTTAAAAATAAAAAAAAAAGCCTACTGAGGAGAAGTAATGTTATCATGTTTATATGAATAAAATAGCTGCATTCACATTGTCATGGCTCTAAATTAGGTATGGAAAATATTGGTTTGTCAATAACGATTTTCTCTTTGTTGTGATTTTCTTTAGGGTGTTACCCTATTACAATCATCACCCATGTAGACGTTGCTGCTCCCAAAGATTTGGAAAAAATACGTCATGCAATTAAGTCTGCAGGTATAAAAGAATTGTATGAGGTGGCAAATATCACCAGCGAACGCCCAGAACTGGAAGTAGAGTACCAGAGCTCTCTCTTAAGGCTACTGGAGAGATCTATCATCAATTGCCATCACACGCTAGAGTACCGCAATGAACTGGAGAAGTGACAACAATCAAGAGATTTACAACTACAACTACCGATTTGACTCTCATAGTATTTCAGTAAAGTACACTTTAGATGTTAAGTTTTTCCACTATAGGCCTAAGTATTGTTTGAGATAACTTCCTCAAAAATCCTTTTCATCATGCAATTATATGTGAAAGGTATGTTTTCAATAAGACTATGAATGCATGCATGAATATTAATTATATATTCATATTTGCATATATATATATATCCACATATACATACATCAAAGAGAAATAGAGGACACTTTGAAGTTATGCATTTTATGCCAACTTTGTAATGTTATTTCCAATTTTACATGCTCGGTCTCTCTCTGTGTCTCTCTCCCTCTCCGCACTCTGCCTTTCGTCTTTCTTTTAAATATATATGTTCTCTCCCACTCCCACTCCATCTCACAATCCCATTTCCTTTCTCCCTTGTACCGTGTCTATCCCTTTTCTTATTATTTTTCTTCTCTTCCTCCCATACTGATTATGTTTTTCTATTCAATTACATAAATTACCCTTGCATTTAAACACTATACTTTTAAAACAATGATTGCAAGCATATTGTACAAGTAATAATTAATTTATTGTTCCCGTTTACATATTCTTACATACTACATATTCTTACTCTTTGCACTCGATAGCTTTGGATTTTAATTGCCACGGAATTATATTACACTGTCGGTGTATATCATTTTTGGCATAAACATGTTCAATTTAAACGTTTTATTACATTTAATTGAATTTAACTAAATAATAACGTTTTATTTACATTTCCAAGAATGTAATATATCAAAGCAATTAGATGATGATTTAGATGTGTAATGTTAGTTTTCATGAGATGTCTTGGTCGAGTGGATATGTCACCGAACTGTGGATCACAAGGTCCGCGGCTTAAGTCCCGCCGCGGCACTAATGTCCTTTGGCAAGACATTGATCTACATTTGCCACTCTACCCGGTAGGATGCGAAAGCTAATGTGCCTATATTAGCAAGTGTGTGCCTGGCTGGGCTGGAATGCTCGCCAGGGAGTGGAAAATGTTCATACAGTGTGTGCGGGTAAGCCTGAATCAGATGACCGGAGTAATAATAAATACCTGTAAAGCGCTTTGAGAGGGCCTGCGGTTTTGAAAAGTGCTATAAACAGTGAGTCAGAAAAATGTCCCACTTGTTAAAGGTAAAGACCAGTATTGGAAGCGCCCCAATTTCAAAAAATGAAATGGAAGCTCTCATTACCAATCATGTGAAAGAATATGTTTTGACTAATACATGATGATAACAAATTTGCTGGGAAACCGCCTACTAATTGATATATTTGGTAAATTATTATATCTATTTGACTGTGAGAGATATAGGGTAGTCCCATATACATGTTTCTGTGTATGGTGCTTGTAACTTTACGAAGAATGGGCCAAATTTCTTTTCATTTTGATGATTCCAGAACCTTGCAGATGCTAGATGCTAGATGATCAACCTTTTCTGATCGATTCCACAACGTTTCTTTCACAATGCAATCGCATGACCATAACTGGTCTTTACCTGTAATAGTTGTATTGTTTGAAGTATGAATATTTAATCATGGGTTTCTTGATATGTCTTGATAGAGAATTGAATTGATGTCTTTATTTATACACGGTTAAAAAAGCCCAAACAGTTACGAGACTAATTTCCACTGGGGCCGTGTGAAACAATGTAAATACATCGAATAACAATTAAAATGATAATGGTACGTCAAATTAAATTTTTAAAACAAACAAGAAATAATCAAGATAAATATCTAAAAAAATAACGATAGAATAATACTGCCGAAAAAGTATATTTATATGAATAACAATAACCATGAGTGTCCAAACAAGAGTACTGTAAATTATTTCAAATTGAAATTGGTAATAAGAATTGTTACTAGTACATATAAACTGCCAGAAATTATATGTTAACAAAATAAAATAAAATGTGGCTCCTCAAGATACTGCATTATTACAATTAAGGATATGATTACAATTTATTTCATTTAAGTCAGTAAAAGAATACTTGAAAGTGAATTAAAATAACAAGCACAACAGATTAAACTCTATTATTTAATCATTTTCGGATAAAATGAAATGAAACTATATTACATCATATGGAAATTTTAAAACACCCGAGCAGATGCATACACAACAACAGAAAAATGGACACACCAAAAATAAAAAGGAAACATTCGAAAGTACATAGACATATTTTAGCATAGTATATTATATATATATATATTTTTAAAACGTTTTAGCCCTCCATTAGGATATTTTATTGTATCAAACAAACATTTTTAAAATTCAATGAAATTAAGTCTTTCCTTAACTCAAACAAAACATAATACTTTCACATTTCTCTCCTTGTTGTTCATACAAACAAATATTGAAGTGACTGCCATTTAGTAAAACAATTGTTATACATACCATTCTTAATCTTTCGAACAAATAGTTGATGCTTAATCAAAGTCACCATGCAATTTAAAGCATCGTTTATCTTGTCTTCAAAAACAAAAAAGAATACATTTTCTAAATTAAACTCTATCTGTAATCGAGAACCTTCATTTATCCATTTCACCGTTTCATTCCAGATTTATTTACTGATTTCACAATTGTAATAAAAATGTACAATATCTTCCAGCTCTTTTTTACGAAACGAACATTTATCATTACTCACTATTTTCATGTTTTACAGTTGCTTGTTCAAATACAGAGTCCTATTTACTATCTTATACTGAAAATATATTAAACCGATATCTGGAGTAAAACGAAATATCATTCTATGATATTTCTGCATTCTGGGACATTCAAGGGTATAATCTAATTGTCGTTTCATTTCAGACATATTGAGTGCACACAATTTGTTTTTCCCGGAAAGTATACTATATATGATTATAAATTGATTAATCTTTTAAGTCATGTTGTGAAACTGCACTTGTTTTTGCAGCTTGCACTTCGTGTGGTAGTGAGTTCCATATTAGGCAAGCGCCTCTGTACACAAATGTGCGTTTGGTACTATCCGTTTTAGGCTGGAATGTTTTAACACATAAATTGCCACTTCTCGTAATATATGGTCTTTCTCTGAACGAAAATTTATCAATTAAATAAGAAGGGGCTTTTTTATTAAGTATATTGAAAGTTATTAAAGCGATATTTTCTTTCCTTTTCTGTTCAAGCGTATCCCATCCAAGTTTATTTATTTTTTTTTTTTTTTCTGTTTTTATTGGTATTTTTGAAAAATTAACAGAGTAAAAGCAGCAATATAAAATATAATATCATCTTAAAACTACAAAACAGGCACGCACTCATGCACCCATAAACATGCACACACACACACACACACACTCACATACTTTCCCAGAGGGCAAGTTTACATTTCAAAAAGTCAATGAAGATGTTAATGACAACAGAGCTTTGCAAGACTACTCCTAAATTTCAGTTAAACTTGATAGACCATTTCTTAAAATGTACTTGTAACTTATTTTTCTTTTGGGCAATTTTATATTCTATTTTTTGTTTGAACTTTACCATTGAAACAAATGCTTCGAAAATAAGTTCTTTTCCCTGAAACCTACATGAGTAAATATAATATTTTAAACATAAACAGAGAAAATTTATACAAGAGGCGTATTTGTCCCTTGACTGTATCCCAAACAAAAAATTAAATTTTGACAAAGTCAGATTATAACTGTGATCAGTGCCAGTGTTAATCTTATCCACCAATTTTTCCCACAGTGGTACAACTCTCCTACAGTCACAAAACAAGTGATCTAAAGTTTCTTGAAAATCTGAACAAAAATAACAATTAGCAGACTCCTTTCTCCCAATCTTGAACAAAAATGCATTAAAACCAATAGCATTATGGAAAATTTTGAAATAAAAAATCCTTAACTGAGTCTCAATCGTGCAACAAAAGTTACTCGTATGAATAATCGACCAATCCTTCTCTTTGGGTTGATGGCCAAATAGTTCCTCCCATTTACTCTCCCTTTTGGCATTAGTACAACTATATTTCTTCAGCAAAATATTATATGTATACTTAGACATTTTCTTTTGACTTAATAGATCTTTAAAAATTTGATTAAATATATTCTCATCCACATTAAGAGAATTATCAAACCACTCCAAAAATATGCCATTCATGAGGGAGTCATATTTTTTTTGGTCTCTAATAGGAATGTCAAACTCAATTACGAGGTCTTCAAATGTTTTGGGGTTACCAAAACCATTATGTAATTGAAAAATGGAATGAATACCCCTTTCATACCAAACTGGATAGAAAAAATGTGTTCTATATTGCAATCTTACATTTCTATTCCACCAAATAAAATCTTGTAAATGAAACTGACATAAACCTAGTTCTCTTTTCATCTCTTGCCTATATAAATACCATGTCTTAATAGACGCTGTTAACTGGCAATTTTTAAGTTTTGCCAAAACCGAATCAGGGGCATCTGCCTTAAAAAGGGCAAGATGGTCATCACAAAAGGTAGAAAGAATATATATTTCTATTGTTTTCCAACAACTTTCATATTTATCGTCTAATAGTTTAGCCATCCACAAAACTTTCTGCGCTTGTGCAAAAACTAAAGGATTAATCATCCTTAGACCCCCTTCTTCATAATCATTGCATAATATATCTCTCTTAACTCTGTCATTGCCATTGCTCCAAATGAATTTAAAAAGCAAACCATTTAATCTTTTAAAGAAAGAATTTGGCAGGTCAATACATAATACTGAAAACAAAAATAACATTTGGGGGAGTAAAAGCGACTTTACAACAGCAATTTTGCCCAACAAGGATAGGCTTCTATGCCTCCAACAATTTAAAATCTGTTCTATAATGACAAGTCTGGGAACAAAATTCAGTTCGTAAAGCATTTTTGTGTTCAATGAGAAAACCACTCCTAAAGCCTTAAACGTTTTTGATTTCCAATTCAACCCTAATGCATCTTGTGGAATAACTGTACTGCCTTTCAGCTTTCCTATATGAATTGCATCTGACTTACTTAAATTAATGCGACAACCTGAAAATTTTGCAAACTGAGTCAACGTTTCAAATAAATGTTTAAAGGAAACTGTTTCCCCATTCAAAAAACAAGTTGTGTCATCTGCAAAAAGACTTATCTTCTGTTCAAAGTTGCCAACTGAAATTCCCTTTATCCCCGGATTGTGTCGTACTGAAATAGCCAGAATTTCAATAGCTAGTATAAATAAAAGAGGGGATATTGGGCACCCCTGGAATATTCCTCTTTTAATTGCAACCGGATTGGACATAAAACCATTGTTTAACACACAACTAGTTCTATCATTGTAAAAAGTCCTTATCCATCTTATAAAATTGTCTCCAAAATTAAAATAGTCCAAGACTGAAAATAAATAATCATGTTCTATTCTATCAAACGCTTTCTCAAAATCTAACAATATAATTGTAGCTGGCTCATTCATATAGTCTGTATATTCAATTAAATCAATTATAACCCGAATATTGGCCCCAATGTTGCGTCCCTTCATAAACCCTTGTTGATCTGTATGTATCAAAGAATTTATACAAGACTTCAAACGGGAGCTCATAACTTTGGCTAATAATTTATAGTCAACATTCAGTAGAGAGATAGGGCGATAATTCTTCACTAACAATGGATCCTTACCCTTTTTTGGAAGAAGCGTGATTATTCCACTTCTTTGAGATTGTGATAAAATTCCTTCTTGAAAGGAATAATTATAAGAGTGGAGTAATAAATCTATGATATCATTGAAAAAGGTTAAATAAAATTCACAAGGAAGGCCATCTAGTCCTGGACTCTTATTTGTTCCCATATTCTTTAAAGTAGTCCAAAGTTCATTTTTGGTTAAAGGTCTGTTTAGAGCAGAAATTGAATCATCTGATAAGGTAGGTATATTCAAAGGGGCGATAAAATCCTTGATAGTGTCCCTATCCTCAAGAGATACCTCTGAAGAGTATAAAGCTTTATAAAAAGAATGAATTTCCTGAAGTACTCTTTTAGGATCAGTGATGATTTGCTCATTGTTCGCCTTCAGTTGGCGTATAGTTTTTCTTTCATAGGACCGTTTTTCTAAATTGCAGAAGTATTTAGAGCTTTTTTCTCCGTGTTCAGCCCACTTTAATCTAGACCTTACTATAGAGCCAGCAGTTTCAGTATCCAGAAGTTCATTCAACTGTGCTTCTTCAACTCCTAATTTGCTATATAATTCTTGCAGTTCTCCATTTGAACTATTATCCTTTTTCAATGAACCAATTTTTTCTTTAAGTAAGGATATACTCTTTAGTAAATTATTCTTAGTCAAATTCTTTTCTTTTTTCTTTCTACTGCAATACTCCATACAATGACCAGCCATTGTGCATTTGAATGCATCCCAAATAATATGTGGATTTAGATCACATTCAGCATGAAATTCCTTAAATTCATTAATTTTGTCTTTAATGAAATTGCAAAATTCTGAATGTTTCAAATGTGCAGTGTTCAGTTTCCAGTATCCCTTGCCCCGAGGTGAATCATTTAGTGACAGTGTTAGTGTTACCATACAATGATCAGAACAAATACCAGTCACAATTTTAGATTTCTTTACGCAATTCAACAAATCACTAGAAATAAAAATATAGTCTAACCTGGAGGAAACAAATGGAATTTTCTGATGGCGTGTAAAAATCTTATCATGAGTATGATCTCTTCTCCATACATCTACAAGACTTAGTTCTTCTACATACATATTAAAAGCAATTTTGGCACGAGCATTAGAGTGGGTTGCATTAGAACCCTCATAATCTAAAGGGCCTACCGCAATATTCAAATCTCCTGCTAAAATAACATGAGAGTTACCTATTTCATCTAACTTAGCAAAAACATTAACAAAAAAATCTGGTGAGTCTTTGTTAGGACCATATAAGTTGACAAGAATAAAGTGTATATCATTAACATTAACATGGAGGATAATATATCTTCCCTCAGGATCCAGGTGAAAAGATAAGACTGATATTTTCAAAGAAGCTTTAAACAAAATAGCCACACCTCGGCTATTGGAACAATAGCTGCCAAAAACTGCCTCCCCTCCCCACTGAGTACGCC
The DNA here is from genome assembly GCA_035222895.1 of Strongylocentrotus droebachiensis. Classification (NCBI taxonomy): domain Eukaryota; kingdom Metazoa; phylum Echinodermata; class Echinoidea; order Camarodonta; family Strongylocentrotidae; genus Strongylocentrotus; species Strongylocentrotus droebachiensis. The sequence goes on along the minus strand of JAVYIG010002034.1, from coordinate 115,138 downwards.
ACAGCTTCTCATCATCTATCCTAGAGTGGGTTTCCTGAAGAAAGATTATATCATACCCAAATTCTCTTAAAAAATTAAAAACTTTCTTTCTTTTAAAATTGTCATGCAGACCTCTGCAGTTAAAAGTATTAATCTGTAACATCATATAACAGTAAAAACCTAGAGTAGCAACAGTGAGTTGACAAAACAAGTAATATCCTAAAAATGTACACAATTTGATTCATGATAAAGGACCCCTGGGAAAAGGGCACACACCACACACTCAGTGAAAAAAGCATACGCACAAACACCCACCAAAAACAAAACAAACTGGAAAGGCAGCCAACGGTATGAGGCAAGAATGAGAAAACCTTAGAGCCTCATAATTAATCATAATGAACCAGTACCAACAAGGATAAGAACAATAAAAACTATTATCCCCAATGGTGAATCGTGGGTAACCAAAAACAAGGCACCTCCAGGGCACCCCGAGAATTCCTAAAAAAGTTTAAGTGAACAAAATATGTTTAAAAAGACCGACATCACTAAACTAATCTGGTGTCCAGCAAGTTAAAACGTGTTAAGTTCAAGGCATGTTATCTTGTAAAATATAAAAGTTTTCTGTGAAAGTCAGACGGTTTGTACGAGACAGCCACTATGATAATCACAGTGTTTTTATGATGTACTACAGTTGCAATTCAAACACCTGGCTTGTGAACCTTCAGCTGGTGATCTTGGACATACTTAATTGTCGCAGGGTATACAAAGAATGCTCGCTTTCCTTGTTGCTGCAACATCTTTAACTCAGGCAGGAGAGCTTTACGGCGAGCCTGAACGCGATGACTGAAATCCTCTGCAACAAACAACTTTGATCTCTCTTTGTACTTGAACCCCTCCTTGAACGCAGCAACACATGCCTTCCGGACCCTCACTCGATCTTGAAACGAACTGAAGCAAACATGAATTGGACGATCCTTCGGCTTGTACTGGCTGCCATTCTGGTGATGTCCACGAGATGATGGTGGACCTGGCGGCGTGCGGTGAGCCCTCTCGATCTGAACATGCTCAAGATTCTTGTCAATAGAGGCCAAAAAAGATGAAATCAACTCACTGCATCCACTGGCAGAATCAGGCTCCTCACCTTCAGGGAAGTTGAAAAAGATTAGATTGTTTCTTCGAGATCTATTCTCAAGGTCGTCAATCTTATCAAAAGCTGCAGCCAATTCCTTTTCCAGATGTTGGAACTTTTCTTCACAAGCAGCTTCATGAAAATCCAGTCTCTTATGCAGGTCATCAAACTTTGAATCCAAACGCCTTTCATATTCTATGAACCAAACAGGGGCTGCAGCGGCCGCGTCACTCACCCGGGAGCTGCCGGGGCCGGCTGGCGAAGACATGGCGTTGGATCGCTGACAATCAACGGGCAACTTTCTTTGCTTTTTCTCGATCGATCCACCGTTTTTGGACGGGGAGTTTAATCTCTTGTCCGGCATTAGGAAACACTAAATCAAAGAGCAGTAAAATCAGAGCTGAAAAGGCCTTCAAAAGTCCTGTTGGATCAAAACTTTGCTAAAGAGAGGCTCGTGTGGTATTTTCTAGAAAGGCGCCATCTTCCATGCTCCCCATCCAAGTTTATTAAGGTTGTAGCTTCCCGATGAATCCCAAGGGATATCATTTATTTTTCGAAAATCAATGCTTAATCAGAAAATGGGAAATTATGAATCAATTGTTACCGTGTGTGTTGTGTGTATGTGTGTGTGCGTGTGTGTGTTGGTGTATGTGTCTGTCTGCCTGTCTTTGTTCAATTCCTAACCCAGTAACTTGGCGCAAATGGGATCTGGCAGTCTTGTAAAGATTGTCTGATGTTCAGTCATGTATGCAGAGATTCAAATGAAAATGGTACTTAACACTTTGGAGACGACGGGCTTATACAGAAGCCGAGCGAGTTGTTAAGTCTGTGACGACAGGCTTCTACAGAAGCCGAGGGTTCTAGGACAACTGCCCCCTGGGCAATCACCCCCCGGAAAATTACCCCCGGAAAACTACCCCCAAAGGACAATTACCCCCTGGAATAATACCCCCCGGAGAATCACCCCCCGAGGACAACTACCCCCCAAGGACAATAACCCCCGGAAAATTACCCCCCGGAGAATTACCCCCCGAGGACAATTACCCCCCGAGGACAACTACCCCCCGAGGACAAATACCCCCGAGGACATTTACCCCCCGAGGACAATTACCCCCTAGGACAATTACCCCCCCCCCCCCGAGGACAATCACCACCCGAGGACAATTACCCCCCAAGGACAATTACCCCCCGGAAAATTACCCCCCGGAGAATTACCCCCCGAGGACAACTACCCCGCAAGGACAATTAACCCCCGGAAAATTACCCCCCGGAGAATTACCCCCCGAGGACAATTACCCCCCGAGGACAACTACCCCCCGAGGACAATTACCCCCGAGGACATTTACCCCCCGGAGGACAATTACCCCCTAGGACAATTACCCCCCCCCTCGAGGACAATTACCCCCCGAGGACAATCACCCCCGGGGACAATTACCCCCCGAGGACAACTACCCCCGATGATAATTACCCCCCGAGGTCAATTCCCCCGATGACAATTACCCCCCGAGGACAACTGCCCCCGTGGACATTCAGGATTCAATAGCAAAAGACGATCTGACACATTGAGAGATGGCTACGAGCCCATAAGATCCCCTGCATGAACCCATATTCTTTCAAATACTATTGCACGTTGTCTTCCTCATTACTACACATTTCCATTTTATTATGATTTATGCAACTCCAGTGCGGTTGCTAATTTCCACGAAGGATGTAAGTTTGAAGGATGTAGGAAATTGTCCAGCGCTTTTCAAAATGCAGAGAAATACATTTCTCTGGAGCAGCTTTATTTTAAATTTGTGTTAGTCACGGTACCCTTTTAAGAAATGAAAAGTTTCTCCCAAATCCCAAAGTCTTTACAGACCATTAGTTTTGCATGACTCTGACTCTCGTCAAGTGCTATGCACACACGTATGGGCACATTTAAGAATAAAAAGGAGAAGACGTTTTCAAACTGGTAAAAGATTAGTTTGTAATTCACACACTAGAATCTTTTTAAAGTACTGTATACGGGCACCTTGCCGCCGAATGTACATAAATAAAAAGTGATATATTCGGTCATGACCTTGATACACGAATATGAAGATATTCGGGCCTCTCGTAGCCCTTATTTACCTTGCTGTCAAAATATTGTCAGCGAGCGAGGAAGAAAGACACTTTAGTATCTTCAAATTTTTATTTTCTCAACCGTTTCTAGTATTTGATTTTTTTTTTTACAAAATCAACGTTTTCCAAATCATTCTCTTGCGGCACCCCGGTTGAAAAACGCTGTGCTGGAGTTACAAAATCAAATGAGATGAATTACCAGAAAGCGGATATTTATTTTCTTTTGACATGGCACCGTACATATAACTTGAAGGCAATTTCTATTTCAAAATAATTTAACGTACACGAAAACATATTATACTTCAGCATGACAACAGAAATAAATAGATAACGTGAAGAAAACCTTAGCAGGATCATGGCATGGATGAGGGCCCAGTATACATACAAAGACAAATACATGATCAGCTGATTAAAAAAGTTACAGAAGATGCATAAAGGAAATCTTACATCCTAATTTCTTTGTTGTGCCATCGATAGTGAGAGAGGCTGTAACGCGTACTCATCTGCGCGCAATGTATTGTTCAATTTCTAAGAAATGTCATTTCTGTTCTTTACTCGGTAGCAAAACTATATGGGAATTGGGCAACCTCCACCCTACCACCACCCCCCCCCCCATATCGAATTGAATAATTTGAAAAGACTGAAATGAACTTCACAAATAACAAAGAAAATGAAGGTTTATGCAATTTTCTGTAAATAGCAATTTGGAGAGATGCTTGCGTTATACGTCACAGTGTTCTAAATTCCTCGGGGGTGATTTTCATTGGGGGTAGTTGTCCTCCAGGGGTTATTGTCCTCGAGGGTAATAATAATAATAATAATAATAACGTTTTATTTACTCAGGGTAGCCACTTCAGTTATGAAATTGCTCTTCCAGCGGGCCCTGCATAACATAATATGTTATTACTACCCTTCTCCTATCTAATATGCTGAGCGCCTAGCTAGAAGGCAGAAGGTCCCATTGTTATAAGTCTTTGGTATGACTCGGCCGGGGTTCGAACCCACGACCTCCCGTTCATGAGGCGGGCGCTCTAACCACTAAGAAACCATGCCTAGTAGTTTCCATGGGGGGGGGGTAATTGTCCTCGGGGGTAGTTGTCCGGGGGTGGTAATTTTCCTCGGGGGGTAGTTGTCCTTGGGGGGTAATTGTCCTCGGGGGGTAGTTGTCTTCGGGGGTAATTGTCCCCGGGGGGTAGTTGTCCTCGGGGGGTAATTCTCCGGGGGGTAAATTTTCGGGGGGTAATTGTCCTTGGGGGGTAATTGTCCTCGGGGGGTCATTCTCCGGGGGGAATTTTCCGGGGGGTAATCGTCCTACGGGGGTAGTTTTCCGGGGGGTAATTTTCCGGGGGTGATTGCCCAGGGGGTAATTGTCCTGATACGCTTCCGCATATCAGTTCGATTTCGACCCTGATTACTTATTTATATTCATCTACCCTACCGGTGTGGCATTTTTTTCATCATATACTAATCTAAGCCTTATCGATGTAGGGTATTTACATGACAATACGCTGTTCATTTTATAAACTTGACCAATTTAGCGAATCATTCATGTATGGACCTCTTTTATGAAAGGCTTATCCCCCACCCTAAGAGGAACAAAAGATTGTAAAGAAGTAACTACTCTGGAAGTTTATCGTTTTGAAAGAAGAGGATGTAAGCCTAAACGTAGGTCAATAGGTCAATCTACATGACAATACAAACAACTGCTCCAACTTAAAGTTGATGTTCATTGATTTTAAAAACTAACTTAATTTCATTATTGCAAAGTTGAAACTGTGATTCGACAAGGTTATCAAACTTCAATGCTTGGAAATATTCGAGTTGATTATTATTATAAATTATAAAACGCTTAAATAAAGCCCCGGCATAGCACCTGAAGAGCTCTCCGAACGCTCCTGAGATGTGTGAGATCACTGTATGGACACGATTTGCACAAGCAGACGATGTCCCATGACATCACACACATTTTCAGTGCCTGTGTTTACATCTTCTCTTGAGTTCTTTCTCTTACTTCACTACCGTCAGGCTAACATTATAATCTATTGCCTCACTCTAAACCCCGCACACGGTTTTATTTTGATGACAAATGCACCGATACAAAAATAAAGGAATTTGTCGCTTGTAAACAAAATAAGACGGTATTGAATATTCAGCTGCACACAGCGCGGTATGTTCGGCGTTTCAAGAGGGAACAAATGCCGTCCTGATATCATTCCGGGGGGTTTTCAATTCGAAAGTCTGGTTTCTTTGATCGTTAATTAACACATATCCTTCGTATTTACAAGCAAAAGATTTTAGTTATCGGAATCGGGTCATATCCCCCTTTGAATGGTTTGACATGCCATTACATTTATATACACTAAACTCATTATAATTTGAGAAATAATAGCTTTGCAATTATGTTCATTCTCTATGGGATGTCGTCTGCTTGGGCAGTGTTGGTCCATATAGTGACGTCATTAAAAACATCGTTATTTTTCCGGCGAATCTCTCGCATATCCCAGCTGCTACTGGAGGTGGTTGTATTTGTGTTTTTATAAATCACCCGATATGTAGTTGACCTAAAACTTGTACGATGGCTATCTGTTAGCTTACCAGTTTCTAGTGATACATTAGTTGACATATTTGTGATTTTCTTTGAAGTTCACCTTTAAGGCCCGGTCACACAGAGGGGACGCATGGCGAACGCACGGCCAGCGCATTGGAAATTTGCAATTTTGGCCAGTGCGTTGTCGTGCGCCCAACTTTTGTCGTAGCTACAGCGAGCTGACACCAAATGCATAGCGTGTTGCTAGCGCGCTGAGCGCATACAGTGCGCATACAGACCGTACCCAGAGCGCATTTGATAACAACTTCCACGAATGCACAGCGTGTTGCTAGCGCGCTGGACGAATGGTCCACGTATGCACCGCGTTCTACGACGCACGGCCAGCGCATTGGAAATCGGAAAAGGCCGTGTGCCTAACTTTTGTCATGATTTTGGAAAAGCTAGCGAGCTGACACAAAATGCACAGCGTGTAGCTAGCGCGCTGTGCGTATACAGGGCGTGTGCTCCGCGTATGTCTGGCGCTGGTCCAGCGCGCTCAACGCACGTCTGGCGTGCCTTTGGCGTGTACATTCATGCGTCGAGCTCCGCGCACACTTTTGAGCATGCTAAAAATATCCCGACGCACACAGCGAATGAAGACGAATGCATAGCGTGGGTCCAGCGCGCTCGATGAACGAGTAACGAGTGATGACGCACGCCTAGCGAACGACAAATGCACTGGCCAAAATTGAAAATTTTCCATGCGCCGGCCGTGCGTCCCCCATGCGTCCCCTCTGTGTGACCGGGCCTTAATATATCTTTACGAGGGCATGTAACCATTTTAGAGCAAGTTTGAGTAAAATATCTTGATCAACCTAAAGCCGGTCTTGGTTTGAGCGGGCATATGAAATGTTCATATGTTATGTTCTGAAAAAAACGACCCCTTACTCTTCCTCTCTCTCCCCACGGAATATCACTCTTGTCTTGAGCAACTCCGGCGGTATAGCCACGAATATGAGACTTTTCCCGGGCAAAGATGCTACCATTGTTGAAGAAAAAAAATGCAAGGCAACATAAAAACAAGTTTTCTGGCAATGAAGAAAAGCAAGTGCAAGATGAAGAAAATAATTGTTATTATCATTACTATATTATTACAATATAATTGTAAGCATCATCATCATCATCATTTCATGTACCGGTTTACATGTACATGCCATCTACAGAACTAATCATAAAACGAGGATTATCAAAGTGTTATTGACACGATATGTTGAACAAGAACACAGATGGAGACGAAGACAAATAAATTGAATTCTCACGTTGTTTGCACTTCTTTCTTTATTGTTTCATAACATATAATGAATTGCTATATTTTTAATATCATTTATTTTCGAATAAATGAAAGACTACCAAGACTACGGCGATTAACTCCTTATTAGCCACACCCTTTCCACACAAAAAAACACACAACAACAACGCGATGCGGAAATAAAACACACTGAAGCACAATTCCAATTTCACGAAATTCCTGACGTATTCAGAGAGGGAGGGGGAGGAGGGAGACAGACAGACATACATAGACATACAGAGATAGATAAATATATAGAAAGAGAGAGAGAGAGAGATGATTGTGATGAATTATGATTTTGTTGTAATATCTGTCATTGATATTGAATATTTCATTGATACAGCAACCTCATTTTAAAATAGGGTTCTAAGAGATGTATAGATAGAGAAAAAATAAACAAAATTATGCGGGATGCAAAAACTAAAACAAATTAATATTTCAAATTATGAGAAACGAAGTTTTCGTTTTCGAGAATAAAAGAATGTTCATCTCAAAATTCATTTCCCAAATAGTCCTATTTTTGATTTGCACATTAAAAAAAAAGGGCATTTAGTGTAGATCATGGCATAATGTTGGTCAGAATATAGTTCAAAATGTGTCGAGAACCCATGTAAAATGAAGGCTTAGGCCTATTATTTATGGCTCGGTTGATAATCGGCCGAGCTTTAGCAGACGACAATCATTGACAATGGGGAAATGAATGGAGGTATCGACCGATCTGCGCGTGTGGCAGTGCTTACGCAATTTGTATTGTGAATGTATTGCAAAGGAAAGACGTGAAGCTTCAGCAAAATAAGACGACAATTCCCCTAAAAAATAACAGACTTTATTTTTCGTAATGATAAACAAAACTTACATTTTTAGAAAGGAAAAAGTCTGATCTTTCATTTTTACATTTACTAAAAATCACGAAAATGACTGAATGTGGCGCAATGAGCAATGAAAGTAGAAAGCACCGCCAAATTTTCCATTACTGGCGATGTAACCGAAATCGCTCCGTCACAGGGGAAACAATCGCTGTGCGCGGGCTCGCTCTCAAAGGGTTAAATGTACTGGGAGGATAACTCTATAAAGACATATCATGAAACCCATAATTAAATATTCATACTTCAAACAGTACAACTTTTACAAAGTGAATGATTTTTCTGACTCACTCTGTATAAAAGCGAAATATTATTAATACTATCCTATGATCCTTTTTTGTGTATATAGTGCATATCGAGAAAAAAAAGGAAACCCAACTTTGGCAGCTTGTAATACAAAAAAATCATAATTAAATGACTTTGAAATCAATTTCGTGATGACGAGTAACTTATTACGACAACCTATTCATAACATTTCTGTCAAGGGTGTATGAGTATCAGGGTCCGTAAAATGTGTTGTCGAAATCGCCTTGTTCCAAGTGTGGGCTCAAAGAACAAATGTGATTTAGGCCATATGCATGTGCTTCTTTGCTCTTAAAAAATGAAAGTTACATAATGGCTCGTGCTTCAGTGCTGTATTTCTTAAAATAATACCATTCATCTAGGCCTTTACAGAACCTTGTTTCGATCCCCGGAAAACATTTAACTTTATTATACAGCCTAATAAAGTATTGTCTTTCGAAATCTAATTTCAATCTGCTCACTTGACACTGTGCCATAAAGGAGTTTATCCCGAATAGCGAATGAAAACTGGACGGTTAATGAACCTAAATACAAGAATGAACACATGTGACGATGAATATCAACGAAATTGACAGCTTATTTCCATTAAAACTATATTAAACATCCCAAATAAACTGTATACATTTTGTATCACTCAATTTGCAGGTTACCTTAAAGGCCCGGTCACACAGAGGGGACGCATGGGGAACGCAAGGCCGGCGCGTTGGAAATTTGCAATTTTGGCCATTGTGTTGTCGTGCGCCCAACTTTTGTCGAAGCTACAGCGAGCTGACACCAAATGCATGGCGTGTTGCTAGCGCGCTAAGCGCATACGGGGCGCATACAGTGCGCATATAGACCGTACACAGAGCGCACATGAGAACAACTTCCACGAATGCACAGCGTGTTGCTAGCGCGCTGGACGAATGGTCCACGCATGCACCGCGTTCTCAACAGAGGTGGTCACACATAGACGACGCACGGCCCGCGCATTGGAAATCGGAAAAGGCCGTGTGCCTTACTTTTGTCATGATTTTGGAAAAGCTAGCGAGCTGACACAAAATGCACAGCGTGTAGCTAGCGCGCTGTGCGTATACAGGGCGTGTGCTCCGCGTATGTCTGGCGCTGGTCCAGCGCGCTCAACGCACGTCTGGCGTGCCTTTGGCGTGTACATTCATGCGTCGAGCTCCGCGCACACTTTTGAGCATGCTAAAAATATCCCGACGCACACAGCGAATGAAGACGAATGCATAGCGTGGGTCCAGCGCGCTCGATGAACGAGTAACGAGTGATGACGCACGCCTAGCGAACGACAAATGCACTGGCCAAAATTGAAAATTTTCCATGCGCCGGCCGTGCGTCCCCCATGCGTCCCCTCTGTGTGACCGGGCCTTAATATATCTTTACGAGGGCATGTAACCATTTTAGAGCAAGTTTGAGTAAAATATCTTGATCAACCTAAAGCCGGTCTTGGTTTGAGCGGGCATATGAAATGTTCATATGTTATGTTCTGAAAAAACGACCCCTTACTCTTCCTCTCTCTCCCCACGGAATATCACTCTTGTCTTGAGCAACTCCGGCGGTATAGCCACGAATATGAGACTTTTCCAGGGCAAAGATGCTACCATTGTTGAAGAAAAAAAATGCAAGGCAACATAAAAACAAGTTTTCTGGCAATGAAGAAAAGCAAGTGCAAGATGAAGAAAATAATTGTTATTATCATTACTATATTATTACAATATAATTGTAAGCATCATCATCATCATCATTTCATGTACCGGTTTACATGTACATGCCATCTACAGAACTAATCATAAAACGAGGATTATCAAAGTGTTATTGACACGATATGTTGAACAAGAACACAGATGGAGACGAAGACAAATAAATTGAATTCTCACGTTGTTTGCACTTCTTTCTTTATTGTTTCATAACATATAATGAATTGCTATATTTTTAATATCATTTATTTTCGAATAAATGAAAGACTACCAAGACTACGGCGATTAACTCCTTATTAGCCACACCCTTTCCACACAAAAAAACACACAACAACAACGCGATGCGGAAATAAAACACACTGAAGCACAATTCCAATTTCACGAAATTCCTGACGTATTCAGAGAGGGAGGGGGAGGAGGGAGACAGACAGACATACATAGACATACAGAGATAGATAAATATATAAAAAGAGAGAGAGAGAGAGATGATTGTGATGAATTATGATTTTGTTGTAATATCTGTCATTGATATTGAATATTTCATTGATACAGCAACCTCATTTTAAAATAGGGTTCTAAGAGATGTATAGATAGAGAAAAAATAAACAAAATTATGCGGGATGCAAAAACTAAAACAAATTAATATTTCAAATTATGAGAAACGAAGTTTTCGTTTTCGAGAATAAAAGAATGTTCATCTCAAAATTCATTTCCCAAATAGTCCTATTTTTGATTTGCACATTAAAAAAAAAGGGCATTTAGTGTAGATCATGGCATAATGTTGGTCAGAATATAGTTCAAAATGTGTCGAGAACCCATGTAAAATGAAGGCTTAGGCCTATTATTTATGGCTCGGTTGATAATCGGCCGAGCTTTAGCAGACGACAATCATTGACAATGGGGAAATGAATGGAGGTATCGACCGATCTGCGCGTGTGGCGGTGCTTACGCAATTTGTATTGTGAATGTATTGCAAAGGAAAGACGTGAAGCTTCAGCAAAATAAGACGACAATTCCCCTAAAAAATAACAGACTTTATTTTTCGTAATGATAAACAAAACTTACATTTTTAGAAAGGAAAAAGTCTGATCTTTCATTTTTACATTTACTAAAAATCACGAAAATGACTGAATGTGGCGCAATGAGCAATGAAAGTAAAAAGCACCGCCAAATTTTCCATTACTGGCGATGTAACCGAAATCGCTCCGTCACAGGGGAAACAATCGCTGTGCGCGGGCTCGCTCTCAAAGGGTTAAATGTACTGGGAGGATAACTCTATAAAGACATATCATGAAACCCATTATTAAATATTCATACTTCAAACAGTACAACTTTTACAAAGTGAATTATTTTTCTGACTCACTCTGTATAAAAGCGAAATATTATTAATACTATCCTATGATCCTTTTTTGTGTATATAGTGCATATCGAGAAAAAAAAGGAAACCCAACTTTGGCAGCTTGTAATACAAAAAAATCATAATTAAATGACTTTGAAATCAATTTCGTGATGACGAGTAACTTATTACGACAACCTATTCATAACATTTCTGTCAAGGGTGTATGAGTATCAGGGTCCGTAAAATGTGTTGTCGAAATCGCCTTGTTCCAAGTGTGGGCTCAAAGAACAAATGTGATTTAGGCCATATGCATGTGCTTCTTTGCTCTTAAAAAATGAAAGTTACATAATGGCTCGTGCTTCAGTGCTGTATTTCTTAAAATAATACAATTCATCTAGGCCTTTACAGAACCTTGTTTCGATCCCCGGAAAAAATTTAACTTTATTATACAGCCTAATAAAGTATTGTCTTTCGAAATCTAATTTCAATCTGCTCACTTGACACTGTGCCATAAAGGAGTTTATCCCGAATAGCGAATGAAAACTGGACGGTTAATGAACCTAAATACAAGAATGAACACATGTGACGATGAATATCAACGAAATTGACAGCTTATTTCCATTAAAACTATATTAAACATCCCAAATAAACTGTATACATTTTGTATCACTCAATTTGCAGGTTACCTTAAAGGCCCGGTCACACAGAGGGGACGCATGGGGAACGCAAGGCCGGCGCGTTGGAAATTTGCAATTTTGGCCATTGTGTTGTCGTGCGCCCAACTTTTGTCGAAGCTGCAGCGAGCTGACACCAAATGCATGGCGTGTTGCTAGCGCGCTAAGCGCATACAGGGCGCATACAGTGCGCATATAGACCGTACACAGAGCGCACATGAGAACAACTTCCACGAATGCACAGCGTGTTGCTAGCGCGCTGGACGAATGGTCCACACATGCACCGCGTTCTCAACAGAGGTGGTCACACATAGACGACGCACGGCCCGCGCATTGGAAATCGGAAAAGGCCGTGTGCCTTACTTTTGTCATGATTTTGGAAAAGCTAGCGAGCTGACACAAAATGCACAGCGTGTAGCTAGCGCGCTGTGCGTATACAGGGCATGTGCTCCGCGTATGTCTGTCGCTGGTCTAGCGCGCTCCATGCATGTCTGGCGTGCCTTCGGCGTGTACATTCATGCGTCGAGCTCCGCGCACACACTTGAGCATGCTCAAAAAGTCTCGACGCACACAGCGAATGACGACGAATGCATAGCGTGGGTCCAGCGCGCTCGACGAACGAGTAACGAATGATGACGCACGCCTAGCGAACGACAACGCACTGGCCCAAATTGCAAATTTCCAATGCGCTGGCCGTGCGTCCCCCGTGCGTCCCCACTGTGTGACCGGGCTTTTAAGGTAACCTGCAAATTGAGTGATACAAAATGTATACAGTTTATTTGGGATGTTTAATATATTTGTAATGGAAATAAGCTGTCAATTTCGTTGATATTCATCGTCACATGTGTTCATTCTTGTATTTAGGTTCATTAACCGTCGAGTTTTCATTCGCTATTCGGGATAAACTCCTTTATGGCACAATGGGCAAGTGAGCAGATTGACCGGGCCTTAAACAAGGGATATGAATGGAGGTCAATATTGTAATCATATCAACAAAAAGAATAACACATTATTCAGAGGGCGCCCTGCACCGAACTGGTAACATGTCTTCGTGAAAGGGCTGTGAAATTTACTCAATTTTCAGCTGGTGATAAGTATAAGTGATATTTAAAGGACTCTGAATTGTCCACGTTGATCTCTAGATAATTCCTGGTATAATCATGGCGTCTACAAGAGCTCTGAACACTCCGGAAAAGTATCATCCCTCCCGAAGAAATTGGTTCTACAGACACCTGAGGAACTCGAATCCGAGGCCGCCGGGCTCGGCTGTAATTCCCCTCCCGCTTGGTTGGTCAACTACCTGGAGCAGTTCCACAAAATGGAGGAACGTATTGACTCTCTTGTCATAAACAATTTGGAGGAGTTGTCTCTTAAAACGAAGGAAAATGAGGAGAAACTTGAGGCATGCTGTATTCAGGTAGATACAGTTGTAGCTGAAATGAAGAAACTTAAGAAAGAAAATGATGATCTCCTTCTCAAGCTAGATGACTTAGAAAATAGGGGCAGGAGAAATAACCTGATTTGTCATGGTGTCACCGAGAAAGCAAAGGAGAATTGCCTGGAGGTAGTTCGAGATTTCATCTCTAATTTTGTTGGAATACAGTCTACCAGCTACAACATCGAGAGGTGCCACCGCACCCCAACCACCAAGGGGTCGAGGCAAGGATCAGAGGGTCAAACCTAGGATCATTCACATTGCTTTTTCCTCATATGTCGCCAAGGAGGAGGTACGTAGAGCCTGCATTGCCAAATTGAAGAAGGAGAGTATGTTCAGAGGAAGGAAAGTGTCTGTGTCAGAAGATTTGTCCAGGCGTATCCTACAGTTGAGGCGAGAAAGAATGGAGGAGTTAAAGCGTTTGAAGGAGGAAGGCAAGAAGCCTTTTTTCATTTATCCCTCAAGGCTAGCTTTCAGGAATAACAATGGAAAGTTGATCATCGTTGATTAGCCATAGCCCTGCTTTCTTGACCTTGAAGTTGATCGTTTATGTCCGTTAATATCACGATTTAGCAAATGCTTTTTGTCTGTGTTTCCTTTAGAATAGAGCAGGATTTCAAACAAATGGTCATGATTCACTGGTCAATATGTCATGCTCTTTTTGACAATAACCATTCTGATCTTCGATATGTTATTTTGTTGGTAGTTTTAGCTCAATAATTGGTACCATAGGATTTATTTTTAAACTATAACAAAAATTATGCATGGTCACAGAATCTGGAAGTTTATTTACAGTCATGCTCAGGTGGAAAAGAAATTTACATTTACATGCCACACACAACCAGTAGCCTAATAGGTGTACAGTGTATACTGTCTTAATAACAAACTTCTCCCTGATAACAGGTAATCTATTGTGTAATGTGTATGGTACTATGGTTTAGTTTTTATTATTATGTCCATCATCTACATGTATTATTCAGTATTTGGGTTAAAACATGATTTCAAACAGGACGATCCATGGGCGATTAGGCAATGGGGCCCTTGGGGGCCTGGACATTTCGGTTCGTACTTGTAATCTTTATCCATATTGTGTGACAATTCTAATGATACATTTTAAGATTCACCAGCTTGATTTTGGGGTATTTTATAAGCCTTTGCTTTTTTCTTCTTCTCTGTTTACGTGTTACAACAAGGTTGTTTTTTATTTGAAACCTTGTTCTTCATCTTGCACGTTTGTCGCCTTCTTTTCAAGACTTACTACAATGTACCTCTGTATTTACTTTTGTTTTCTTTCTGTGATTTCTTTTTTCTTCTTTTTTGTTATTATGTGGCAGAATGTTCTTTTTTTTAGTGTTAGTGTACTCAATACAACCATCTTGTTATATTGTTTTTATGATGGAGTTCAATATAGTATTCAAATAATTTGGCTAGTAGCACTTGATTGTGATAATCCTCCACCATGACCATAACATTGAATACTTTTAATTGTCGTGGGTTGCAAGAATTTTATAAAAGAAAAAATAGTTTTCATTATTTGAAAAGTTTAGGTACTGATATTATTTATTTGCAAGAAACACACTCTGATAAAAAAAAAGATGAAATGTTGTGGAAAACTCAGTGGGGTGAACTTGCTTTTTTTTCAAGTTTTAATTCTGCCAGTAGAGGAGTTGCCATCTTGATTAGAAAAACCGTCTCTGTTCAGGTACTTTCCATATTTAGTGACCCTGAAGGAAGATTTATTATATTAAAGGCAATCTTAAATGATTTACAAATGACTTTGGTTAACATATATGCACCAAATAAGGATGATCCTGACTTCTTTTTAAAGGTTTTTGCTGAAATAGATAAACTAAGCAGTCCCATCCTTTTTATAGGTGGATATTTCAACTTGGTAATCAGCCCACTTGATTATCAGGGTTCAAGATCACAACGTTCAAACAAAAATTCGAGTGAAATGCTATCTAATTTAATGGATGAAATTGGACTTGTTGATGTGTGGAGACACTTTCATCCTAACTTACGACAGTATACTCGCCACCAAAAAACACCAAGGGCTTTATCCAGGCTTGATTTTATTTTAGTCTCTAGTAATTTTATAGATAATTGTGTAAGTTCTAAAATATTACCTGGAATACAATCAGATCATTCTATTGTTCAAATTTTATTTAATGATAATCAACCTAAAAGGGGGAGAGGTTTTAGGAAAATGAATTTTCACTACCTTCACCATAATTCTGATTTTGTTCAATTAATTAAAGACACAATAACTGATTTTAAAGAAAACCATGAAAACTCAGATTGCAACCCCAACATATTATGGGACTCCCTAAAGTGTGTTATTACAGGGGTTACCATGGAATATTCCTCCAGGAAGAAAAGAGAAAGAAACAGTGAAAAAATAGGCTATTACTTGACATTGATAAGATAAGACTCCAATCGGCAAATACCGTCCCACCTCATGATAATAGTTCCCTCTTGACAAAATTAGAAGAATTGGAAGAAAAGTTGAACAATATTTATGATTTTGAGACAAAAGGGTTAATTACTCGATCCAGGGTTAGATTGGTAGAGGAAGGAGAGAAAAGTACTCAATATTTATGTAATTTAGAAAACAGGATCTGGCATGAGAAAATTATTTCTAGGCTAAAAGACTCTAAAAGGCGACCTAATTACTGACCCAGCTGGAATCTTAAGAGAAATTCAAAGCTTTTATGGTAATTTATACTCTTTTCAAGATGATGCTCAAGGAGTAATTGATGGAAATGACATTAACGAATCTCTCTTTGATAAAATTAATATTCCTCAATTATCGGAAGATCAGAAACAATCTTTAGACACCCCTCTTACAAATCAAGAAATGTATAATGTCATTAAATCCATGAATAGGAATAAAAACCCTGGGTTTGATGGTATACCTGTTGGGTTTTATATGATATTTTGGCCTGGCATAAGTGTTATGCTGATGAAATCCCTGATTTTTTCTTTACAAAATAGAATTTTGTCTCCCTCACAAAGGAATGGTATAATCACTCTCCTCCCAAAGAAGGATAGAGACCCTCTCCTCATAAAAAAATTATCGCCCTATTACATTGTTGACATCAGATTATAAAATTGTGGCTAAGTGCTTTGTGAACCGTCTTAAGCGTTGCTTATGTGATCTTATTCATAGTGATCAAGCTGGTTTTATGAAAGGTAGGAACATTGGCCACAACATTCGTTTAATTTTAGACATAATTGAATACACTGAAATGAATGATATTCCAGGATCTATTTTGTTACTTGACATTGAGAAAGCCTTTGACAGTTTCTCCCACAATTTTCTATTTCTAACCCTAGAAAAGTTTAATTTTAGCAAAGAATTTATAGACTCCATTAAGACTTGATATGCTGGTCGCCATTCTTATGTTTTGAACAATGGTTTCCTTACAGAACGCATTCCTATGGAAAGAGGAATTTTTCAGGGATGTCCAATCTCTTCATATTTATTTTTACTTGTAATAGAGATAATGGCCCTTTTCATACGACAAAACAATTTAATTAAAGGTATACCAGTCAAAAATCAAGAGGTCAAGATCTCCTTGTTTGCTGATGATTCTGTTTTTTTTTTGGATGGTTCAAATAACTCTTTTCTTCAACTTGTTGATACCTTACATAAATTTGGTAAATTTTCTGGTTGTAAAAAAAATCTCAGCAAAACTGAAGCCATTTGGATTGGCTCAAAGAAAGGAAACGAAGACTTCCCCTTTATGAACCATGGTGTTTCATGGAAGACATCTCAATTCAAATGTCTAGGGGTCATTTTCTCCATAAATGTTGCCCTAATTTATGATCTAAACTACAAAGATAAATTTAGAAAATTGGAACAAACCTTAAATTGCTGGCGAACAAGAAACCTTTCATTAATTGGCAGAGTTTGTATTATTAAGACCCTTGTGTTGCCTCAACTAATATACCTCTTCTCAGTCCTTTCTATTAAATTACCTAGTTCCTTCTTCAAAACTTTGAATAAATTGTTCTTTAAGTTTATTTGGAATGGAGGTCATGACAGAGTTCAGAGAAAGGTAATGTGTAACGATTATATACATGCAGGTCTTACAATGGTTGACCCCTTTTCCTTTGCAACTGCTCAAAAAATTAGGTGGGTTAAACTATTATTGGATGATAACTTTGATGCCCCATGGAAAGGTATTGAGCTATCCTTTCTGGAAAATTGTAATCAAGATGTTCAATTTTTGTGGAAATCTCATGCTCCTGAGAGTGTTCTAAATTCTCTCGGTAGCATACAACTTGCTGAATCATTACGAAGTTGGTACTTATTTAGAGAAGAAGCTACTATTGAATGTTATGGTAATACATTTTTCAGAACTAGGTGCATGTCAAGTTCTGTGGTATAATAGATTAATTCGTTCGAAATCTAAATCCCGTTTTATCTATCCATCTTGGTACAATAAAAATATATTTAGTATATTTGATTTATTTAATCCACCTCTTTCTGGCCATAAACTTTTTGAGGAACTTATATTAGATTTTGGTATCCTAGCTACAGACAGGAGGAAATTTACTTTCTTGATTAAGAATATACCAGATGAGTGGATGAAGAATTTTGATCCTGATATAGCGGGAGTCCATGAAACAATTGTCCATAAACATGAATAAAGTCCCCAGAAACACGTACAACTTATTACTCGGTTCCCATATCCCGAACAAAAGATATGCTTTTTGGAGTGAATATTTACCTGTACCAGTAGCCATTGATTGGGAAAAGGTCCACAATAATAATTTCTTTTGCACTATTGATACTAAACTGAGGTCATTTTATTTCAAGATTTTCCACAAAGCTATTGCATTGAATGATTTTTTTTAAAGATTAAACGGAAAGATTCACCTAATTGCTCTCTATGTGATAAAAAGGAGGAAACAATGGTCCACTTATTTTGTGAATGTGAAAAGGTTACCCCAGTTTGGCAGGACCTCCTTGCCATTATTTCCCAGAATAGTTTTGCCATGAATGTTACCAATTTTGAAAAACTTTTTGGAATCTGTAATGACAAGTTTGTTACATACTTATTTTTGTTAATGAAATACCATATTCATACCTGCAAGTTTAGAAATAGTCTCCCCAATACTTTAGCATTTAGATATTTTGTTAAAAAACAGAAACAAAATGAATATTATTTAGCAAAAAAGAAAAACAAACTAACTGCCCACTTCAAGAAATGGCGTTTTGAAATTTAATTTTCCCTTGCAACCCTAAAATCCATTTAAGTATTGATCATGTGTGCCTTATTGCTTTTTCTTGTATATAATGCCACATGTAATATTTGCCCATTGTTATTATGCAGTACAATGTATTATGTACATATGTGTACGCTGTAATATTGCCATTACATTGTAAGTGCCAATTCATGTACTTCAAGGGCGACCTCCGAGATTTACTCGCAACTTTTTTTGGTGTTGGCGTGACCTCCTGACCTCGTGCACTTTGTTTCTCGGCCATAGCATTATTTACAGATAGAAGAATTTGCTGGATCTATCCGAGTCGAGTAGCGGAATAATATTTTTTTTTAATAATTTTTATATTCAAGTCTTTGCAAGTCAGTGAGGTTACGATCATTAATATTACAATATAATTGGTTGCTTGTTTAATAGGGTTGATGTCACCGTCAATCCTTCAGTCCACCTTTTTTCCGTTTCGGAGCTCGTTCTTGGACAATATTAAATTAGTTACTTAATATTCTGCCCCTTTGTTTTTGTTTTTTTGTTGTTGTTGTTGATTGTGTTTTAAGATTATATATTCTTATCATGTAAATTTTTTGTTAATATTGTGATTCTTGATGATTTGTTTAATAAAAACATAAATAAAAAATAAATAAAAAAAGAATAACATTAATTGTTCCTGTAATAAGCTTTCCTTCAGTTTAAGTTGATATTAACTGCCTAATAGTCAATGTAGATACATGAGCATCTTTTTTGGGAATGAGATAACACACCCTTAATGTTTTTTTACCCACATTTATTGCTTCAGCCCAAACTTGGTATAAGATAATGTTAATGATAATATTGATAACATTTTCAGAAAAGCCTGCTGTTCAGTCACCCTTGGAGGCACAATTACCAACAAATGGTATTATTAGACAGCGTATTAGTTCTTCTTTACAATAAAATATGACTCAAGGTCACATATGTTATAACCTTTTAATGCAGTACTTTTCTTATTACCACTGTACTATTTGCGTAGCTTGGTTCAGTAGCTTGGTTCAGTGGTTTAACAGGGAAAAATAAGTCTAAACTGACAAGGGTTGTATCCCAAGCCAGTATAATTATTGGAATACCCATGCAACAATTAGAAGACATTGTACAATCAGCCCTCTTGACCAGGCTTGATATCATAATGAAAGACGAATCACACCCACTCCATGATGAGGTAATTGTAAACAGATCTGGTAGGATTAGACTGCCAAAAGTGAGGACTGAGAGATATAGACAGTCATTTTTGATTGCAGCATGCAAAGCTTTCAACAGTGAATTTAACAGATGAGCTGTGCTCACTGTTATTTCCAATGCATAGCAGTGCTTAGGTTTTTCTTTTGATAATGTGCAATTCATGTGTTTCATACTTTCATTGTTTTCACATAATAATAATAATGATAATAATAATAATATTCATAATAATAATATGTTTTTATAGCGCATCATACAATATGTCTCTATGCGCTTTACATAAACAAAGGAGCATAACTAATGTATCTACATATACCTGGAACCATTTGTAAGGTCAAAATACAGTGTAACTTCTTCAGGAAATTTTTAACAGAAAGTCCAATATATGTACACATGATGATTATTCATTAATAATGATACGATTTTTATCTATGTTTTAATTTATACATGTGTAATTTGCGTATGTATTTAATGTTAATGACGGCAGTGTAACACATTTGCAGATTTCTTTTTCGTAGGAAATTTATCCTATGAAAACTACTTTCTTGTTAAAATTTGTGTCAGAGCCAAATATCTTGCCTTTTCAATAATGAACACAAATATTTGAATTCTGCAATAACATGATCTGTCATCTGCAAATGCGTTACACTGCCCTTCACACCCCAGCTTAGTAATTTGTAATTTGTATGAATGTCTCTTCTTCTTCTCTATTTCTTCCTTTCTCTTCTCTCCTCTTTCAAAGTCGCCGTTGCGTAATAGCTATTTTATACTCCGATAATTTATTGTCTCAACCATCTCCATCCAGGCATTCCTATGCCGGAGCACTTCTCATGTTGATTGCAGTGTCCGTGTGTGTGTGTAGGGCGTGTACGATTATATTGTGCGTGTGTGTAAGAGGTGTGTATAGGGGTGTGTATAGGGGTGTGTCATGTGTGACTTTGTATGTGTGTTAATGCGTGATAGCTGGAGAGGTGTTCCGGCGTGGAGGTGCCTGGATGGACGAGATCAATAATCAAAACAAAACAAGCTTTTTAAACTGCACTGCCTTTTCCTCAGTTTTATCTCATTCTTTTAATGCAACCTTTCTTAAAATTGTGATGATTGTTAAATGTTATGTTGAAATGTAATTATTTTTTCTGTATTTATATATTTATGTTTGTATGTACATGTATAGCACCTTTAAATGTACGAAGGAAAATTGTATGTATTTTTTACATGACAATAAATTATCTTGAATCTTGAATCTTGAATCTTGAAAGTTATTAGTTGTGGATGTGGATTCAAATATGAAATACTTGCACCAAGTTTGCTGTTGAATTAAGGAATGAGATGCATAATTGTTTATATATATATTTATATAGTGCTTCTGAAATTTCATTTATGAAACGTTATTATTTATTATACAGTAGGTTTGCGGTTGCACCATGTGACAGGGAAGGAGGATTGGGAGGTCCTGAAAAGGACTCTCGATAATCTTTCTTTCTTGAGTGTGTGTAGTACTGAAAAGGACTGTTGGTGTAGTCTTGAAAACAGACTGTTGGTTATCTTTCTAACTATAGCGCCGGTTGGAGAGGATAGGTGGCGGGAGTGGCTCGACGTTTCGAACAGGTTGACTATCCATCGTCAGGAGTTGGGAATAGCTGGCGTGGGTGAGCTTAAGTCACCGGGGTGCGGACTTGGGGGTACTATACATGACTGTGTGGGCATGAGTCACCGGGTTGTGGACTTGGGGGTGCTGCGAATCCATGAGTGCAACCGCAAGCCTACTGTATGTCTACATCATCATGCACGCCGATACTTATAAGCAGCATTTTTATTTCTTATTTATCATAGATTAATATCAGATGCATCAATGTATTCACCCTAATTATATTGTTACATTTAAACACAAAATCAAATGGCATCGTGTGATCGGTCTTGATGTGTGTATTGTAATTGTTTAACAAATACATGTATGAACTTGGCAGTAAAGCAGATAGATTCAAAGAAGAAATTCTTGACTTATTTCATTGTCGTGTTCATTGTCGAGTTGATTAGCACAGTTACCTCCGACGGTGATAACATCGTTGCATATTAAAAAGACAATATGTTCAATGGATCTATATTAAGCAAATAGTACGCCCCTTTTCAAAAAAGGCTAAGTACCATCAATGTACACAATCGTTAAACTACTAAGTACATATCCAATATAAATGAATAAACAATAAACCGTCTAACTCTATCTCAGCCTTTGGATGCTGATTTCAGTGTTCTAATTTGATTAAAACTTACCAACAAATCGTATCAGAAAGACTGTGAGTCGATTATACAAAATGTAATTTAGGTTTGTGAATAAATGATATATAAATATCTATATTATTTACAATTTTCACAAAACGTCATCTAAATCGTTCAAATACGATATGCTGATGATAATAGCCAGCCTTAAGCGCACAATTTTTTTTCTATGTCTTGATATTATACGTACATTTACACATCGTACTTAAATATAATGTAACAATGAAAATGTGTTTACGTTGAATTCAAGTGTTGTGTTTACAGAGTATTTTTTCTTTCCTTTGAGAGTTGTCAACAAATGCCTGGAAATTGGGAAAAATGTAAACAAATGTTTAGCCAATATTCCAATAATCTATCAACTTGTTCTTGCATTTTTACACTTACAAATCTGTTTCTTTTGATGTTATAGGCAGTTGTAAGTTGACAGAAATTTTCTAAGACATTAATAATCCCATCATATTAAATGTTTTTTGTCTGTTTAAATTGGTTATGGTCCTTGGAATAAGGTTATAATTTACTCAAGTTAAAGGTTACTCCATTATAAGATTGTTAATAGTTTAATTCATAATAGTGTTTGTTTAGAATGCAATACAAAAGGAAACACACAAACTATATTTTATATTGTGACGATGCCTGAAACCATAATGCTTGATCATTTCCTGTTGGGGATCGGGGGGGGGGGGGGGGGGGAGTGTAATGAAATATTAATAATTAATTTAATTTTCTTAGTTTTTTTTTGTATTTGTGGGGGCTGCCCCTACCCTAACCCTCGCTGCGTACAGTCCTGATTTAGCGGCTAAGCAATGGCCTCATTACTGTGAGGCCCCAGGATCAAAACCGTGTCGATGTGCTATATTAGCGCCCTTTTGTGAGGCATTAATCCCCATAACTGTCAGTTATGACTAGGGGACGTAGATCCCCTTGTTGTTAACCATAGTAGCAAGCACATGCTTAGGCAGTCACGCAACACAAACACTCGCATCTTATTATTCAATACAATTTGAGAATGTATACTATTACCTAGATCTATTAGGAATAAATCATATTAAAAATCATCCCATAAATTGGGGTTAAAAGAAAATATTAACTTTATGAACAGCAGTGTACATGAAAATCAAATTAAATTACAATAAAGATGTGACACAAAACCCAAGGTCCTCTGTGTGATTATTAATGTTACTGCTTAACCACATAATAGGCTGGGTGTAACGAAAAACTTAACACTTTAGGAACGTAACATAAGAGCTGAACAAAGACGAAAGCAAAACGTGTATATCATAGCAGTTAACTGCTGCATTTGTCCGACTTAAAATCTACAATATCATTCCATTATACGATATTACTACGAATCTCCTTATCAAATCGTTACAGAATAAATATCATCATTTCAAATAAGTTTCCTTTTACATACAAAATATAATAACATATTAGCAAAATTGGAGGAAAACAAAAATATAATTAAAGTGTGAAATTCGAAGAAAGATATATGTATACATTTCATTGACATCCAGAAACCAAACTTATTTCTTTGTTATTTATGAAAAAAGTAAAGAGAGGACAATGAATACATGTTACTTAGGTGAGCGAAATCATACATTCCATTATATTTCACGAATTTAGGTACAGAAGAGACTCATAAACAGAAAAGGAAGTAGTTATATATAATTATAACAGACGATAACCCAGTATTATGGTTGTGATGACTTGTGATACTGCTACGACTAAACACATAACATCGGTTATAAAGCAAGAAGTATTTCACCAAACATATGTCGGTTCAAAATGGTAATATGTAATTAAAAGAATGCCGCATAAGGAAGTTTGAGGCATAAGCAAACTCAATATTTTGAACAGGCAGGTGGTAGTGACAGAGTGTGCGAGAGGGGATGTGTGAATAGAGATACATGTAGATGACTTCAGACGGAGAGATAGGGAGAAACAAATTGATAGAGAGGGAGAGAGGGATATGAAACAGTGAGGGGAAATAGAGCGAAAGGGGGACGGAAAGAGAGAGGGAGAGAGAGAAAGAGAGAGATAGGATGGGGTTAATACAAATGAAATAAAGCATACTCCATGTTCCTGTATGAACCATCTTTCAACAACAAAAACGGGCCAAAAAACCACTAAGCTTTCTTAATAGAGGGCGCACTTTATAAACATAAAATTAACTTATAATATTTCTCTCTCACCCTTATGGTGTCACCGACCCCTCCCCCCAGAAAAAAGGGCCAATTCAACTATTGACAGGTCATTGTCAACACTGAGGGAGTGGCCGAGGGGGGAGGGGGGGGTGACAAAGACAAAGTAACAACTTAATAATAATATCTAGACACACATTCATAATACCTACCATACAATTACAAATGTTTAAAACCTTGTGTTGTTTATGTCATCTTATAGCGAATACACATGCAGATCTTCATGTTCCTTCATTTTGATGAGGGATGTACTTTAGTAAGGAAAAATCATCTTCTGCTTCACTATCAAGTGACTCGTTTTATAGATTGTGACATACATCAAGTTGGCAAGCTCCACACACACACTGTTACATGGCCGTCTGTAATATCTGCAGGTACAGCAAGGTGTGCTACAAGCAGTACAGCAGTTGCAATGAATCAACTTAAGAAGTATAGGTGCAGCCTCCGTATTTGACATTAGTGGAACCAGATGATTGTCATCTGATTTCCAGCCCCAGTCTGTGACGTCCATGTCTTCTCACTCTAGATTAGAAACCCCTACCTTTTTTAGGGGTCATTTTTCTCAAAGTAAAGCCAAATTTTCACAATTTTCACAATGTAAACACCCCGAAATTCTGAAAATTTTGAAAATACGGACCCATGTTTAGGGATATTTTTGTTAAAAATGGGACCCCATGTTTAGGGATCCTTGTTGAAAAAGTGACTCATTAGAGCCGCACACGCCTGTATGTCTTAATATGTGAGTACCCCCCCCCCCCCCTTCCTGGGCTACCAAGTCATGGCATGGATGAAGAGTGAGAAGACATGGACGTCACAGACTGGGGCTGGAAATCAGATGACAATCATCTGGTTCCACTAATGTCAAATACGGAGGCTGCACCTATACTTCTTAAGTTGATTCATTGCAACTGCTGTACTGCTTGTAGCACACCTTGCTGTACCTGCAGATATTACAGACGGCCATGTAACAGTGTGTGTGTGGAGCTTGCCAACTTGATGTATGTCACAATCTATAAAACGAGTCACTTGATAGTGAAGCAGAAGATGATTTTTCCTTACTAAAGTACATCCCTCATCAAAATGAAGGAACATGAAGATCTGCATGTGTATTCGCTATAAGATGACATAAACAACACAAGGTTTTAAACATTTGTAATTGTATGGTAGGTATTATGAATGTGTGTCTAGATATTATTATTAAGTTGTTACTTTGTCTTTGTCGACCCCCCTCCCCCCTCGGCCACTCCCTCAGTGTTGACAATGACCTGTCAATAGTTGAATTGACCCTTTTTCTGGGGGGGGGGAGGGGGGTCGGTGACACCATAAGGGTGAGAGAAACCATGGGATAGACACCAAAATTATGTCTATAGGATGGTTAATAAGTGATTTATGGCCATTTCTAGGTATCGGCGGCCATCTTGGACGCCATCTTGAAAATAACAGCTTTCTCAACATTCGATTTTGGTATACTTTTAGTATGTTATTCCTGAGCTCAAATACTACTAGAAACCGTTGAAAAACATTTTGTTGCAATTTTTTTGGGGTCAAACCTATCTTGACCTGACTATTAACCCTTTCGAACAAATAATACATTTTATCATTTTGCATCCAATCTTTTCAAAGTCAAATCATGTTCGTCATCCCCGGTTGTCAACGTACAATTGCATGATCGAATTCGTCATTTTACAATGCATTTCGTCAAAGCATCATTCTAATTGTTCGTTCGTTATAAGATCTTGTCTTTTCGACAAATTGGAAATCCAGAAATCAAAATCGAAGTGCGCAAAGATGAATTTGAATGATTAAATACAAAGGACGGGAAATTCTGTGTTATGAGATTACTTTTTAACAAAGGCAAAATAGTTATTTCAAATCTGCCTTTCAAGAAAATAAATAATGTCTCGTGATCCAGTTCATGTTTTACAATTTGCCTGTCGTAGTTGTCAGTGTGAATTTGTTCAAAATATGTGATTATCATATCATTATCATTAATATTGTTAGTATTATTATTATTATTGTTAATATTATCATATTTATTATTATAAGTATTATTACCGAATCATAGCACGAAAATAATCATCACTCGATCAGCAAATTAATTAATTCCCAAGGATTTTCATTCAGTTGGTTTTCCTTTGCTCTGTTTGTACCAATTTTATTTATGCTCTCAGTAAAATATCAGAATATTAGATACAATACATTTAAACCCATAATGACTTAACCCTTTGAGAACGAGCCCGCGCATGGCGATTGTTTCCCCTGTGACCGAGCGATTTCGGTTACATCGCCAGTAATGGAAAATTTGGCGGTGCTTTCTACTTTCATTGCTCATTGCGCCTCATTCAGTCATTTTCGTGATTTCTTGTAAATGTAGAAATGAAAGATCAGACTCTTTTCTTTCTAAAAATATAAGTTTAGTTCATCAATACACAAAATAAGGTCTGTTATTTTTGAGGGAAATTGCCATCTTATTTTGCTGAATCTTTACGTCTTTCCTTTTCAATAAACTCACAATACAAATTGCGTAAGCACCGCCGCACGCGCAGATCGGTCGATACCTCTATAAGTATATACAGTGCGTCCTAAGAAGAAAAAAACGAGAATCATCGATGTTTTATCATAACTTAATCACAATTATAAATAATAAATGACACATATTTGTAAAGCTGAGATCCTTCTCTTTCATGACGCATCTCATATCATTTTCAGGGCGGTATCTGAATTTCCAAAAGAAAATCGCATTTCTAGAAAGTTAATTTACTGCCTTTTCATATGAAACCTCAATCAGGAAAATGAGCTAGAAATAACAAAGTTCTGTTCGTTTAAAGTAATGCTTGCATTCCATAATTTGATTAAACGGATTCGTTTTAACTGGCCGCCTGCCGTAGCAACAAACATAGTTGACAAAACACTTAACTCCGTTTCCTGCCTCATTTTAGCCTTTTCCAATTCTCTTTCAGCTCTCTCCTATTCCGGTTTAATGGCCATTCTAGCGTTTTAAATTTCTCTGATCACCTTCAATTTCTCTTTCTCTGATTCCGCTTTCATCACCAAGGCAGCTTCCCCGAGTTCTCTGATGACCTTCTTCCCATTTTGCGTTTTTTGTATTGATTATCGTTACAGGCCGGGTAAAAGCTAGGAGCCCCCGGCAAAAAAAAAATCTTAAGGGTGTTGGGTGGGGGCGTTGTCCCGGAACCCCAAAAATAAGGTAAAGTAACATTAATTTGTTGTTGTACAAATGCAATTTTTGGTATAGGGCTTCCGACCAACTGAAATATGTTAGGGTTGGAGCCCCCAATAAAATATTCATAAACGTATGATTTAGGGGCGGGGATGGTCGTCCTTGATCCCCCAAATAATATATAATGTAAAGCAACATTTATTTGTGGTTGTACACATGCAATTTTCGGTACATAGCTACCATAGGGCCTAGTGAATAATGTTAGGGTTGGAGCCCCCAACAACATATTCATAAAGGTGTGATTTTGGGGCAGGTGCGTCGTACAGGAGGCCCCAACATTAGAAATACTGTAAAATAACCTTATGTTTTTTGGTTGTAAAAACGCCATTTGTCGTACAGTGTTTCCGTATGACCTTCTAATCGCCGTTAGCATAAGGGCTCCAGGCATAATATTCATATGTGTGTGATTGGGGCAGGGGCGTCGTGCCGGAGTTCTAATGTTATATGCAATGTATGATCACATTGGTCTGTGGTTATACGACCACCTGTTTTGGTACAGGGCTCTCCTAGGAGCTACTGAACGATATTCAGGAAGGAGCCCCTGGCAAAACATGTACATAAGTGTGAAGGGACAGGGAAGTTCTCCCGGAGCCTCCATATCATATACAATGCACATTCACATTGATTGCTGTTGGTCCTGTCGAGAGTTGCATATATGATGAAAGAGCAACAGATCAGAAGTAGATCAATCAGGCACTCCCTCTTCTTGAAAAGGAGGATCGATCGAACTAAGCAGCAAATATGCTATAACATGGACAGCATACTATGCATCTATGCACTTGACTGTCGATCACAATGTCCGCGGTTCGAGTCCCGCCGCGGCACTAATGTTGTTTGACAAGACATTGATCTACATTTCCCACGCTCAACCCAGGTGATGATGTAAAAGTGTACCTGGCAGGATTTTTTTTCCTTGAAATGCTTGAGCTACGTAAGGCAGCCGTGCTAAAACCAGTGTAATAATCGGGAGCGCCAGGAGTGTCACGTATGGCAGACATGAGCGCTATACAATAAGCCACTATAACTATTAGTATTATTAATCAACCGGCGATTGAATACCCACCAGCTAAATCTGCACTACTACTTCTGTTCTATGACAAGTCTGCTACGCCAGCCATGATCAAGCATGGTATGGATGTAAATGAAACAAGTCGATTCCCTTTCTGCAAGCATCTGGCAAATGTGTAATCCATTTTTCGATGAGTTTGATGATCGCAGATGCACAGACAGAACCGTCGTTACTGGATGAGACTGGAAAGAAACAGTGCCAAACATTTATCAAGGCCGTACTTGCTGAGCGCACCCACTCAATCCACGATCTAATCAAGAACAAAAATCAATGGCTTTCTTAAGAAAATCCCTGCAAGATAGTTCAGAAGAAAGACAAGAAGATCAAAGTGCTTTACAACAATGTAATACTATTTGACCAACTCTACATTGCTATGCAGAGCCGGGAGAGTGACTTAAATAAATTCTTCGCACATGAGATACAGTCCTTTCCTTCTTCTCTTTCAGACTTCGTTAATCTATATCTGACCTTGAGTAGCCTGACCAACCAAAGCCACCATCAGCATGTTGCTGTAAAGCCTTCGATGGAGCTGTCATCGTCCACTGTCTGCATCATCCGGCCTGATATCGGCTTCAGTACACTTGATGGATACGCCAACGAGTTCTTCATTCCATATCTCGAGAAGCAACTGCAGACTACCAAGAGATTAGATCTTTATGTGTGGGAAACTTACATTCCAGACCGTTTGAAAGAGTCTTTACCCGTGAAAAGTAAGGAACTGGCGTCTGTTGGAAAGTGTCTGACCAGACCAAGCTTTCAGGCAATTGGATGGTTTTCTCTGTGACCCAATCAACAAGAAAACAAATGTTTGCCTTTCTTTCATCCAAAGTAAAAGAGTTCCACTGGCCAAATAGGAAAGAGGTGTTTGTCCCATCATGAGAAACTGTGCCATCTGTCGAAACTAGCATCGACATGTTAAACTGCAATCACAAAGAAACCGACACGAGGATTATGGTTCAAATTCTGCATGCACTATAGAGCAATGAGCAAATACTGTCCTTGTGTGAACAATAGACACTGATGTTGTAGTCATCATTGTCGGCAAATTCTATGATCTGCTCAAGACTCAACCGTTAACTGACATATGGGCGGCATTTGGTATGGGTAAGAAATACAGATACTCCCACATCAATGTCATTTGTGGGAGTTTGGGAGAGTAAAAATCGCAAGCCCTTCCTGTGTTACTACACTCATGTTCGGTTTGCGACACGACATCGGCATATGTTCATGTCAAGGGAAAGAGGTCAGTCTCGCAGACTTGGAAAGTGTACGATGATACCACAGAGACATTTACGTGTCTAGCTAAGCATCCCTTCCAGAAGATGACCGTTGTGATGTACGACAAACCGAGTCCACCAAACTCTATCAATGAAACAAGAAGAAGCCTCTTCTGCCACAAAAATCGATCGATGGAGTAAGTGCCATCCCCGCAGAACGCTCTACTCTAGCATGTAAAATGGGCCGTTTTTCAAGCAGGTATCTGGACATCAAGCACGAAAGCTAATCAATATGTTCCGTCTCCACAGGACCATGAATGGACCAAGATATAGGTCCTTGGTTACCAGTGTGGATGACAATATCGGATGTCTCTAAAGCATGTCAGGAACTGGTCAAGTGTCCCTGCAAAGGAAACTGTTCTACCTGCAAATGGGGCAAAGCAAATCTGGACTGTTCATCGATCTGCAGGAGATAAATTAGCCTTTAAACAAGGCCACTTGTCTGTTAGACGCCGAGCGACTAAAACGAGACTAATCGCAAAAACCCGATTGAACGAGAGAGCGAGAAACGCTTCCAAGTAGCCTTTATCAATCCAGTTTGGATTTCTTATGTTAACCTTTGTTTCCGACTGGAATTCTCTACCGAAATGGTAGCGTCTAATCAGTGAACGTATCCTCGCATCGGACGTCAGCATATATTATCCATCATACACACACACACACACACATGCACAGTAAACTCAACGTAATACGAACATATGGTCTACTATGAACTAGGGATGACGCACGGGCTAAGACCTCTGACCTCTACATCGAACGAAAACGAGTTGGACTGGATCGCCGTTCTGATTGGTCAATAAATCCAAAGTTGGCGTATTGGCATGCTAATATGTATCTATGAATAATTCATGCGGAGCAGTGATATCTACATTGCAAAAGGCCTCGTGACAGTCGTCACTCGGTCGCGCGTTCACCCCGGGTATCTAGACTCATCTCAGCCGCTTAGCCAGAGTCACGAGGCCTTTTCAAAAGGCTAGGGATAAATAGACTTGAGGTCAGATTACTGAAAGTTCGTGTCAGTGACATGAAAGCTCACAATATTTGGGTGAGCCTGATGTAATGAGAGCACATTTGTGACGTACACTTTGCCCGAACGTATCGCTCGCCAACGTTAATGATTTCGATGTATTTACACAGTGTGACCTTGGCTGTAGAAAAATGTACTTGTGTACCCCCCCCCCCCCCCCTCACCCTTTACGCATATTTCGTCCCTTCCACCACGAATGTTGTAATGTAACTGTGTTTTCACTGATACGCTTTAACTGATAATTATGACAAGAACATTACAACAAAAGAGAGGGACAAATAAGTAAATTGTTATCACAAAATGACTACGCCCTAGGAACCCCCACCCCAATTACTAGCACTGATGTTTGCTTAATTTTTAACATTAACTTACCGTATTTGGGATATGAGGATAATGATTTGTATGAAATGTTGGAGCTCCGACACAACGTCCCGCCCGGGGCTCATACTCTACTATCGTTCTGTAGGTTTTAAGGTATTCCTATATTTCAAACAATGGCGATTGTATAAAAACAATCCATGTGAATTTACCTTATATATCATTCGAGGACTCCGGGACAATTCCCCCGCCCCAATTTTCCGCGGCTCCTATCTGTATTGATCGTTCAGCAGGTCTTAAGAGAGCCCTGTACCAAAAACAGACGGTAGTATAACCACAAACCAATGTGATCTAACATTATATATAACATGGGGCTCCGGCACAACGCTCCACCCCCAATCACACATATATGAATATTGTCATTGGGGCTCCTACCCTACCATCATTTAGCAGGTCCTAATGAAGCCCTGTGCCAAAAATGGCATTTGTACAACAACAACTCAATGTTATATTACTTTATAAATCAATTGTGGGCTACGTGGCGACGCCCCCGCCCCCACAACCTTATAACATATTCATGCCGGGGGCTCCTATCCTAATATCGTTCAGTAGGTCCCTGTACCAAAAATGGCATTTGTACAACAACTAATCAATGTTATATTACCTTCCAAATTATTTTAGGGTCCAAAAAGATGCTCCTGCCCCTACACCCTTATATTGAATTTTTTGCCGGGGGCTCCTAGCCTAATATCGATTAGTAGGTCATAAGGAAGCCTTGTTTAAAAAATGGTGCTTTTATCCGGCAAGTAACGGTAATTTCACTAAGCCTCCTGACTACCGTCTTTTCCCTCCTCTTTAGTCATGTTGTCATTTTCTTCCTCTTCTTTTACCCTTTTTGCTTCTTCTATTTTTCTTTCACTATGAAATCTGCTTTTATTGATCCTACTTTCTCCCGATTCATTCTTTCTTTTCCAGTTCTCTGTTATTTCTCTCCTTCGCTGCCTTCATCGCCATTTTTGGTTTCTTCCTCCTCTTGGATTTGTTTAGCCATTTCTACTTGTCTCTCATTGCGCTCCTAATCTTTTATCCTTGCCCCCTTTCTTCATCTTCTAGTTTCAACTTCGTCGCATTTTCTTCTTCTTCTTCTTCTTCTTCTTCTTCTTCTTCTCTCTTTTTCTCCTATCTCAACTTAAATACCTGATCACCCTGCTTCATACCAAGCTTCATCAGCTTGAGGAGAACTAGTTGGTGGTCTTTAACTGACTCGATTCTTTTGACGGTGATGTCAGCAACTTCATAAGTATCTACGATTCCCGCTGCTTTGGTGACTACATACATGTTCTCTAGATCTTCAGGCGTTGCCTCGTCAACATGGGTGTGTACTCCGAATGAATGTCCTTTAGTTTAGTAAAGATATAAGTAAAGCAAACAACACAAAAAACATTCGACGTGTTTGTATGCGTTCATACATTAAGCCTTCAGAGATAACCGTTTTATAATTTTGGTAGTAATTGTCACCATGTGATGGTGATTTGCATGATGATTCATACTATTTATATGGAGAAACAATAATATTTAGAAATATAAACATCCTAAAACGCAGAGCTAAATAGAACGTGTTGAATTATTTTGAAGGGATGTTCGTAGATGCCTACTTAAATTCTAGGACAATTACCCCCCCCCCCTGGACAATCACCAGCCGCCTAAATATCATTGGGACAATGACCCCAAGAACAATTGCCCCGCCCCGGAAATTCCCCCCCCCCCCCCCCTCTGAGGACAATTCCCCCCGAGGATAATCCCCCCTTTTTTCTTTTTTTTAAATATTAAAACCAACTTCTTATTAGGGTAGATTTTCTTTTTAATGAAAAGGGGGAGAGCTATCGGCGTGTTTTTGTTCTTGCTTGTCTTTGGGAGGGAGTGGAAAATGTCCTAGAGGGTAATTTTCAGGAGTGGATGGTAATCGTTCGTTGGGAAGGGTTTTATTGTTCACAGGGGTAATTGTCCTAGAGGGTTATTTTCCGGGGGATAATTGGCCTCGGGTGTGGTTGTCCTTGGGTGGTAATTTTCCGAAGGGTTCTTGTCCATGGGGGTAGTTTTGTATCCATGGAGGGAAGGGGGGGGGGAGGGTGGGTTTTGTCTATGGGGAATCGTCCTGATACGGCATATTAATGGTTAGTGTTCGGATAGAGGTATAGTGCTCTGGTCTGTGGAGTCCCCAATCCAAAGCCCCCCAATTTTGTTTTAATGAATCCTACAATTTAGCGTTAAAGGTATAAACCAGTTCTGTTCATGCGATTGCATTGTGAAAGAAAGGTTGTGGAATCGATCAGAAAAGGTTGATTATCTAGCATATAAGTATTGGTGTGTACTGCAAGGTTCTGAAATCATCACATTGATAATGAATTCGGCCCAGTCTTGGTAAAGTTACAAGCACTGTACACATACAGATGTAGATGGGACTACGCGATATCTATCCAAGCCGCGTATTTTTTATTTACATGGCAGCGAGGGGAATTTCTCGATTAATTCCAATGAGACCGCTTGCGAAGAGTCTAGACTAGACCGAATTGGAGCACAAGTACCTAGCAGTGCGTTGCAGTGTATTATAAAAGGAATTGTACTTAACATATAGATCTAGAGAAGGAAACGAAGAAAGATATCTAAAGGAAAACAAGAAAACAAAATAGATAGATGTCTCATGCAATAAACAGTGACGGCAGTATGATATTATATGCCAGTGGCGGATCCAGGGGGGGGGGGGCCGGGGGGGCCTGGCCCCCCCCCCCTGGGAAAAAAAGAAGGAAAAAAAAGAAGGAAAAAAAAGGGAAAAAAAAAAGGGTAAAAAAAAGAAGGAAAAAGAAGAAGAAGGAAACAAAAAGGGGGGGAGAGAGAGAGAGAGAGAGAGAGAAGGACAATAAGGGAAAGAGGAGAGAAAGGGAAAAAAGAAGAGGAATAAATAAAATTTAATCGTGGTTTATTTCTAATTCCATAACGGTGGTTTACACATAATGCTGAAATGACATAATTTTCCGAGATTTTTTTCTCATTTTTTTAGTAAATTATACTTTTTTATGCGTTTGTTGTAAAATGACAAATTCCTAAATTTACAGCCAGGCAAGAAATATGCCTCTTGAGATGCCTACATGTCAGGGCCCGTGGAACGGCGGGGATCGGGAGCTTCCAGCTCCCTCCCCCACCCGAATTTTTTGAAAAAGAATATTAAAGAGAAATACAAAGAAAGAGAGCAAGAAAGAAAGAATAGTTAACTGCCAGTGTCACAACAAAATATGGTATCAAAAATGCTCATCTGACCGTAATTAAACGCCTAAAACCCCTGAGATTACGGGGGCTCTACCCCGGGACCCAACTAAGGGCTCTAAGGCGGGCCCCTTGATACTCATCTGACCGTAATTTAGTGCCTAAAACCCTGGGGAGGAGGGAAAAACTAAATTCAGACGAGGATTAAGGGACGAGAACGGTACAACGAATCGTTTTCTTTCTCCTGATGATTTAATGAAACGTAAAAGCTTCCGCGCGAGAGGGGGAAACTGAATTCAGACGAGGAATAAGAGTCGAGAACGGTACAACGAATCGTCTTCTTTCTCTAATGATTTAATAAAACGTAAAAGCTTCCGCGCTTTGCGCGGGAGGGGGGGGGGGAGGGGCAAACTGAATTCAGACGAGGATTAAGAGTCGAGAACGGTACAACGAATCGTCTTCTTTCTCTAATGATTTAATGAAACGTAAAAGCTTCCACGCTTCGCGCGGGAAGGGGGGGGGGGGGACTGTATTCAGACGAGGATAATTTTCGAGAACGGTACAACGAAGCGTCTTCTTTCTCTAATAATTTAATGAAACGTCGCCCCTTCCTGCACCCCCCCCCCCCCCATTACGTCAATGCTGGTCACCATTACGTACCAATATTTGGCTCGCACAGGCGCGTACGCAGGGGGGGGGGGGGGGTGGGTTAGGGTTAACCCCTCCCCCCCCTTGAGTTTTTTTGTATGTCTATGTTTTGTGTATGTTTTTGTAAGGGAAAACCCTTTTTTTAATTAATACAAAAATAACATTAAAACAAATCCTTATAGATGAAAAAAATATGTCTTCTTACCCACCCCCCCCCCCCCCCGATTATTCAGCGGCTGGCTGAGTCGTTGCGATTTCTTTTTGGGACCCCCCCCCCCCTAAAAAAAGGGTCCTCTTGACTATTTTGACTCCCAAAACAACCACCTAAACTTTAAACAAGACCCCAAAATACCAATGTTTGATCTATTCTTAGGAAAAATGACATTTCCATATGTTTTGTACACAAATTCACGAAAATGAGCGATTTTCGGGCTGACATGCAAAGACAAAAGGTCACGTCTTCTTACCCACCCCCCCCCCCCGATTATTCAGCGGCTGGCTGAGTCGTTGCGATTTCTTTTTGGGACCCCCCCCCCTAAAAAAAGGGTCCTCTTGACTATTTTGACTCCCAAAACAACCACCTAAACTTTAAACAAGACCCCAAAATACCAATGTTTGATCTATTCTTAGGAAAAATGACATTTCCATATGTTTTGTACACAAATTCACGAAAATGAGCGATTTTCGGGCTGACATGCAAAGACAAAAGGTCACGTGACCTTGTAACTGTACGTCCGATTTTTACCAAAAAAAATATGTTAAAAGATGCGCAAGACTCGAAATAAAATAGTCAGCGAGCGGCGGGGCGCCATCCATATGCGTTCTTGAACAATCAGAAATATCGTGGAGGGGGTGGGGCATAATGCCCCCGTCCTTTAGGGTTTAGGGGATCCGGTAACTTTGTCTCAGATTCTGAAACAAAATTCTGGATTTAGCTCATAATGCAATGATAATTATAAACCTTTAGGTCAGTCAGGAACCCCATGACTTATACAAGCCGATCGCCTGTCTGATGATCAAGATATTTATGATTGGAATTACAAATTTTGAAAACCGTTCGCCTGACGGTTCTCATAACACTACAGTCTATTGGGGAAAACGAGTATGGTAAAACCGGTCACTCAAAGATTTTTACTTTTTTGTGGCACTTCTTGTTCATTTTGAAGCGCACTTTTTTTAGGGCTTCAGTATTACACCATATCACAGACACTGATAACACGTAGGGGCGTGTATCTCAGATTTAACATTGTTAAACGATCCCTTTAAGGTAAAAGATAAGCTGAATGAAAAAGACAAAACTTTCATGCTTAAGTCACAAAAAAGTGGTTGTCCCAAAGTATGTTTTCTAGATATCATAGGTAACAGATTGTTTTGAAATAGCAGGGGTCACATTCATTAGTGTATATGACCTAATTATATGCATTTAATATGCAGAAGTACAAATATATTTAAAAAAACAAAAAAAACACTTGTTTTCATTTTTAACATAATTGTTGTGTTTTTCTCAATATAACACCGATTTCTTTAACATGTATAAAGCGTTTGTTACATTCAAATTTGCCTGAAGTATTTTGATCGATCTGCAAACAAGAATTGTCTATTGTAAGTCTACAAGAATAGTTGGCAATTATAAATCATATGTCTATGAATATAACTAATAGTGAAAAAGCACGTTTCTAATACACATACATACACAACATGTATTGGGTGAAATGGGAAAGGGTGTCCCAGCTCACCTCAATATGAAGAATAAACAAAATTCCAGCGAACTATTTAAGTTTAGCTTTCGTCATTGAAATGTATGTTTACAAAGCATTAGGTGATGTGGTAGCTATTCAGTGCGCATACAAAGTGTACCCAACTTGTGTAGCTCCTTATTAAAATGTCATAAGCAGTATGACTTTGAAAAATTTAATTTCATGATGAAGAGTGCCTTTTTTCTGTCTACTGAATATATCTGCCACGGGTGAATGAGCATCAGGGAGTGTTGTCAAAATCGCCTTGTTCCAAGTTTGGGCTTAAATAATGAACCAATGTTGGTAAAAGCTATATGCATGTGCTTCTACGGTAATAAATCATTTTGTCTTGTTATTGAGAGTATCATCGCGTTTTATTGTGTATTTTGGTACACGAGTTGTCGCAAACGAGACCTAACTATGTTGAATAGAATCATCAGATACGCCGAGAAGATTGTAGGACAAGAAGTAAACCTGAGAGAACTAAGTCAAAATAGGATAGTAGAAAAATCCAAATCCATCATAATGAATAATCAGCATCCCTTGAACGAAAACTATGTAAGAAAGCATTCCAGAAACAGGTTGAGATCAGCAGGCTGTGGGAAAAAAAACTCGGCTCTTAAACTCATTTGTGCCTAGCTCCATACGAATACTAAATGAGGAAGGTATCATATAGGGCAATAAAATAATAATGATACCTTTCCATAACAATAATAGTCATCTTAATAAAGATAATAATAACAATGTAATGATGATGATGGTATTAGTGACAATTATAACTATAACAATAATAATAATATAACAATAACTGTAATGAATGTTCATTTGAATTTAGTTTAAAGGGATAGTTGAGTTCTGTTGCAGAGGGCACTAAACACATTACTTTTTGTGTGAGATAATGAAAAACTGAGTGTCAAATTTAAAAGAACATAATATTTAAATGACAAAATCATCTTTGTTTCATCAAAATCGGTTCAGAGACGGCTGAAATATAACGATTTATAATACTTGTGTACCACCACAAAATATTAGATATTTTGACAAATTTGAAAAAACCGTTGAAAAAAACGAAATAACGCCTTTTACGTCGTATTTCAGCCAATGCCGATGTTGGCTTTTTTGTTGGCATTTTCGTGTTGCTTATATTACCCACAATTAGCCGGCTCATGTATTGTTATTTTTAATTAAATAATTAATTAATAGTCACCGTGTTTTTGGGGGAAAGTGGAGCTGAATTGGTATGATCGTATTGGCTAAATTTCACACATTTGGGGTCTAAAATTACCTTCATAGCAATTTTAGGTTCTAAAAGGGCACTATAAATGTCATAGATAAGAATAAGAGCAATAACCATGCACTTTGAAGGCATTTGCGGTATGAAAACAGAACTCAACTATCCCTTTAAACAGATTCACAATTTGTAACCTTTGCCTTGAAACAAGACTAAGTATGACGTTGTAAGTGTCCTTCAAATACACTACACAGTACTACAGATAAGTGCTGTGTGTGTTTGTGTGCATTATACCCTTTGCCTGATATAGCAGTGTACTTGTACATAGACTAGATAGACATGCTAGATGGTGGTAGCTGGAAACTGAGTAGCTGGCTGTTTGTTGAGAATCTTCTCTAATTTCTCGATTAATTCCAATGAGACCGCTCGCGAAGAGTCTAGACTAGACCGAATTGGAGCACAAGTACCTAGCAGTGCGTTGCAGTGTATTTAAAGGGAATTATACTTAACATGTAGATCTAGAGAAGGAAACGAAGAAAGACATCTAAAGGAAAACAAGAAAACAAAATAGATAGATGTCTTATGCAATAAACAGTGACGGCAGTATGATATTATATGCCAGTGGCGGATCCAGGGGGGGGGGAGCCCGGGGGGCCTGCCCCCCCCCCCCCCCCTGGGAAAAAAAAGAAGGAAAAACAAGAAGGAAAAAAAAAAAAAAGGGTAAAAAAAGAAGTAAAAAGAAGAAGAAGGAAACAAAAAAAGGGGGGGGGGGAGATAAAGAGAGAGAGAGAAGGACAAGAAGGGAAAGAGGAGAGAAAGGGAAAAAAAGAAGAGGAATAAATACAATTTAATCGTGGTTTATTTCTAATTCCATAACGGTGGTTTACACATAATGCTGAAATGACATAATTTTCCGAGATTTTTTTCTCATTTTTTTAGTAAATTATGCTTTTTTATGCGTTTTTTGTTAAATGACAAATTCCTA
This sequence comes from Strongylocentrotus droebachiensis, assembly GCA_035222895.1. NCBI lineage: Eukaryota > Metazoa > Echinodermata > Echinoidea > Camarodonta > Strongylocentrotidae > Strongylocentrotus > Strongylocentrotus droebachiensis. The sequence continues at coordinate 76,029 of JAVYIG010002034.1, read as the reverse complement.
AATTTACAGCCAGGCAAGAAATATACCTTTTGAGATGCCTACATGTCAGGGCCCGCAAAACGGCGGGGAACGGGAGCTTCCAGCTCCCTCCCCCACCCGATTTAAAAAAAAAAGAATATTAAAGAGAAATAGAAAGAAAGAGAGCAAGAAAGAAAGAATAGTTAACTGCCAGTGTCACAACAAAATATGGTATCAAAAATGCTCATCTGACCGTAATTAAACGCCTAAAACCCCTGAGCTTACGGGGGCTCTGCCCCGGGACCCAACTAAGGGTTCTAAGGCGGGCCCCTTGATACTCATCTGACCGTAATTTAGTGCCTAAAACCCTTGAGTTTCTGGGGGCTCCGCCCGCTGACCGCAGGCGCGTAGCCAGGGGGCGGTGGGGGCGGTCCCCCCAAAAAAAAAGCCGGCCAAAAAAAGAGAGGATAGAAAAGGAAGAGGACGTAGGAAGAAAAAGGAGTAGACAAAAAACATTTTTGAAATCCAGACAAGGATTAAGAGTCGAAAACGGTACAACGATTGTCTTCTTTCTCTAATAATTTAATGAAATGTCAAAGCCTTCGCGCAGGAGGGGGGGGACTGAACTGAGACAAGGATTAAGAGAAGAGAATGTTACAGCGAACCGTCTTCTTTCTTAAATAATGTTAATGAAACGTCAAAGCTTTCGCGCTTCGCGCGGGAGGGGGGGGGGGGACTGAATTGAGACAAGGGTTAAGAGTCGAGAATGGTAATACGAATCGTTTTCTTTCTCTAATAATGTAATGAAACGTAATAGCTTCCGCGCTTCGCGCTTGAGGGGGGGGGGGGTAAACTGAATTCAGACGAGGATTATTTTCGAGAACGGTACAACGAATCATCTTGTTTCTCTAATAATTATATGAAATGTCAAAGCTCCCGCGCTTCGCGCAGGAGATGGGGGAACTGAATTTAGACGAGGATTAAGAGTCGACAACGGTATACAACGAATCGTCTTCTTTCTCTAATGATTTTAATGAATCGTAAAAGGGAGGGAGGAGGGAAAAACTAAATTCAGACGAGGATTAAGGGAGGGAGGAGGGAAAAACTAAATTCAGACGAGGATTAAGGGACGAGAACGGTACAACGAATCGTTTTCTTTCTCCTGATGATTTAATGAAACGTAAAAGCTTCCGCGCGAGAGGGGGAAACTGAATTCAGACGAGGAATAAGAGTCGAGAACGGTACAACGAATCGTCTTCTTTCTCTAATGATTTAATAAAACATAAAATGTTCATTTGAATTTAGTTTAAAGGGATAGTTGAGTTATGTTGCAGAGGGCGCTACACAAAATAATTTTTTTGTGAGATAATGAAAAACTGAGTGTCAAATTTAAAAGAACATAATATTAAGCCTTTCGAGACAAGATAGAGAGATGGCCTCGAATAGCCACAAAGGATGCACCTGGTTTGAGGAAGTTCTCTGATTTTTACGGCAGTGTGTCACAGCAATGGACAAAATTCAGAACCTCCACCATCTGAATGACGACGGAGAAATTCGTAAGAAATTGATTGCTGAAAAGGGCTTGTGCTATGGGTGTTTAAAGGTCGGTCATCGCTCAAACGAGTGCAAGAAGAGAAGCACTTGTAGGACTGTAAAGGCGACACCCAACAGCACTCCACGTTAAAGACTGGGGAAGGGTTAACTCTTCGAATCAATCTTAAAATCAAGATGCAACCCAAGACGAAGTGAGGTCATCAAGCTTACACACTGCAAAGAAAAGTGATGGTCGAGAAACTCTCAAAAGCTCGATGATTGTTCCTGTATGGTTGTCATATAAGGACAGTGTTGGAGAAACGTTGACATACGCCCTGCTGGATACTCAGTCAGATACGGCTTTCTTACTCAAATCCATCATGGAAAAAATGGGGCTACATGGGACTAAGTCAATTTACGGCTATCCACGCTATCGATGAAAAACCAAAGGAAAAAACAATGAACGCGTGGAAGGACTACGTGTACCCGTACATGGTGGCAAGGACAAATTATTCTTACCACCGACGTACACACGTGACATCATGCCGGCTGACCGGACACATGTACCAACACCAGAGACTGCTAAGTCTATTCCCCACCTGCGTGATCTTAGTAGCAAGCTCTTTCCTCTACAAGACTGCGACATAGGCCTATTGATTGGCTATGATTGTGCGAGAGCCTTGATGCCGAGAGACGTGATTCCTGCACCATTTAACAATGGACCATATGGCATACGAACCGATCTTGCATGGAGCATTGTAGGAACAATACGTGACTGCAACCGCAAGAATGACGACCGTATTGGCATCAGTCACCGGCTGATGGCAAGAGAAATTCCAGAGACATTGGTGATAGACAGAAAGGAAGTCTTCCTTTCTGAAAGGGTGACAAACAAGGAAGAGATCACACCCCTACTAGTGAAGAGTATAATGGAAGCTGACTTCACTGACACAAGTGTAGGAGGGACAGCTTTCTCCCATAATGACATCAAATTCCTTGACATCATGAATAAAGGAATACACATGAGTGAGGGTCACTATGAGATGCCGCTTCTTTTTAAAGATGACAGACCTCAACTCCCGAACAACAAAGCCCAAGCATGGTCGAGACTTGTACATCTGGAGAAGAAGTTCAGACACAACATTGAATACCAGAAGAAGTATACAGAAGTGATGGAGACGCTTATCAACAAAGGCTATGCCGAGACTGCTCCAATGACTGATATTGTAGGTGCTACCTGGTACATACCATATCATGGTGTAGTGCAACCCAACAAGTTAAGAGTTGTATTTGACGGCAGTGCACAATACAGAAGTCATTCTTTGAACAGTCACCTACTCACTGGGCCGGACCTCATAAACAAGCTCACTGGAGTGCTATGTCGATTCCGACTTGAGAATATTGCATTCATATGCGATACACAAGAAATGTTTCATCAGTTCAAGGTGAACGAAGAAGATAGAGACTATCTAAGATTTCTGTGGTGGAAAGGTGGAAACCTTGAAGAAGATCCGAGTGTGTACCGCATGACAGTGCATCTCTTTGGAGCTGGGTCATCACCTGGGTGTGCTAACTTTGGGCTGCGACAACTAGCGACAGATAATGCCGCTGAATTTGGAGAGGACGACAAGAATTTCATTCATAGAGACTTCTACGTTGATGACGGACTCAAGTCGATGGCTACAGCTCAAGAAGTGATACAATTGATCACCAGAACCAAGCTGCTGTGTGAAAAGGGTGGCTTACACATGCACAAATTTGTATCCAACGACAGAGATGTGCTGAATTTTGTACCAGAGAAAGACAGAGCCAAGAATGTGAGAGAAATCAACATTCAATGTGACGACTTACCCATTGAGAGGGCTCTTGGTGTCCAGTGGTGCGTTGAGTCAGACATTCAATTTCAGACTCACCCTTCAAGATAAACCTCTCACCCGTCGAGGAGTATTGTCTACAGTAATGTCCATATATGACCTACTGGGTCTGATAGCTCCAGTCGTCTTGACAGGCAAACGTATTCTACAAGAGCTATGCAACTCATCAATGGACTGGAATGACCCTCTTCCTGACCATTTGAGGGAACGATGGGATAGATGGAGAACTGACTTGATTATACTCCCCACCATATCAATCGACAGATGCTACAAACCAACTGAATTCGGAGAGGTGAAGTCAGTAGAATATCATCATTTTGCTGATGCAAGTACCAGTGGATATGGACAGTGTACTTATCTGAGAGTCACGAATGCTGAAGGACGAGTTCATTGCTCCCTTGTCATTGGAAAGGCTAGAGTAGCACCGCTGAAACTAGTAACAATTCCCCGCTTAGAATTGACAGCAACAGTCATTGCTGTTAAGGTCAAAGCCTTCTTGGATGCAGAACTACGACTTAATGAGGCTACGCATACATTCTGGACTGACAGCAAGGTAGTTCTTGGGTATATCAAGAACTCAGAGAAACGTGTCCATGTCTTTGTGGCAAACAGAGCTCATCAAATTCGACGTCACTCCTCTGCATCACAATGGAGACATGTGGAATCAAAGGAGAATCCTGTTGATGAAAGGCTCGAGAGGTCTGCTTGTACCCCAGTTAAGAGATTCCAATTGGCTACACGGTCCTGAGTTTCTGTGGAAGGAGACGTTTTCCAATGAGTCTAATGAAGGAGAGATGTTTGACATACAAGAAGAAGATCCTGAGTTGAAGAAATCTCAGGTTCATACTTCTCAGACCAGTACGCATAGCCTTGATTCCAGTAGACTGCATCGATTTTCGACTTGGAACAAGGCTAAGAGAGCAGTTGCTAATTGTTTGATATTCATCTCTTGCCTGAGACAACGTTGCCATAATAAACGTACCAGAAGACAGTGCAAACTTTCTGAGGAAAAGAGCATCAATCTGGAATACCTGCAGAAGGCCAACATAGAGATAGTAAGAATGGTACAGAGGGAAGCCTTTCCAGATGAAATCCAGACCCTAACTGCCATTCACAGAGGAAATGATTTGACTAACAGAAAGAAAACTCGTCAGATGAAAAGAAGCAGTCGACTCCATCAGCTCGACCCCTTCTTAGATGACCAAGGAATCCTGCGAGTTGGAGGACGCATTCGTAAATGCGATGAGCCATATGACATGAAGCATTCAGTAATCCTTCCTCGGAAACATCACATGAATGAACTCATAATACGTCATTTTCATGAGCAGACTGCGCACCAAGGAATGGGTATGACACTTAACCAGACCAGGCAAAATGGATTCTGGTTATTTGGAGGTAGCAGTAGAGTGTCAAAGTATATACGTTAATGCGTCATCTGCAATAGACTGCGCCGTCCTACTTTGACTCAGAAGATGTCCGATCTACCAACTGACAGACTCACACCAGAATCACCATTCACATTCTCCGGAATGGATTGTTTTGGACCTTGGTTGATAAAGGAGGGTATGAAGGAATTGAAGAGATATGGACTGTTATTTACATGCAAGCCATATGGGGGAGCGTGGGAAAGACTGATCAGATCCGTTTGCACTGTGCTGGATACGTTGCTACATCATTCTGGAAGACAACTACACTGTAAAAAATAATTTGTTCATTGGTAATTTTTACGTATTTTTTCCATGTAGAATTTACTTGTAAACATTAGTTTTGCCACTTACGCACTAAATTTAAGTCTTGCTAACTCAAACTTTCAATTTAGTAGAACATACGTGGAATATTTAAGTAAAATCAAATACATAAGAACTTTAAGTAATTTCAGCTTGTATTAATTTAGTAATTTTAACTCAAAATCAGAAATTATACGTATTACTCAAACAATTTATGTTGATTATTCTTATCTTTTTAAAGTAAGGACCGATGCAGTGCGTAATAGAAATATTTACATAATTTATGAATATTCATTAAGACCAAATTAAACTCTTTTTTAAATAAAACAATTCTTTTTTGTGGTTGAATGAAAATTTAAGGACTTTAAAACATTTACTATTTCATTTAACATGGCTAAGCAAAGACAAGACAATTTTTAATTGTTACCCAGTTCAAAACAAATCAAAACTTGATATTTCAGGAAATTGTCAACCAATTTTCCTTTTAAGATGCTACGATCAAGTATATATAAATTTTGGAGCCTTTCAATATGTGTCGAATTGAAGCGTATGTAATAGTTTGTGATGGTGGTAGATATATATATACGGTTAAATCTTAAATAGAAGTAGTGAATGATTAGTGGATGTTACTTGTTAGATTAGATGGGTACCAAATCGTGCAATATGTAATCCTATCATAGCTTTTTTTTAATTATCTAAAATGATTACAATACTTAAATTATTTACGTTAATGTAACTCGATTTAACTGAGTAAAAATTTATTCAGCAAAATAAGTAAATTCTACTTAAGATGCCGTAGGTAATATTTACTTAATAAAAATAAGGCAATTCTTTTCCTCAATTGTATTGAGTTATTTCGACTATTATTTTGTTACAGTGTAGATGACGAGTCTCTTCGCACTCTGATGTATAAAGCAGCTGCAATTGTCAACATCAGACCACTGACGACGGACAATCTGAGTGACCCTATGTATCCTGTACCGCTGACTCCGAATCATCTCTTAACTATGAAGACTTCCATCATTCTTCTTCCCCTTGTGATGCTTCCAGCGGGCTGACCTGTATTCCAGGAGACGATGGAGAAGGGTTCAACATCTACTCGATGAATTCTGGAGCCGTTGGAGGAAAGAGTTCCTTAAACAATCCTTATAAATGATGGTTTGATTTGTATTCATTCATTTGAATGCATGAGTTTATATTAATGACTAATTATGCAAAGGGAGAGAAGTATTCTTCACATTAATGATTGCATTTTTAAACAGTGATAATTCAGTAATTTAATTTATTTTTAAATGTATGCTGAATCGCATGACAAAGACCATTTCTAGTTGAAATGTATTGTGTTTATTGTTCAGTCTTTGACAATATAATCTCATATTGATGATTTTCTGATTGATAAGAAACGTGGTAGTAATGACTTGGATCGAAGGATTATTAGGAACCCAAATGCTGGTTGATATTTTGTGTTGATAATTAGATAAATTATAGATTGTTATTTAATGCAAGCTCATGATATGATATGTACATTTGAAGGTATCGATTATTTATGTGAAACAACTTTCAGGCCTTTAGTGATAATGTTCCAAGCAGGTTCATTTATAATTTGTTTGTCATGACTTAAAATTGTTCAGGACATAATTATACTCGATTAATTTGCCATCACATGTCTTTCGAAGATTACATTGATAAGACAAAGTTATGAGTGGAAACCTGTGGAGTTCAAATTTAGTTAAATGTATTTTAATGCTAGTAAATTGTTGGTAAATGAGTGTCTAATTTAAAGGAGGAGTGTAATGAATGTTCATTTGAATTTAGTTTAAACAGATTCACAATGTGTAACTTTTGCCTTGAAACAGGACTAAGTATGACATTGTAAGTGTCCTTCAAATACACTACACAGTACTACAGATAAGTGCTGTGTGTGTTTGTGTGCATTATACCCTTTGCCTGATATAGCAGTGTACTTGTACATAGACAAGATAGACATGCTATATGGTGGTAGCTGGAAACTGAGTAGCTGGTTGTTTGTGAAGAATCTTCTCTAATTTATCGCATCCTTGGGTATTTTAATGCCGAAGAAGCAGAATAAGGAGGCAAAGAGGTTAGTTATTCCTTTGAATGTATTTTGTTGTGATATTAAGATGAGAAAGATTGTTTATTTGATGTTTAAATAGTGATGAGTTTCTATAAAGATGGTGTGTGTGCCACACCTTTCAGTACATTCATGTGTCTACAATAGTTGTTAATATACAGTGTTATTATAGAACTTAGAAAGTATTTCATAGCTGAGTCAGGTTTATTTATATTATTGCAAATGCAAGTGGAATAATGTGATGTTTACTTTGGTAATCTGTTTTATGTTGAACTGTTAGAATACTTACAAAAAGAAAGTGTGTATGGAAATTATATTGATAGATGTAGGTCACCAGTGTGACTGACAGAAATGGGCACTTCTTTGTTATGATAATGCAGGATTTACTGTTGGTTTGAGTTTAAGAATTTGCTCTTTATTGATTATTTGTAGAACCTGATTAGTCTACTATCAAGGAAAAATTATACTTTGCCTTTTCAGTATTGTTTTAAGTAACAAATAGTTAGGCATTTATATCTCGTAACTTGTTTAGTAATTTCATTTTGTTAACTGCTTGTTACAGTTTTCACGGAATGCTAGAACGAAGGAATGAACCCAATAAACAAAATCACGTGAAAATCACGTCAATATCAAGGTATCGACTAGAGGAGAGTTACGTTCTTCAAACACCTGACATTTACGTAAATGTGTCAATACGTTTATTGCACTAGGTCACTTAAAACACACGGACACTAAATCACGCAATTGTCACTGCAACATCACCATTATAATAACGTGATTATCCCTACCTTGAAGACCATAGTTTGTAAACCTAATACTCCCGTGTTTGTTTAGTTATGAAATTACATCTTCATAAACGAAATTATCACGTCACAGAAACACGTGAAGCGTTAGTGATAGTTTTAGTCAAAATATCTGCGTGAAATTCACGTGAATATTACGAGGCTGACTTGAGATGAATCATGTTCTTCATTCACGTGAAATGTACGTCGAAGAGGAAATATGTTACTGTAACCCGCGTTCAACCCAATAATTACGCAAATGTTACACAATAAATGAACCAAAATAATAACGTTCTCATCCCGTTTCTGAACATCGTGTTTTGGATCTTCCATAATTACGTCCAGGCGCGCCGGAAGCAGTTTGGAATTAGATGGGGTGGGGGGGGGGGTGAAAACCTAGTAAGCTAGTTGCAACTGGTCTAGTCGATGAACCAGTTAATGCTAACTGGTAACCCTGGAAATTGAAATGAGCTAAATGATCCAGTTGATCCAGGCCAGTTAGAATTCAACTGGCCTAGCTGAGCCATTAGAACCATTTAGTAAAACTTCCAACCAGTTGAACGGCAACAACACTTCAATACTGGTACGTCTGTATTTCCAATGTGAAGGCATTGGTAATAAGTAGACTTACATAATTTAATTAATCGAACATTTTTCATATACTTGTATTTTATTGAAAGTATTTTAGCTCATAGTTAATGTTTCCCTTATTCATGTTTAATGAAATGTAATTTATACGAAGTAGCGAAATGTCCTAATAACTTGTAATTTATATTTGTAGTATTTTCGAAATTAATTGCATATAACTAAATCATCAGTAATTAAGAAATATGCAGTAAATTCAGATAAATTGTTTAAAATAACAGATCTGCACCCACCCCATATTCAATATGCAAATTAAATGGTGTCAGCTGGTTCAACTGGAACTATGCCAACAGTCAGTCATCAACTGGTGCAACTGGAAATATGCACACAGACCAGTTATCAGCTGGTGCAATGAAAAACTTCCAACAGTCAGTTATCAACTGGTGAAAATAGAAATAGGCCAACAGTCACGGGATTATCACCACGGAACTTAAATGGTAACTGTGAAACCATCAAAACGCCCAAGAATAACTCATCTTTCACACCTGGAAATCACGGAATGCCCAGCTTATATTAATAATCCGTTTGAGTCACGAGATCATCACCGCGGAACTGCTGGCAACTTCGACTTCCATTTAAATAGGTGTTTTAAGACACCTAATAATTACTAATTTTTTTTCACACCTAAAAATCACGGATGCCAAGCTTAGATTAATAATCCGTTTGAATCACGAGATCATTACCGCGGAACTTATGGCAGCCTTGACTACCATTTAAAAAGGTGTTTTAAGACACCTAATAATTACTAATTTGTCACACCTAAATATCACGGATTCACAGTTTAGATTAGTAATCAGTTTAAGCCACGTGATTATCACCAAGAAAGTTATGTTAACTTTGAAACCATTTAAAGAGGTGTGTAAGACACCTCAGAATTACTCATTTAATATAATCAGAGATTCACGGACAGAACAATAAGACGATTAGCCGGTGTAAGTAACGTGATTATTACCATCAACCTTGGATAACCTGTGAAACCAATAGATAAAGGTGCTTAAAAGACCAAATAATTACCTATTTATCACCACCATCGGTTAACGGACAAAAAACTCGTTGCTTGGTCAAGTGGTTATTTGGTCATAAACACTTGATTTACAGAGGTAAGTGGAATCACGTTACTCCAGTCGCGTGATAAATTGGTGGTTTTTAGGTTAGATGAAAACGTGAACAGAAGTACCCTTTTTGTTTAAATGAAGGCACGTGTCGATAACGTTTAAATGTAGTTCAAAAGGCACCATACTTTAAAATCACTTAAATACACTCCCAAAAGAGGTTACTTTTTAGTGTTCTGTTTATCGAAAATTGGATACGAATAAAGAGACTTTCCCGTAAAACCCTTGTCAGACTTTATTATTGCACAACTACAATTATTGACTACAACTACAACTACAATAACAATGATAATACTAATAATAGGTATATTAATCGTAATACTTTTAATAATGATAATACTAATGATAATAATACTAATAATGGTAATACTACTACTACTACTACTACTACTACTACTACTACTAATAATAATAATAATAATGATTAAAGCTTGCTTTCATCTGTCCACAATGTGATAGTGATAAAGATGATTTTGATAAATTGGACCAAAAGGGCATTGGCTCCATCTATGTTGAAGTACTTTTAATGACGACACGTTGTTCAATATACCTTGAATACACCTAAAAGGCCACACCTCGTCATCGTGGGTATGAATATATAGATAGTGTGATGTGGCAGGGTTAAGGGGGTCCCTTGTGACCCATTCAAAATTCCAGGTTGGATAATTGTTGTTTGAAGTTGAGGAGTGTGGGAGCCTGTTCCACTTACGTACAACTCTCTTGCTTTATACATTTCGAATTACCATGTCGCTATCGGTATAAAATTCAATTAAATATATAGAGTTTTAAAAGAGAAAAAAGAAACTGTATATTAAAATTCTTCATTGGTACGACAACTTTGCTTGAAATATGCAATATATTCAAGGGTAATCATCATTAATGAATTTCCAATATATCAAGAGTATTCTATTTGTGCCGATGCCCATGGCAATGTGTGTACTACGTTTTTGGCTCCATCTATTTTGATAAAGTGACAACGTTCTTAATCGAGATGGTCTACGTGTATGACCTGCAGTTTTTTCTCCAAGGCTTGTGATAAGGAATGTTTGTTTAACCTGTTAATATCGGCTATCATGTCGTTAAATATGTCATGATTGCTTACCCCCCGCTATATTGAAGTACTTACTGATAAAGCTTTGGAAATGTTTAATATATCTAATTTTATATACGCACTCATATTCTCGCCTCATAAATTACTCATGCAATTTTCTTAAATTATATTTACCTTACAAAGTCTACACGGAGAACAGGAAAATATAGGCGTTAGTATTAAAAATAAGAATAAACATATCTTAACATATAGGTAGAGTCATTAAACATATAGGAACAACCGAACCAATGATAGAAAATGAATCGTTTTCCAGCATAAAATTGTACACGACGATTACATGTATGTTATTGTAGGTTTTATTTAAGTCATTGTGGTATCGCGTGATCTGTTTTGTTAAGTGTGTGTTTGCTGTTTAAATATCACGTTATACAAAATGAATAAGTTGCCTTAGTTATCCCATCATAATTCTTTATGAGGCCAATGGCACGAAAGCCTTTGCGTGAAGAAGATAGAATAAACTTGGTAAACCATTTTGTAGTCTATCAATATACCTTGTATCAAAATTATTCAGAGCCTTGAAGTTTTTGACAACGATTAGTAAGGGGGTAGAGAGACAGAATGGGTACAGAGAGACTGAAAGAGAGGAAGAGAGGGGTGAGAGAAACATAAAAGGAATACAGAGAGAGAAAGAGGGGGAATATAAATGGAGCGGAGAGGGCATGAGGGGAGAAGGAGCTTAAATTCATAACCACGGTTGAGTTTTCAGTCTTCAAAACTTATTTTCAATCTACACAGATATTGCAAAGAGTGATAGATCCTACTACTGACAACTGTAAGTTCATCCAAGGCAAATGGCACGTAAGCATGTACATATGTTGAGATTGATACAAAAAGTCATGAACAAATTTATTATTTTTCTTAGATGAGGTTTCCCACTTCTCTCGCGTCCCAGTTCAAGTCGGTCCATCTCCCCTTCAATGAACAGGTTTAGATGTAGATCTAATTGTATAAATTGATAAAATACCATAAAATGAAAAAAATTGACAATATGCCAGGTAAATTCAATTATTGTTTGTATTTAAGTCATGTCTCACTAAAGACCGTTTGCTATAATACTCTCTTAAATAATAAATTCAAAGATCTCCATCATTTCGCAAAGTGAATTATTTTATATGATCTGTTTCGTTGAGTGTGAGTCTGCTTTCAGAATATGACGTAATGAAATAGGATTTATGTTTCAATGATGAACTGCTTGCCCCAGTTACTCCATCGTAATTCTTAATGACGCCAAATGTGTATGTGAGGAAGATTAATCAAACATTTATTATATTGTTACCTAGTATCAAACCTCATCAGAGCCATCAATTTTTTTAACATGATTTAACGTTCCATATTTTCAAAGTTTTTTTTGTATCGGTCTTTGGGCAAATACTAAGCCTGAGCCCCTTTTTGAGAACCGATTAAGGGCAATCACTGGCAAAAATGGTTGTAAAAAAAGATGACATTTAAAAAAAATAAAAAAATAAACAGAACAATCAGCTACCATACAACTTGGATGCTGATGTCAACGTCATAGTAAAGTAACAATGTGATGATACGAATTTAAAGACGTACTAGACGGAAGGCACTATTTTAATGTAATTATGAATTGTATGTAATTAAATATTGTAAACGCCATCACAATCTATGCTCAAAAAATATTCTAAATTGTGTTTACTTACACTGACCTTACACAGTCTACTTGGAGAACTGGAACGGTAAGACGTCAAGTATTACAATGTAAGAAAAGTCTCCTTACCTAAACGAGGGTGATGATTGTAATACAATGAATAACGTAGAAAATTTGAAGAAGTATTTCACGTGGCTAATAAAACAGGTTATAATAATGATGTAGATATTATTAATATAAGAAATGATAACAATAATAAAAAATTATCATAATTATATTTCAAAACTTCAAACAAACATTAATTCAAGAGAAAGAATAATGTTTCTCTTCGTGATCGTATTTTGATCTAACATTCACACAATTTTTTTACTTCTTGTTTTGGCTTTTGTTTAAAGGAAAGTAAATGGCTAGGTAGACATTCCTTTTTAAAAAAGTTGTTTTTGAAAATTCAACAAGCTGTCTAATTCATATTGTAATGAACTGTAATGATGCGATGTAAAGTAACATTGTTTTAAAATTGAAATTTTAAAACTACATACTTTTTAATATCATGTATGATGAGAGAACTCTGAGTTTTGACTGTGATTCAAACTGATTTTGGAAATTAAAGTCCACAAATTATGTTACTGATGTTTAACATTCAGCATTGATGCCAAAAACTTGAATGCTGATTATGATGATGCGATGTAAAGTAACCTTGTTTTAAAAATGAAAATGTTAAACTACATACTTTTTAATATCATGTATGATGAGAGAACTCTGAGTTTTCACTGTGATTCAAACTAATTTTGGAAATTAAAGTCCACAAATTATGCTCCTGATATTTAACATTCAGCATTGATGCCAAAAACTTGAATGCTGATTATGATGATGCGATGTAAATGTTTTAAAATTGAAATGTTTAAACTACATACTTTTTGATATCATGTGATTCAGACTGATTTTGGAAATTAAAGTCTACAAATTATGTTACTGAATTTAAAATGTGGTAGATGTTATGTTATTTGCATAGTGTGTAAGTGGAGAACTTTAAATCAATGCTAAATTTAGAAATCAGGCAAAACTATGGTTTATATTCTCTATCGACAACTAAAGGTTACTTAACAGCTTTAAAAAAAGAACAATATTAATCAGCGGTTTAGTTAAACCCTTAGTCATAAAGTTACAACCCTAGTTGAATCCACTTTTGTTTTAATCAGTATTGAGTAAAACATGTACGTAATAGTTTAGTACATGTTTTTACTCAAAAGTTGAGCGGTTCCCTTTTGACTACTTAAAAGAGTAACATTTTACTCAACATTGAGCAGTTTTCATTTAGAGTGTAAGTAACACGCTTAAATTTTATCTACACAGTAAAAACGCTGCTTAACAAAGTGATGTTCACTTACAGTTGTACACTATCTTAAACAACAGTTGAACAAATTGTAAACAATGTTGCTCGAAACGAAAGTAATTTTGTTAAATATTCGCTGTTTACATTTTGTTTACTATACGAGAGCTCTTAGACAGTGTTGTTTACATATGACGTCATGTCACGTGCCAGTTAAGTGCGCGTTGGCCAAAAGCTTTATTTCACATCATGGCCGACCAAGCTACCGACCCGCTTCTAAGTGACTGGGGATTCAATGGCTTAATTTAAATCACTTTTCTATTAACCAATTTGAAGTTTTTATCTTATAGCGTAAGTTCACAGTTAAAATTGTCAGTATCTGTACGCAAATGTCAGAATATAGGTAGACTTAAAATCGTCGTGTCATGCAGTGTGGCATTGATCGCGCACTCGGTTTAATATAAAGTGTGCTAAATTCCTTTCCATGAAGATTGCATGCATCCCTATATATGCAGTTTATACGTGCGTGCATGCGCGCTCATGCAAAATGGGCACTGTTTTGGCGCTAATTCATAAATTGCAGAATTTACTATATTGTTAGTCTTCACATACCTATATAGAGACCTAGAAGTAGTGATGCACTTATTCAGAGTATTAAACCCAAATTATACCCCATTATACAACCCTTTTGCTGTAAACAACCCCCAGTGAACAACAGCTCTTTTTTAAACAACTTTCTTTAAACAACCCAGTTGGTGTAAACAACTCCCACTGAACAACAGCTCCTTTTTGAACAACCATCTTTAAACACCCAGTTGGTGTAAACAACCCCCACTGAATAACAGCTCCTTTTTAAACAACCGTCTTTAAACAACACCGGTTGTTTAAATTTGGATTTTAAACAAGTTGTTCAAAATGTTGATCAACTAAGTGTTTAAACTTTAAACAACTCGAGATGCTTAACATTTTAAACAACTCTCAGATCAGGTAACCCGTTAATCCGAGGTTGTTCAAACTTGTAAACAACTTGTTCACAATTTTTTTAACTGTGTAAGCCAAATACTAAGTAAAAAGCTTAACGTTTGTACTTAAGTATTGATTGTATCCCCACCTTACGGACAAATCAGGCACGTAAAATTGTATAGATAACGGCAATAAAAACAATCCTACAATATCATAACATTTTGTCTCCCCTTCCTAATAGACCGCTTGTTCTAGTTTTACATAAATACAACCAATATATTTCTTACATAAGCGATTATAGGCGTCCAAATTTGCAAGAATGACGCAAAATGGACGAATAAATGCAAACGAATTAATTAACATGATGTACATCCAAAACATCTTTTGGAAGAACGTGACGGCAGGAATTTCATGACAATTTCCACTACACTCAAACGCGGGTGAAACCAATATCTCGAAAACCAGACTCTTTTGGCAAAAAAGCCGATTGATAGAAAACGAAGGTTATAAGGTACGCCAAAGTATCATATGACCGTATGCAAAGTTCGAATTCTGAAAATTAAGATCGGAAAAAGCCCCGCAAGGCCCTAGTTATGATTCTAGACGCGAAGAGCTGTATACCTTGAGAGAGTGGAAAATGAGGTTATACAAGTGATGATGAAAAAGAAATGGATTGCGGTAAAAAGTTATTGCAGTCGCAACCCTGAACTTGGAGCGAATCAAGTAAGATTAGTGAACACATACAGAGCTGTATCACAGCTGCAACTGTACATTTATAGTTTTTATTTCAGTTGTTATAAGGAAGTGGGATGTCGAAGCTCGTTTGATGTTATGGCTTTGCGTGATCTTTTCCGTTAATGTGTTTGCTTCTCAAATATCGTCTCATTGAAAATGCGGTGCAAGCAGTTCATATGTATCTTTTTAGTCTTAATGGCATCGCATAATCGTAGTTAGTATGTGTGTAGATGATGTTTGCTAAAGATATCGTTCTTATTTCTAGATATTTTCCAAAACTCATATTGTGTGTTGCTGAGACCAAAGTGGTCATATTACAGCACGAATATATTGTTTGAAGGACACAGTAAACCCTTCACAATCAACTCAATCGTTTATTGAATTATTGCTTTCTCTTATCAAATTTTAAATCAACAACGTCAACTATCTGACGCTGATTATTTTATTGCATATGTGAAGGAAATATTAAAATTGGTCCATGGGAGCCAGTAGTACGTACCCTTTTAGGAAAAGGGCTAAAGTGCCATCATTGTAAACAAAACCATACTACTTAACAACTAAATGATATAACAAAATAAAATGATTTCCTACCTGACCTTTTGCATGTTGATTTTATTGTCATGAAAATGACAATATAAAATAGACGTTGTGAATAAATTCACAACGAACTTACAATTTTGAAATATGTAGCTATTATAGAAAATAAATACCAACAGTTAATAGTACAACATATCAAATACTTTCACAACAATTACGTTTGATATCAACCTTTCACATATTTTATAAAATATATTGAACATTAAACATTGCTTCGAAATAAAATGTCATGATTTTCCATGCAGAATAATCTTTGCAAAATCTCTGTCAATTATGAATATTACTTCATATCAAGTTTTTAAATACTATTCAAAACAATTAAATCATTTTTTGTGGTCCAAATTTATATACAAGTTACTCATACTTCTAAACAATCTCAATATTGGTGTGATGGATTTTGATTGCGGTAACATCAAGATTATGCCATTTCATAACATAAAATGCATATTGTTTACAATAGCATGTTATTCTGTAAAGTGGTAGCTTTGACATGCCAACAATATTTTGGCCCAGAACTAAGTTATTTTCTCTGTCAACGTTCATTTCATTTGTGTTGGTACTTGCAACGTTTATTTATGTAGAAAGTTTCATGTCAAAATCGATATCAAAGGCAAGAATGAGGGAGTCATGGGATTCATGGAATATATTTTTGTGATTATGCTTTAAAATATCAATATTAAAATCTTTCATTATGAAAATGTCTTTGTTTACACAAAATGGATTATTTAGTAAATATGTAAGGTACACTAGGAAATCATTTGAATTTGAACTTGGAGGTCTATAGGTTAACAAGTATTACAACATTGATAATGATTCCCATTAGGATTATTATACAATATGTAATAGGGGACTCATGTGAAATTCCAAGACTTCAAAAGGTATACACGACAATTTAAAAGTAAACAATACCCTAAACAACCTAGGGAATATGGATGCTTTCGACCCCCCCCCCCCAAAAAAAAAAAACGAAAAAAAAAAAAAAAAAACGAAAAAAACGAAAACGAAAAAAAAAAAAAAGGGGAGGGGGTGGGGTAAACTCCTAACTTCGTACGAAAACATGTTTTTGTTATTCATCACGTTAATACATGCGGCGGGCGGCAGCCAGCCAGGCCCAAGACATTTAAGTAATCGTGTCAAGCAAATTTACTCTGACAGATTTATGTTACTTAGACAAAATCAATGAGAAGTTGCAGAACCCTTTGGTTTTGAGCAAAATGTGTGTTTTATTTGATATTTCAGATCTTTTTGCACTGATTTGAATTGAATTGATAATGGTTTTATTGAGAATAAAAGAACAACAATGCATCGTGGCCTTAAAGGCCGAATTGGGCAATGTTTTACAAATGTAAAATCAATATATAAAAACATTCATATCAAATAACATCAAAATTAATGAACTGAACTTGAATGAGTAAATTATTAAGAATAATATTTAATTTAAAAAATTGTATTTCTTATTATTTGATCTCCCTAACTCATTTTATATAAAAAGGAGATAACGACAATTAAAGAAGAACGTGATGATAGTGAGAGTAAAGAAAGGAAAGAAAAGAGGATGGTAAGATTAAGAAGAGGGTGAAGCGGAAAAAGAAAAGAAAAAGTAGCAGAGAAGGAGGAAGAAGAAGAAGAAGATTCAAGTGGGGATAGTAAGATGGTAGACAGAGGGTAGTGCGAATAGTGAGACTATCATAAGGTATCGGTATCACTATGCAAGCATTACACATTATACAAACTACAATTGATAGAGGCAAAGTTATGTATTGGTTGGGGGACAAAGTTTATTATTAGATTGGACTATATCACAATAATACTATTTATCAAATAAAGCAAACAAAATGAAATGATAAGAAACGTTTTGATAAAAACTAAATCATTTTTTTTTCTACAAGATGATAGCATGCTTTGTTTCGGGACTGACGACTCTTCACATATCAGTGCTCTTCGGTATAAAGCGTTACAATAGTATACTTGTATTTCAGCAAACATTTCATATTTCCAAGACCTTTACTCTCCTTTAAAAGTTTGTTGTAATGGGTATCAAATACTGATTTCGAGATTATGTTTACTGATTATGCTTCCATGTGAACGAATTATTAGCCTTTTAAACTGTTTAATATCAACCTCGATAATGAAAACAAAACACTTGAGTCATTTTAAAAATAAATGAATCTATTTCTAAAAGATTGAAGATTTTATTCAATCTCGTTCCATTTTTAACTTGAATATGCAAATATTGAAGAAGAAATGGACGATATTGTTTTTATAACGAAAGAAGAAATTACTCCGGAACCAAAAAGACAAATACTGTCATTATTTCATTTACTGAGTTTCATTTTTATTATGTCGAGTGACCATTTCTACACAATATTAGCCAACATCTAATGCAAAAAAGTTGATTTATATAGGTTATGCAAGTTTAAAACACATCCTGTACATGACAAATAATGGAAAAGGAGAAATCAAGTTTAAATGACGATAAGAAGTTTAAAAGGCAATATGTTAAAATGGATCTATATGAAACAAATAGTAGGCCCCTTTCAGAAATACGCTAAAGTACAACCAGTGCACACAATCGTTTTACCACTTACAACAGATCGGATAAAAGCTAATACTCCACGAATCGTATTATTATAACTGACCTTCAGGATGCTAAATTCATTATTTAACAAAATTATTAGAAGTAACACACTAAAAAACAAAAGGCGGGCTGAGAATCAAGCATGCTTAATGTAATTTGTTGGGGTAAATTAAACCCATTTTTGTTCTTACCTTTCTTTACAATGTTTTGTTATATTTAAGGAGACAAAGTAGATTATAGATAAGATAAATGGTTGAATAAGTAGAAAAGTGACAGAAAGGGCTTACAATTTAGAAATGCTAGTTTAAATGGTTCATAAGAGCTGTAGTGCACTTTGTTTTAAGCGCTTGTTACCAAATCATTATAGCAACAATATCATGATGAGAAGAGAGAAACCAAGTAGAGAAGAGAGACAGTGAGAGATAGAGACTCATAGAGGGAAAAGTTGGAGGACAAGGGATAAAGGTGAGAAGGTAGATAAACATGTAACATTCACACCAGTAATATATACAGTAGGAATATTGGTTTTTGATAATTATAATGACGATAAATTATGTCACAATTCGCTGATAATAAATTCAAATTATTTGACGCCATCTATTTTAAAGTATTTGTAATGACGACATGGTATTCAATATTGCGTGCATTACGTGCAGTATTTTAATCTTCTTTGTATATTGTTTTTGTTTTCGTTGGCATTGACATAGATATCATATCTGCAAGATACGAATTGATGGCCTTTGAAACTGTGTTAATCTTCCTTTATAACTCCTTCATGAAAACAAAATACTTGAATCAGGTTTGAAGTATTATTATCTATTCCTTACAGATTAAGAATTAACACGACAATCTTGATATTGTTTTGCATTAAGTGATCGTATTGGTCATAACAAAACATTTTTGAACAAAGTTTAGATTAACTCCTGCAGTTGCTCCCTTCACTCAAAATATATTATCAGAACATGCTGTCTTAGGTAATATTTCCTTGTCTACCTTTAAGTATACGTCATACAAATGTTACACCCTGTATATATATTTCATTTAAATCATCATTATCATTATATCATTATCAACATCAGCAACATTATTGTCATTGCATTTGTAATATGCTTTCAATCATCTGTTTCATACTGTTTGATTTGGGCTGTCATTTATTTTCAAATATGTTGCTTACAATAAGAATCCTTCTTATACAAATTATATAATTGTTTAAAGTTTGATAAAACATGACACTTTTGCATAAAAATAAAAAAATGTTATTCAAACTTAAATATTAACAGAACCATAGACAAATCAAACAAAGAGTCATGACACTAACATAACTAACACAAACACAAAACCAACAAAACAAGAAACACGAAAAATAAAACAGTAAACAACATCCAAACAAATTAAAAAAAAAGGATATTACATTTTGTTCGTAATGATATGCAGTTAGATATATAGTGTTTAAAAGGATAAAGGGGCTTTGTTGTCTATACAGTCAAATTAAAATTCGTTCTGATATTATGTAAACAAATAATGTCACTAATTTGTTGAAATGGGTCTCATTTACATTATATATAGGAGTATTTTTAATAACGACGTATTTCGTGCATTACGTGCAGTATCTTCAACGTTTTTTAAAACAATAGATTGTTTTTGCAGTAGAATATTATTTATGATACCCTATCTCTTAACTACTAATTACCAGTCTTTGAAACTAATTTCATCTCCATATTGTTAGACCATGAGACCATGTATTATTATAATTATCAGGGCTCTGTCGTTGGGCTGATAAGCATGAAAAGTAAGGAATGTACTTCTGTTGAGCGAACAATGTTTATATAAAACTAATAGCCATTTGAAGATTACTTACTAGAATAAGTAGAAAAACAATAAAGGCAGGGGTGCAATCAACTTGGAGCCATATTATTTGAGATGAACTCGGTAGAGGTATCCACATTGTTTTGGAGTTGCATGCTCCTTCTGGTGACTGCTCCTCTTCAGCTACTAGTACATACAAGTCCAATGGCATCATTGTAAGCCTTTCTGACAAGCCGGCTGTTCATGAATAAAATATAAACTATCTTAAAATAATATACACCTTTTAAGCTGACATCATCAGTGTATTTCTTCTTCTTTTTATTGTTTTTCTACTTATTCTAGTAAGTAATCTTCAAATGGCTATTAGTTTTTAATAATACATGGTCTCATGGTCTAACATGAAATTACTGTATTACCAAACATGCCTTTTATGACTAATATACTATGTTTGTGTAAAAGATCTAATTACAGATTCAGACCATTGTTTTAAAAATGGCATTCACAGACAAATCATAGAATTTAATTCCAAATAAACTTAACATCGTTCGACTTTACGGTGTAAAAACCTCATTCTGATCCGAGTTGCAAGTTTTGAGTTGTAACAACCAAAAGTGGCCAATGATTTTTTCTTTAAAACTGTTAGTACGCAAACATTTTGTATGTATCATACTTCTCGGGCAACTATCTCCGGGACATCCAAGATACAGCCATGTGACATAATTAGACATTGTACTACTAGGTTGACCGCCCTACCACCGCCCCCCTAAATTGTTTTAAATCACCAATCCATACGTTGAACTATGGTTACTGTTGTTAAGAGAATATATTGTGAAAGTGGGATGGGTTGCAGGTGGTCGAAAGACAATTGACTAAATGGAACCAGGGAGGTGATAGAAAGGGAGTGTAAATTATTGCAGTATATTCAAACGCATGTGTGAGTTCTAAAGCGTAACACTGGGAGGTGTAATATTCAACTTGGCTTTGAAGTTCTATGCTCCGAGCTGCTCTTCCACTAAGGGGAATTTTGGAGGCCAAGCACCGGTTTGACATTTATTAAAAAATATTAGATTACCGTCAAAATTTAAGTGTAAATTACAATTTTATGTGGGGATTGTATTTTAAATAGTGCATCAAACAATTTTTCAAATTTAGTACTCCGCCCTTCCTATAATTTGTATGCCAGAGTTGGTAGCCCGGTAGGATGCGAAAGCTAATGTGCTTAGATTAGCAAGTGTGCGCTTGTAAAAATGATGCCTGGCTGGAATGCTCCCCAAGGAGTGGAGAATGTGCATACATTGTGTGCGGGTAAGCCTGAATCCAATGACCGGGGTAATAATATATATCTGTAAAGCGCTTTGATAGGGCGTTCGGTCCGGAAAAGCGCTTTATGAGAACTATTTATTATTATTATTATTATTAACAGAAAAAAATTGATCCTTACAAAATTCAATATTTTAGGATAATGCGCTTATTTTCGCACGTTTTTATGTCCCGTCGTTTAATCAATGATACAACCTTTGATAACTTTACCTTATGCTTGCTAATGCGTGTTTTCCCGTGTTTTTTTGTTGTTGTATTTTTGCAGTTGGAAAACAGGATGAAATTACACAAGTTTGTCTTCGCTTGTTGTACTCATTACACATTCACCAATTGATGAAAATCATTGAAAGGGACAGGGAACATTTTCTGGGATACCATTTTTTGATGTAGGAATTCTAAATCCTGATATTTCATGCGCTCTTTTGGCGGCTTTGACCATGGACTTTGAGCAAAGTGACAGTAGAGCAGCTTGATTCCACTCCTTCTCTAACACCTCCCTGGTGTAACCGAGTAACATAATTGAACTGAGCAGAATGTTTTAAGAGCATATTTTCCAACATTTAACAGTTTCATCAACAATTTATTATGCATATACTTTGTTAAATTCCACAGATTAATTTGACAAGATTAATTACAATTACTCAATAACCTGAAGTCTTTTACAAACATATATATTGCACATCCATTCGGTGGATATGTCGTTGCGTGATGAAATAAACTGGATAGAAAATCAGGTTATTTGGCATTGATTATTTTTCAAAAGATATAAGTAAAGACATACAGGTAGAGAGATGGAGAAAAAAGGGATAGTGAAATAGAAATAATTTGATATAAAGACGACACCTCGATTCTGCATGTTGACAAGCGCTGACTCAGTTCATCGTTAGCAGAATAAAATTACGATATTTTAATGTAGACGGATTGTGTCATAATTTAAAGAAGAATTACACAAAATAATAAAAAACTATTTTAGTAAAAAGCAATTTTGTGATTGATTGTGGTTGATTAGGTTTTAACAAATTACCATGTACATCAAATCATTTGACCAAATCTATTCGCAAAGTTGGAATATAGATGTGAAACCAAATTTGCAAGACATGAATATGTTGCCTCTTAAGTCATGAAAGCGAAATAATTAAAATCAGGTTCAAAGTGAACTAACTCAAAACTCTAAAATATTTCTTAAACTCCGAGACCGATTCTCTATTTTCGGATGATATGATTTCAGATCAGTCGCCAGACTAACACATTTATACACGTCTGAACCCCTCCCCCTCTCCACTGTTAAACACACAGACACACAGACACATACGCACAATCGCATGCTTGGGTACACATACACACATCAAATTCTAATTAAAAGCCGATTAATGTAATCAGTGGCGGATCCAAGATTTACCGATGAGGGGGAGGGGGGGGGGGGGGGCCTCAAATATGAAAATAGCGCCGACCAATATCTCGCTCAGTGGGGTGGAGTGGTGGGGGGGGGGGTGTTACACCCACAAATGTAATAACGCCCACAAATGTAATAACACTTTACCCACAAATGTAATAACACCCACAAATGTAATAACACTTTACCCACAAATGTAATAATTTTACCCACAAATGTAATAACCACTTTACCCACAAATGTAATAATTTTGAATCAACCACAAATGGGGGTGTTACACCCACAAATGTAATAACGCCCACAAATGTAATAACACCCACAAATGTAATAACACTTTACCCACAAATGTAATAATTTCACCCACAAATGTAATAACCACTTTACCCACAAATGTAATAATTTCGAATCACCCATAAATGTAATAATGACTTTACCCACAAATGTAATAAATTTGAAGTGATATTTTGTCGAATTTGTTCAAAACTAAAACCCTGTAATAAAGCATGGGTATAGCGCGCAGTCTTTACTCCAGACCCGGTTATTTCAAAAAATTAAAAAATCTTCAAATCTAAGACCCCATAATCCTTTTCCTGTGGAATAACATGAGAATCGAGCGTAGTCTTTCCTCCAGACACGGTTATTCAAAAGTATTAAAAAAAAAAAAAATCTTTTAAACTAAGACCCCACCATCTTCCAAACTAAGACCCGGTAATAAAGCATGGGGTTAGAGCGTAGTTTTTTTGCCAGACCCAGTTATTTCAAAACTTTTTAAAAATCTTCAAAAATAAGACCCCATCATCTTATTCCTGTGGAAGAGCATGAGTATTGAGCGTAGTCTTTCCTCCAGACCCGGTTATTCAAAAGTAAAAAAAAAAAAAAAAATCAAAACAAAACAAAGCAAAACAAAGAAAAAACCTTTTAAACTAAGACCCCTCCATCTTCCAAATTAAGAACCGGTAATAAAGCATGGGATTAGAGCGTAGTCTTTACTTCAGACTCGGTTATTTAAAAAAAATAAAAAAATCTTCAAACTAAGACCTCACCATCTCATTCCTGCGGAATAACATGGGTATAGAGCGTAGTCTTTCCTCCAGACCCGGTTATTTCAAAAGAAATAGAAATTTAAACAAATCTCGAAACTAAGACCCACCATCTTATTCCTCTTTTTTTTTCATTTAAAAATAAATTACATTATTACATATGTGGATACAACACGTCACAAATAAAAGATTGGTCGGCGGTCACACGAACTGACGAATCAGTCAAAATGGTCCATATATATAACACACAGAGGAGGGACCGATTCGATGGTTCGTTGACCGTCGACGATTTTTTAATCATGTAAATATTCTAACGCCCACAAATATCCTGGAATTCAATGTTCGTAGAAAAAAAAAGTAATCGAATGAGTGACCTTAAATGTATTTAAATATTGACGCTGATTGTTTTATGCATGTGATTATGAAATATGTTCACGATATGTAACATAATATATATATATATATATGTACGCTATAAGTGTCATTGAAACGATGCGATGTTATATTTTCATGAGTGCGTGAATGAATTACCTTTCTTCATGTGATGAACGTATCAATTACTTATACTGAAGACTACCAATTGGTACGCGGTACACGGTGTGAATTCATGAGAACGAAATTTATTCAAAGGCAAATACAAACAAAACACATTTATATTACAGTTTTCCCTACTTCTGAAACACTCAAGCAGCTATATAAACAAGAACAAGTCTGAAATGATTACCGGGTATTAATTTGGAAGATGGAGGGGTCTTAGTTTAGGGGGGGGGTGTAGGGGGGGGGGGGGGGGGCTGTAGTGAGCATTTTTTTTGTTTCGTATTTGACCCCGGAAATGAGAAAGTCGCGCCGAACGATATCTCGCTCAGTGGTGGGGGGGGGGGGGGGGGGGTAGAGGGGGGGGGGGTGCGGATTGTGTGATCACTTATTAAAGAAATATATATAATTTGTTGGTTTTATTATTATTACAAAACAAAATACAAACAGGGGGCGGTCCCGTCAGTCCCCCACCCCCGTGGATCCGCGCCTGAATCTAATGTCTTTGTTTTGTGTACGAAATTGAAGGCCTTTTTATATATTTATATCTATGTGAATATATTTTCCTCTACAGAAGTAATTTATTTGACCTTGATACACATTCGACAACAACAGAAACAAGAACAAAAACAACAGTGATATAACGACATCATCTATATACAATCTTAAAACAAATATATTTGTGGTATGTAGCTGCACCAAAGCTGACCACCTGTTTCCAAAAGACCGTACAATACCAACATAAACATTGTTATGTGAGACGCGCTGTAGCTTCACCAGGAAAGAAAGGAATGTGGATGTATTGTATGAAATAATGCAATTATTTTGGGAGCATGTGCTGAGCTGGGGAAAGTTAGATACTACCGTCTCTGGCTAGCTTACTAATGATTGACAGATGATGCCACAATATGAATGAGATCTAAAATTTTGTTTAGTTTGGAGCTTAGCAGGTCTGTAAAAGTTTGTTAACAAATATTTAAAATCTATGAAATATATTTAGATGTTTGAAGAAAAAAATATGAGTTGTAAGCAGCCCTGCACATCAACAGGAATAAACTGATATTGCTATTTCACCCGACCTTCAAACACTAAAACTATTTGAAAATCACAAAGTCAAACTATGAAGAGCATCGTAATTCGATTTGATCCAAATGCAATTCGTTCTTTAAACTGCACCATATAACAAGAATATTTTACGTTTTCACTTTAGAGTACTTAACCATTAACGTTATTGCATATTAAACGTGTTTAATGACTTTCTTTATATCTTAATAAGTTGTATCACAGGAAAGCTGTAAATCAAATGTACAGCATGTACTATCGTTTTTTTCCCTTTTTCGCCAATTTTCATTTCAGAGGAAACAGATAATCATATACTTAACTAAAGATAGGAGGTTAAAGAGGGAAAAATGTAAACAATACAGTTAGCTATACATATCACCAAATTCTTGTTCTTTCTTTTTTCATAGGAGTTGTGGTGCACTTTGTTTTAAGCGCTTCTGCTACCCAATCATTATACCAAATAACTTGTGTGGTAGTGGATTAAGAAATTATCAAATTTTTTTAGAATCATTATGTCACATTTTTCGAAAGAGTCAAATACTGTAAATGATAGCTCACAAGTAAGCAATGTTGTTAGGCAAACTCGTAGCGGTAGGAGGATGAATTGCCCAGTTCGCCTTGGTTTGTAAATATGTTTATTTGTTGATATTATCACATGTTTATCATTGTTCATATTATCACAAGTTTATTATTGTTCATATTATCACATGTTTATTATTGTTCATATTATCACACGTTTGGTCTTTGTTCATAGTATCATATTATGTTTATCATTGTTCATGTTATCACATGTTTATCGTTGTTATACCGCAAGAATACTGTTATATTGTCATATTGATACTATGTTGTAAATATGTTTGTACTCTCATACCCCGAGAGGGGGTCGATAGAGTCAATAAAATCTTACATTCTTACAATAATCACACTATGATATTTTAAAACACTACTATAGAGTTAAATATCTGTTGGGTCCAATTAATTGCAAGCACACATTTCATCATGACGCCCCTTCCTATTTCACTATTCTTTTTAGTTAACTATTTTGGTGTTTAAGCTTTCAAACTAATAAATGTGAGGGACTCATTTCTTTTCTTGTGTCTCTGTTAATAGAATCCACGTATATTTCTGCCATTTCCTTTGCAAAGTCATTGCAGAATGTTACAAATATGTAAAATATGACACAATAAACTAAAACTGAATGTATATAAACTGAAACATTATTATCATCATTGTTATCATTATAATAAAACAATGATATGTGTTAAGACCGACATAATTAAGGCAGTGTTCGTCATTAATAATAACAATAATGTTTCATGAATTGAAAAAGAAAGAAGGATGAGAAAAGTAAATAACCACATGGAAAATGAGAGAGGTGTGATGTTGAGGGAAGAAGAAGAAAGAAAACGAGAGATTTTAAACGACGACATGTTATTCTATATATATTGTAAGCATTACGTACAGTATTCGAATTCGACTTCATGAACCAATGAATTTTCTTTGGAATTATCATATATATCGTATCTGCAAGAAAAAAATGATGGCCCGTTTGAAGTAAATTAGTTTTAAGTTTCAAAAATGAAGAATTAGCTTGTTAATCTCGTATTTGTTTTCATTAAGTGAACTGGCCAGACTCGTGGACACTCGCCTGGCTAGTTCATGCTGGTGTAGCTAGGTGATTAAGGTTGCCTCCACGGGATCGCTGCGGTGTTTCATTATTCATCGGTGTTTCATTATACCAAAACAAACGTTATAAAACATACCAAACACAAATGTACTCGTCCCATTAACGTTCTAAATGCTTTTTTCCATTTTGACAACTTTATTGGGCCTTCTCTGATCTCGGTCCACTTGTTTTACCCTTGTCACCCCGTCCACTACTCTTCCACGAAAATCCTTGAGTTACCAGATACCAAAAAGATGTTTTGAAGTCGACTAATTGTTAAAAAAAACCATTTACATTTTTAATTGATATTTAAGCTACTCAACGCAAATAATCTAAAAATGAAATACAAACATAAATGTCTTCGAAAATTATCAGATCAGACATCGTTTAAGTATGTATTTCACCAGAAGTCGGACTCGGGTGAAATAGAAATACCCACCTGAAAGTTTTCTTGGGGTCGAGCGACCCCCAAAAAACTTCTGGAATTCATGCGTAATAGTACCTTGTTTGATATGATACCAGAGTAGCACCATCTTATATTTTGGAATGGGCTTCTGCTTTTACAGTCCCATCGTCAGAGGCATTCATCTCCAAAAAAAATTCCCCTCATTATTATTTATATTATTATCATTATTGTAATCTTTCTTTTTTTACAAAATTTAAATTCTCAGGGATTAATAACACCTATTACACCTTTGAATAAATGTTTGAATAAACATTGAGTGAATAGGGCGCACATGCCTAATTCATTCGCCTGCAAAATACACTTTGGACAGAAGGTTCATATGCTATTAATTGAATGAAAAAAACATATAAAATCTAGCAACTTTTCTTTGTGGATGATGAGAACGTAAATTATGTTGAATATTCACATGATTCTAGATGTAACTCAAAGCATGATGTAAGTCGGTCTTTGTGTACTTTGAAAGTGACTCGGTAACATTGTTGAAGGTTGATGACAAAAATTGCTTAATTTTTGTATAAAATGTTACTTATTATGTTCCTTCTACTGTACTAACCCTATGACATGCAAAACATCCTGAACAAAAAATCCTCAAACCATCCTCAAACCACGAAGATATCAATGGTTTTCTCTGAAGGCGTCACTGCGCAACACACTCTAACAGTGATTAACAGTAAATTCTCCCAGCCGTTTTTCCATGAAAAAAGACATAAAACAGGTTATTAAAAATCGTTCAACACTTAAACGTCCGGAATGGTGTGAAGAACCAATTTATTGGTTTCTGACGATTTACATTCACCTACAATATAATTAAATTGTAATAATATAGTTGGGAGAATTAAGGAATCGATCAGATCAGTTTTCCCAAATGTGTATCATTAATAATGTTCCGTTTTCACTGAAATTTTAAGATTATCTTTAATTGTACATCTAACATTAAAGTCACTACCTTAGCACCTCTATTTCTCAAATGAAAAATATTACCAAATCCCTTTAAGGGTTTATATTATTTCCATGTATTTCCACAGTTTGAGTCTGCAAATCGGCCAATTTATTTTGACCGACAGGCTTCACAAATTTTGTTTGAGTTGGCCAAATTAAAAGACAAGGTGGCCCTTTATTCACGATATTCTAAGCAATACAACGGATTCCATCGATTGGTTCTACAATTATTTTGTCGACTAAACATGCGAATGCAAGGGAATTCAAATTACACGTGTTCCGTCAATGGGACCTGCATTGAACCCGATTCTGTTACGGATTCCTCGTGCACAGGGGAAGGGGGGGGGGGGGGCGTTTTCCTCTTTTTTTTCTTTTTTTTCGTAATACTCCTAAACCATAGAGGCCAGTTCAGGGATTTCTAGGTCTATTTTGTATATTTTAGCTGAACACATTTTTTTTCAGGTGATTGGTACAGTTTAAGGAATTAATTATATTACAAGGGTTCATTTGTGGCCCCACTGCCTACTTGTTGCTACTTGCTCCCTCTATTAGAAAACTTCCCCAAACGGTACCTGTTTGTCCCCAATGATCCTCTTTTTTCTTATGTTAATTGAGAGCTGAGTTAATGAGATAGCCACCTGTCAGTGACCTCGCTGGGTGGTCTAATCCATTTTGGCCGAACTAATATAGACGGCCTTTAAGACTGTAAAGACTAGACTTGAAGGCAACTTGTAACACATGATAGATGTAGACGTCAAAAAAGGGCATAACGCTAATGAATATTCGTTTCCTTAAATCATTTATTACATTAAAGCAAACTCAAAGTAAATAAAGTTACACAATAATGATTGCATTAGCATAAGGTATAATTATACGTTTCAAAGCGATTTACATTGTAATTATATATTCTAATATTGTATTTGCACACACATAATATAGGTTTTCCTGTACATTTTATCACTTTTTTCCTCATCCAATTTCGTTCCAAAATGTTTTAAATTTGCACATTGCATCGTCTGTTTAGACTATGGTCATTCATTTTCGAAAATTGTCTCATCCCTTTCATAATTTTGAATCCTATTTCGTAAAATTCAGATCAAAATCGTCATCCTTGGCTACCAACGTACAATTGCATGATCAATTTTCTTCACAATTTATTCCGTCAAAGCGACATTCTAATTCGGCACTCGTTAGTTATAAAATCAAGTATATGGGACTAATTTGAATACAACTCTCTTAAATTTTATTACACAAAGAAGAATTGTAATATTATATTCTTCAGCAAACCACCAGGTGAGACGAAACAATGTTATGATAGACGAGAAATCTCAAATCATGAGGTTAATTATGATTATTAACTCATTTGATGAAATCCGTGAAACAGATGATGTTTTGATATCGTTATGTTGTAGTTGTTCGTGAAAATGGTTTTAAAATGTATTATCATTATTACATTATTATCAGTATTATCATTACTACTGTTACTAGTATCATTTATTATCATTTATTCAAAGTATGACAATTATCATCAGTCCATCATCAAATTAATTTACTTGCAAAATTACAAAGATAATAATATTTGAAATCGACATTTGTAGATTGCACTAATTCTATGTATGCTCTTATTATGGGGAAATAAAAGCAAAATAATCTTTAACTAATTATATCGTGAATATTACGCCTTTTTTTAAACAATATGCACCGTGTTTGTGCCTGATTGATATATATATTTTCCCGCCAACATTAACATTAACAATAATTTCACTGGTGATTATTAATAAGTGAGAAATTGTGATATTGTTCAAATTACGTTGACTTGCCCCCTTTTCGACACATTTTTTTAAATGATAAAGGCTGATATGAAACAAACTAACAACTTACTGTATATAGACTAGCGTATACCATATCGAAGTAACATAGCAAGAAATAATGTTTATATACAAAACAAAAAACTCGAAGAAGTAAACATATCAACAGAATACATAAAGACAAATACTGATAAACAACTTTTGCAAGTAAATGTGTAATCTTCCGTTGTGTATTTTTTGTCAAAGTGGTTATATTGTAGCTTAAGATATTATTTTGGGTTTAGGGATTCATGGTTGGCCGCTGAGCAGGTGGATCAAATGTATAGTTTATAATCAGGAAATTAGTAAATCCATGAGTCGTTATGAGGAAGGTCTTGGGAGGGCATTTTCTACAACTTGTTCACATTGTTGGGGAACCTAGAAACATGCTTATATGGATACTTAAACAAATAGGTTTAATACGTTTGTACATGTTTTTTTTCTCGTATACTCATGGTACTCTAGAAATAAGGAACAAACTAAAAACAAATCATGAAAAGACAAAAGTGTACACACAAATAATCGATTTCGCTTGTGACTAAATGCGTTGCATGCACATTCAAGAGAAACACATCATAAAGCAAAAAAGCACTCTGTGTTAATTTTAGAAATGACAGTGGAGTTGCGTTATCAGAATACGATTTCAAAAGCAATAGGGCTGCGGACTCTTCCTTAAAGCTACGGTCACAAAGGTTTGTATGAACGACGTGTGCGTCTTTACGAATCTCCCCGTTCGTACGAATTCCAGAGTTTGAAGAGATTCAAAGATTGGGCATAGTTCTGTACGTCCTTATATGGAGTTCGTACGAACGCCATTTAATTCCTTTTTCATGTAAGAATGCCTCGACTTCTTCTTGCGTCAGACTCAAGGACGATTTACGAGTTTTTGTTCTCTCAAGATGGTCGAATTGTAACTGACAGAATTCTCAAGTCATTCGTAAGAAGATTTTACGATTTATGTTTGTATATTATTTTGTCGGGTTGGAAAGTCAGCGCTGCATAAATTGCATGAATTGTTTACGTACACCTTACGAGCACCTTGCGAACACCTTTAGGACGCCAGGAATCGTTCGTATTAATGCCATACGAATCTCCGTTCGTATGGCGTTCTCACGAACACCGTTAGAGCCCTCTATGCAAAATGTTAGGTGTTCATACGATCATCGTAAGAATTTGAGGGCCTTGATTGTCTCTAGACCCTATGAAATGTACGCAAATCTTGCGGGGTTCTTACGATGTTTTTACGACGTTTGTACGACCGCCGAACGGTCTACGAACGCTGGTTGCGTACGGCCTTCTTAAGAAGATCTGAGGAAATGGTCTGAAATCGTTTATACGGCGTTCGCATCAGTTCGTAATGGTATTTGTGACCGAGGCTTTAGTTGAATATGTTTCAGAATTTGTTTTTATCTAGAATTAATTTCAGGTCTTTGATGTGCAGTTTAATGCATTACTTTTACATTCAATACTTTTAAATGCTTTCTCAAAACGGCTTGTATTGAACGAATGTATTGACCATGTAAACATTTGAATGTATTAAATGCAAGCGAAAATAATATATCGAAATACAATATATTTCATAACTTCGACAACAAACAGAACACCGAACGGTGTAATTTTATTTGTCAAATTTTTTAACAAGATTTTTGACACTCTTCTCATATTTTTCGTTGTTGTCACTCTCGTCTTTGACCACTCTTGCCTCATTCACTGCTCTTGCATCTCTGTTTTCTTTTTCTTTCACCTTTCTAACCCCTACAGTATTCTTTTCTTCTTTTTGCACTCGTTTTGCTTCGTCAATTTTCCGGATCATCTTCAATTTCTCTTTCTCCATCTCTGCTTTCATCACCATTTTGGTTTTTTCCACTTCTCGCTTCATTTTCGCTTCTTCCTCGTCTCGCATATGTGTAGCCTTTGATGCTTCTCTCACAGTTCTCTCCTTTTCTTTCGTCATCACCGTTATTGCTTCCTCTTCTTGTTTCAACTTTCTCGCATCTTCTTCTGCAATTTCTCTTTCTTCTTCTTTTTCACTCTCAATCTCCTCTCTCAACTTGAATACCTGATCACCCTGCTTGATACAAAGCCTCATCAGCTTGAGGAGAGCTAGTTGGTGGTCTTGAGCTAACTCAGTTCTTATTTCGGTGATGTTAGCCACTTCATAAGTATCTACGATTCCCGCTGCTTTAGTGACTACATACATGTTCTCTAGATCTTCAGGCGTTGCCTCGTCAACATGGGTGAGTACTCCAATGGGGAAACGTCCTTTAGTTCAATGAAAACATAACACCACACAAATCAAAAAAGACAAAGGCCATTCGACGTGTTTTTGTATGCGTTCATACATTAAGCCTTAAAAAATGACCGTTTATATTTTGGGTCAAAATAAGGTAACTCATGCAAGGAGTAATTGTCACCAATTATTCACACGATTGTTCATACTAATTATATGGCGTAACAATACTATTTAGAATTATGAATATCCCAAAACACAAAGTAAAAATATATCCAAATAACTTGATCGAATTCTCTTATATCGTGTTGTATTTTGTTGGAAGGATGTGTCTATATGCCTACTAATGGTCTTTATTATGATAGAGGTATAGTAATTTTGTTCGTTGAGTCCCCAAAGCTCCAAAACAGTTTTCTAAATAGTCATACAATTTAGTGTTAACATCCAAAACAGTTTAGCACTTACCTTGCCATTCGAAAATCTGGTCCACAAGCTTTGGTAGCACCGAATAGACTGCTCGTGGGTTCTGGGCACTGCAATTGGAGAGCGTTATTAGTTAAAGATTAATTGCTCCGGCGTGTAATATTATGCACAATTGATTACTTTTACGGGATCAGTTAAAAGTGTTGTCCAAGCTGGTGATATCTAACATTGCCGCCAAAAAAAGCTGAGTAGCATTGTGCACTATATTGAGATGAACGTTGATCTATAGATTTTACCGTGAACCGAAAAATCAGTAGTCAATATTTGTTTCACATACTGTTCACCGTGCAAACAAAGAGATTCAGTTGTGTAGGGAAAGTCCACAATCATAAATACGTGTATGTATCAACTATAAAGGATAATCGATGCTAACTTCATGTGCAACTATTTCGTCCTCATATTTTACCCGCAAGTGGAACTAAGCCCGTCATATTGTAGTTATGATCAGTCAGAGGCCTATAGGATCTTGGCATTAAAACAAATTGTGAGAACCCCAAAATAATTCAGAATTCAGAAAGGTTGACATATAAGGGTCCGAGATAATGTATATTCTATCAGTGGCGTAGCTACTGCTTGAGAATGCTCTTCAAATATATACTATTATGTGAATGCATCTCTTACAACATATTATGAAGAGGGAAATCAGATTTGATTTCATATTGCATATAAAATCTGTAAACAGAAACGGACTCTTCATGTGTATTATTTGTTAACATCCCTGTTACAGTAACTGTGGCTATAACATATCGTTACCTTTACCATATTCATGTTGTGTTAACAAGGCAGAAGATCATAATCGATAATTGTAGAAGAGAAGACACTGTTTTTAGTTAAGTAGCTAATAATACATAGGATCGTTATAATAGGCACCTCCAGCATTAATATTATGGGTTGTGTCGTGTAACAGTGATAAAAACAGTATTCCTTTATATCATCTAATACAAGTTGACAGTCAATTTATGGGCTTGCAAATACTAGAAGCTCATGCTCCAACAAAAGTGTTACACCTAGAAAATTGCTAATTATTCTAAACATAATTTATAAACAGTAAATTATTATACATCATATGAAAGAGTGTTTTATCCCAAATAATTTGGTATTATTTTCGTTCATAGCTGACTTTTAACATAAATGACAATTTTCTGAGTGTAAACTTTTGTTGCACTCACACGGTATGTCCCATTCGCTGGTCAAAACAATGAAAAGGTTAAATTCCAATGGCATTTGAAAGACAATACTTACTTAGAACTTCCCTTAAAGCTAACGGGTTTGCAATCATCTAAGTAAAAGTCTGATGTTCAGACACTTTTAACGAATGGTCTTACGTTTTGTGCTGCATAAGATTCAATCAGTTTAATTTAGGTCATTGGTGTAGACAAATGCTAATGTACCTGTTACAGATAACTGTGTGTATGTTATTACCAAGACAAACAGATGTCAGTCAGTAAGTCACTCAATAGTGTCTGACAGGGAAGTCTAGAAAGTAAATGGGTTTCATTGCATAATTTAAATACTAGGACACTGCTAACGTTAACATTTCACAGATAGGACATATGTGACCCGGCACCACAAAACCACCAAAAAGTCGCAAAATATTATTTTCCTGATTTCATCTGATTATGAAAGAAGAAGTTCTCCTCATTAAAATGGTATATTACTTGTCCAAATTGAAGTTTCCTAACCCTTTCAATTTAGTGAATGAAAAGAGCTGGTGAGGGAGGTTACTGGTATTAAATTGTGAGAAAGAGAGCTTTAAAGTTTGGGGCTATTCAAGCATGCGGAGCAAGCAAACCACAGGGAAATCAATAGAAGGGTGAATCAAAAGGCCATAGCAACCACTATGAAGAGATTTTCAGATTAGGCTGAAATTTGGCCTGATGGTCAAACATAGTCTGTTCATTATGTTTCTGAGGTTTCAATGTGTGGACTTAAGTCTTTCAAAAGTTATTATGTTGTAAATGTATAGAGTTGTAATTGGACAGATTAAGTGAACTGCAACATAGTGCCGAGACACCTGCACTAGACAATGCCTATTCATGGTGGACCCGGAGTCTTTTTGTTCCCCCTTACATAACACTGCTTGTCACCTATCTTGTTTTGTATACATCTGGGCAATTATTTTTAACCACATTATCAGGAATTCTCTCGTCGCTGTCTTGCCCGAAGTGTTCAGTAAGCAAAGCTGTAAGGTTGGCCTGATCCCCCGCAGCTAGCCCCCGCATCATCGCTTCGTTGACCGCCCGAGCTACCCGGGCATCTGCGTTGGTGCACCCCGGTACCATCCCACGGCTCTGCTCACGTACAAAACCTGGCATTGTAACGACGTTGTAGACTTTTTCGCAACTTGTCACTCTCAAA
Organism: Strongylocentrotus droebachiensis; assembly: GCA_035222895.1. Taxonomy (NCBI): domain Eukaryota; kingdom Metazoa; phylum Echinodermata; class Echinoidea; order Camarodonta; family Strongylocentrotidae; genus Strongylocentrotus; species Strongylocentrotus droebachiensis. The sequence goes on along the minus strand of JAVYIG010002034.1, from coordinate 40,239 downwards.
TGTATAAAATATAATAATGTTCTTAGGTCTACTCTTGATCAACAAATTCTGGATATGTGATGTACAATCAAGCTACTCGAAGTCGTTAACGGAGAATATAAGACGAAGGCAAATCTGGAACTCGGATGTGAAAGCGGATACAAACAAAATGGCGCGCCGCACTGATTGCTATAACGGACCAATCACAGCCCGCGTAGCACGACCCGTTAGCAACGACCGACCATTTCCGGACTACGATAATGACATAATTATTCAGAATACCCGCAAAGTTCTACAGAACTTAACGTTGTCTGCAAAAGGGACATAATATCTTTAAACGAAACAAAACCACCCATTTAGTTTTAATAGAAGCAGAACATGAGAGAAAAAGGTCCGTGAAAGTGTAAGCACGATTCGATCAAACTAAGAAAGTAAAGATTTTTTAGGGGAATTTTCGATCGTTTTCTGCTAGACTACATAATGCAGATAGTTCCTTACGGTATTTAATTATTACAAGTAATGTGCCAGCATTGGCCCATGTCAGCGCGAGAAAATAATTTTGTTCTGAAAATATTTGGCCCGCTGCAACACAAGTGGCTTTTTTCCAAGCCTTAATTGTTCGCTGTTGAAGATACCGAAGGTATACATTGTTGATAAAACTACATTTTTTTTCATTCGTAGTCCTTTTGTGAGTGAAGTTATTCATGAAAACCAATACAAACGCAATGAGCACAATAAAGTTAAGATCTAAACAATAAAAAAAGGCTAATGAAAATCTTATAGACGGATAGTAACGGGCTTTTATAGTGGAATAATTTACCCCAAAACATGTTTTTAGCAATCCGGATTAGCCTTCAGTATTATGACTAACATGCCATATTTAATACTTTTCATTTTCCGCACGTTCCCTATATTCCAAAAATCATTATCGTACATGTTCTTTACCCGAAGACTCTGTGACAGACTAGGAGGTATTTCTTGATAAGACTAAGGGTTTGCTGTGTGCAGCCTTGTACACCCATTAATGGTAAATAAGCCAAGTCTGGTGTCAGCGAATGTTGGCGTTCTGCACATGGAAACTTACGACCAACTCCTGTTAAAGGGCAAGCCCACTCCAATTGTTTTTCTTTCAATATAAGCAGATAACTGGTAACCAATAAGAAAGTTATAAATCTTTGATGACACGAACAACTTTGAAAATCACAAGTCAAACTTGCAACTCACTCATGAGTCTGTGTCATCATTGGTTCACTTTCCACTAATTGTTTTCTTTATATTGATAATATCAATTTCCTATTTTCTCCCTAAGAATCTTATTTCTTCACATCAGCATCCAAGTTAAATTGATCATAATATGTTTTGGAGTGGATGCATTAATATGGACTATTTTTTCCATTATTTCATGAAAATTGTGAATTTTGTAAAAACTATTTATATACAAATCAATAATTATGAATATACAATATTTAGAAATTGTATCAATTTTGCAAAGTTCTTAATATACAGATATTGACGGGCAAGGGTGTAATAAAACATTTCTTTGAATCGCTAAAGGGATAATATAACCACTGGGGAAAATATAACTCCCTTCAAGTTTGAAGAATGTTAAATACCCCTTGCCAGTCAATATGTTTTATATTTTAAGGCCTTGGTTTGAACATTTAAGGGGGGGGGGGTATTTTTGTTGCCCGAAATTTTATCCATTTTGTTTTGAGGACAAACAACATTTTAGATAATTCGAGAAAAAATAATATCTGCAAGAAAAACAAAAGAAGAAAAACAAATGGGGAGGAAAACAATTGGAAAAAATAATTTCAAGGGGAAAAAAAAATTATTATACAAAAAACAACAATTGTTGGTAAAAAAAAAATGTGAACAAGAATTAAATAGTGGAGGAAGGAAAGGGGAGGAGAGGATATAGATAGAGGGAAGGGGAAAGAAAAGGAAAAGTTAGGGGGTCAAGTTGTAAACGACACATGTAGATAAATTGTTTACTGTCTATCTGAAGAAAAAAACAAGTAAAAGACCAGCTCCGCAACGTGTCCATGTCGGATGCACGGGTCCCCGCGAAGCGCCCGGACACGTCTGAGTCCACACACCCACCAGGAAAATCGTATCCCAACAAACAGAATGCGAATTGCACACGATGGCCGCTACCAGGCTGACAATACATTATAGCTCGCCCACCCTAGCAACAACCATTGCACACAACTCACATCCCGCCCACCGAAACACAACCACTCCCAACAGGTGCATAGAGCCACCCGTATCCAGGCACCTTGACAAAGACTAACCCTCCCAACCCGAACACACTACCAAACTGGTCCATTATGTGACACATAAACAAAAACGGCTTTATGATACTAAGTATGCGTAACAGAGCAGAGGCAAGATTAAGCAGGAGTTAAACTTACAAAAAATCTGGCTGGCAAGATACTGTCAAAGGGTCGATTCGTCACCAATACGGTGATCGTTTATCGTCTAACATTAGCAGTAAACATATGAATGACATTTGGTACAAACGATTGTCTGTAACCGACAGCGATTGATCTTGGCTATGCGTAGGCGAATACCTGAGCGGTTATACCCGAAGAAATGATGTAATGGATATCATGAGTCATTTACTTTTGTATGAACTTTATATAACATACGTTTTTCATACACAGTACTGATAGAGGACAGGTCTGAATAAATCAACTGCTGGCCAAATTTCCAGGGTCTATTTAAATTTCTCTAATTTTGTTTTGAGAGATTACCAATAGTTCACAAGAAATTGAGTGTCAGGATACTCTGTATAAGAGATTGGTAGAAGAGAACTAGGATCATATTTCCCACATGAAACTCCTTCAGTTTCCTTAAAAAGAATAACCTATGACTCGCTTTGTCTGCTACAATGTGGATGTTCCTATTCCAGTTAAGTTCATTATCAACAGTTGTTCCCAATTACTTCTATTCAGAAACTCGCTCGATGCTTTGATCATGGGTAACCAAAGTAATTAAAAGGGAGAAGCAAAAATTGGAGAAGAAAACAAATTGACTATTGTGTAATTTTTGTAATTGATGACACACCGTCCTCAAGAGGAAAGTGACCGGCCAATTATGATCCTCGCAATCGATATCACGTGACGAGCTCTGGATCAATCAAATCTCGGTATATGTTTAAGCTATGTAATATAATATGTTGTGAAATGCCATGCACTCAATATGATACAAATCATATAGACTCGGCAAAGGCATGGGGAAATCAAGTTTTTGGGGATAAAAAAGGAAATTAATGGGATTGAAATATCTAAAAATATTAAAAAATAGTGAGGACATGACGTCACAAACTAATAACCAAATTGGCAATTTGTGTAGTGATTTTCATTGTTCCATGGTTTTACATATTGTTTCAAAGATTCATAACTTTATAATTTGTTATCCGATTTTGCACAAACCTTTTTTGATTGTTTTTTCTGATTGTTCTGCTTCTATTGTAAGTCAATTCTTTTTGGAGTGTACTTGTCCTTTAATGTAAACATTTCAATCTTCCTTAATTTAAGAAAAAATAACTGCTAGATCGTTTTTCGTAAGAAACTTTGAAAATAATTTGAATATATTATATCGACGAAATAGGGTCATTCTTAATATGCATGGCAAGTAAACAAAATATTGGATATCCTCACGCTTCAGTGTTTTTTGTTTAAATCAATAGATTTGTGCACACCTTTATATGCATAACTAGGTGACTAGGACATATTAGAAGATATTTATGAATCAATCATGCATGGAAGCGATTAGGATGAGTTAATAATGAAGCTTTGATGCAAGAGTGAAAAGGAAGGAGAAATTTAGCAGACCGAGATCTCTTTTATGGTACGCGTGGTCATTGATTATTGAAAATCGTAGACTAGATTGTTCGTCATTAGTTTGAAAGGATAGTTGAGTTCTTGTTTTATACCGCAAACACCTTCAAAGTGCATGGTTATTGCTATTATTCTTATTATTTTATGACAATTCTACTGCCCTTTTAGGACCTAAAATCGATATGAAGGTAATTTTGGAGCCCTAAATATGTGAAATTAAGCCAATAAGATCATACCAATTCAGCTCCACTTTCCCCAAAATACGGTGACCGTTAATTAATTATTTAATAATAACAATACACGGGCCGGCTGGTTGAACGTATTATAACCAATTATGCCAATATGCCAAGTATAATTTCGGCCGATCAAAGAGGTTTTGTAAAGGGTAGAATGGCAAGTGAAAACATAAGACTTGTACAAGAACTTATTGATTCTTGTAAATTAGCAAACATTGACGGTATCATCTTATTTTTAGATTTCAAAAAGGCGTTTGATAATGTTAATCACTCATTTCTTATTGATACATTGAAACGTATGCATTTCAAGGTTTCCTTTATAGGATGGATTAAAACTTTATACACAAATGCCTATGGTAGGGTGTCACAGCATAGGTGGCTATCTGATACATTTTATATTCAAGAGGGCGTTCGCCAAGGCTGCCCAGTATCAGCTTCGTTATTTATATTAGTGGCAGAAATATTAGCAAATCAAATTCGAGAAAACAATAAAATAAGAGGGATAAATATTACAACCAAAGATATAGAAGTTCAGAGAGTAAGCGAAATAAAGATAACACAATTCGCAGATGATATCACATTATTTGTTAATTCAATGGAATCAGTAGATAATTTTATGAAGGAGTTAGACGATTTTGAATATTCTGCAGGTCCACAGATTAATTGGAATAAAACAAAAGTACTGAAAATGAAATAATTAGATACAACAAAATATGATATTGAATTGACAGAAGAACCAATTAAACATTTAGGTGTTTACGTTGGTAAAAATGATAAATATGTTAGCAGTATGAATTGGGAGGGAAAAGTTGAAAAAATCAATAATATTCTTAAGACGTGGAAAATGAGACGACTGACCTGTTATGGAAACATAATAATTATAAAATGTTTGATAATTCCTCAGCTCGTCTATTTAGGCACAGCTGTCTCAATGCCTATTCATATATGCAAGGCTTTAAATAGGAATATATATACATATATATGGAATTCTTAACGTGAAAAGTAAAACGGAATGTTTGTATCAAGTCAGAAATAAAAGGGGGGCTTGGTATGGTTGATTTGATTTTGAAAGCTAATTCACTTAGATTATCTTGGATATATAAGTTTTCTAATGCAGATGATGCAATGTGGAAGACATTATTTTCATTTTGGACTGAAAGAGTTGGCGGGATGCCGTTATGTTTACAGTATAATTGTCATATTAAACACATGAAAATGATATGTAAAAGAAGAAATGTACCAATGTTTTATATGGATTTGCTTTGCACATGGTCAGAAATTCGATATGTAAATAAATTTGAAGTAAAAGATATTCCCAATGAAATACTTTGAAATAATAGTAATGTTGTAATTGATAATAAACCTCTGTATTTCCCGTCGTGGATAAAAAAAGGGAAATTTTCAAATCAAAAATGTTATAAATCAAGGTACATGGATAGATTACTCTCTATTCAATAACCATTTTGATGTAAAGAATCTGTTGTTTTTTATTCAAAATGTCAAAATAAAAAAAGCATTCCCAAAATATTGGTCACACAATTTACGTTTAAACAAAGCTTCACGTCTCAATGAAACTATGGACATTGAGACAACTTTAGATGTTATAAACGTTGAATGTACTACAGCAAAAAGTTACTATAGTTTAATGCTAGAAAAGAAAAAAGAGAAAATTGGTATCCATTTCTGGCAAAATATTTTAGGCCTACCAGAGACATTTGTTTGGAAAGATGTATTTAAGTTCAAATTTAATAAGATAAGAGACAATAATATCAAACAATATAATGTCAAATTAATTCATAGAATATTGCCATCTAAAGACAATCTCTTTATATGGAAAATCGTACAGTCCAACGAATGTTAAATTTGTCGTAAACAAGAAACTATTGAACATTTTATATTTCGTTGCAAGAAATTAAGAGTTTTCTGGAAAATTATCTCAAGAATTATATATTTCATCTTTAAAATCGAAATTGAAATTAATATGAAAATGTTATTGATTGGATATAAAATAGATAACATAAAATTTACTTTACTAATTTTTTTGATAAATTATGCTCAACTGGTTATGTACAAATACTATGTAAAGCGGAACTTTTGGGAAGTACCAACCAATCCAAAGAGGTTAATAATAATTTTACTTTATCATTAAAATGTTATTTGAAATACAAAGAAAATATAAGACTGCTATCCTTGTCAAGCTTTGCTTATGATTGCGGTCTCCTGCACTTTTCCAACATAATAGTTCGGATAATACTTTAAATTTATGATTATATGTTATGGAAATATTAAGTTTCGTTATTATATGTACATTTATTATGTAAAAGAACATTTTGACATGAAGAAATTATTGTTTGTTTATGTTGTATTATACCTTACATTTATATGTTCTTTGTTATTCAGTTATATTTTATATGGAAAAAATGTAGAAATAAAATCAAAATCAAAATAATGAAGAAGTTACGAAAGTATTAGAAATGTTAAAATGATCATTTTAAGAAATTATGTTGATCTTGTATATAATTCATATGTTTCATTTTACTTGTTTTGTAAATAATATATATGTATTTTGAAATGGAACAATAAAGTCCCTCTGAAGAGGTAAAGAGAAAGAAAAAAATATCGACGAAATAGGATCGTTCTTAATATGCATGGCAAGTAAACAAAATATTGGATATCCTCACGCTTCAGTGTTTTTTGTTTAAATCAATAGATTTGTGCACACCTTTATATGCATAACTAGGTGACTAGGACATATTAGAAGATATTTATGAATCAATCATGCATGGAAGCGATTAGGATGAGTTAATAATGAAGCTTTAATGCAGGAGTGAAAAGGAAGGAGAAATTTAGCAGACCGAGATCTCTTTTATGGTTCGCGTGGTCATTGATTATTGAAAATCGTAGACTAGATTGTTCGTCATTAGTTTGAAAGGATAGTTGAGTTCTTGTTTTATACCGCAAACAGCTTCAAAGTGCATGGTTATTGCTATTATTCTTATTTATGACATTTCTTCTGCCCGTTTAGGACCTACAATTGATATGAAGGTAATTTTGGACCCCTAAATATGTGAAATTTAGCCAATACGATCATACCAATTCAGCTCCACTTTCCCCAAAATACGGTGAATTAATTATTTAATAATAACAATACACGGGCCGGCTGGTTGTGCGTATTATAACCAACACGAGAAAGACAAAAAAACACAACATGGGCATTGGCTGAAACGAAACGTATCAGCGCTTTCTCGTTTTTGTCAACGGTTAGTTCAAAGGCTAGCAAAACAAATATTCGAAATCGTTATATTTATGGCTATGTTAGCTATCTCTAAACCGGTTTTGATCAAACAAAGATTATTTTTTCATTTAAATTGTATGTTCTTTCAAATTTGATACTCAGTCTTTCATTATATCACAACAAATATATTTTGTGTATCGCCCTCTGCACCAAAACTCCATTATCCCCTTCAGATACTGGTAAAGTTAAAGGTTATATGTAACGCCCGAAGCATGACAAGAATTGTCAGTGATTCCTGAAAATTCAGAGTTTCTATAAAGACAAATAAACGAAACCATAGGTTATTGGTAAATTACTGAACTCCACATTTCTTTTTTACCAGTGTTTACATCATTTGAAAGGCCGTCTTGTATTTTTGTATTATAACAGTTAATAGTTAGAATATAATTTGTCTTAAATATGTGAATGGCATCTACGCTCGGTTCAATATGATTTTGATTGATTAGATATTATTTGGGATTCTGTATACGTTTTCAGTTATTACAAATTGACCCTCTACAAGTTTGGCTTCTCATTCTTTACCTCGATAATAATTAAGGGTCACGAAGCACAATATGTAATTGGAAACGCACAATATCGTTGTTTACCTACATCGTTTTATTTACAACTGGATATAGATCATTTAAATACAATTTCAAGAATTTCATGAAAATCTTATGAAAGTCTAAAACCAATCAAAATACTTACTCAAACACAAGAATTGTGCAATAAATCATATTTTTCTTCCTCGCCTTCCGACCCTTCGCGCCATCCGAATTTCTCCAGTCTACCTGCTTGGCAAAGCCAGCTCTCCCCTCTGTCAGAGAAATTGAATAAAAATAGTTTAATTTCTTATAATGAAAATGGTACCCCGAAATTCAATAAAATTTCCATGGGCGACATTTTCGAAACTTTACATCAATTCGTAATGATATTTAGTTTTCCTAAACTACGTTTAAATTTCACAATATATGCTACAACTTAATTATGAATGTTGTTAGACGTAGTGATTTTAAATTGAGCAAGAGCATGAAGATACCGCAATGAAAAGCATCAGTAAATATAGCCTCAACTGTTCATAGCAAGTTCTCAAGTTAACTTTAATTCTAGTTACAAAAGGGCCCTGAGAATCGAGATTTTATGTCACACAATAAAAGCAAGAATGTAACTTATTTTCTTTTCTATTACCGTTTTTTACAGGCTTAGCGGCTAGATCATTTATATATGTGATTCAACCTACCCAACTGACTGATGATTTCCTCTCCAGCGTTTATGTTCTCTAGATCTTCCGCTCCGACACCTCTGTTGTCGATGAAAGTAAGATGCCGCGTTATTGGTACCTCGAGCCGCCTCACTGTGTTTCCACCATGGAACTGGTCAGTCGAAGTTTGTTCTCTCGTTAGCTCGTCCAACTTCCCTTTAAATGCGAACTTCAATGAATTAAGCAATGAAGATTTTCCTATTCCCGTGGTACCGAACAAACCTATATTGTACTTGTTGGGAAAAGTTATATTATCTGGAGGAAATTCAAAAGAGTCGCCTGGTTTCAGCTTTTGAAGTTCTTCACGTATGTCTATAATCCGTTGCTCTATTTTTTCTTGACGTCCCTTTTCTTCCTCTTCCTCTCTCTCCTTCCTTTCTTCTTCTTCTTTGCGTCTCAGTGCTTTGATGCGATCTCCTTCGAATTGTTGCATCTTCTTCCGCTCCTCTTCAATACGGGTCCGCTCTTGCTCGGCTGTATATCGGGCTGCTTTGGCATCTTTGAGTTGTTGTTCTGCTCTGTCGGTAATATCATCCAACTTGTGTTGATGCTTTAATTCTTTTTCTTTATCATTCTGAAGGCGGGCCTCTTGTATTTTCTGTAATTCTATAGTACGCTCTTCTTGCATCAACAATTTTTCGTTCTCGTGCTGCGCTTCTAGACTACGTATTTGTTCATCTTTTTGTTTGGCTTCACGACGAATTTCCTCAATATTTTGTTTATGTTCTGCCTCTCTTTTCTTTTCTTCTTGTCGTCGCAATTGCTCCCGCTTTTCATCTTCTTTTCTACTTTTCTCGATTTCCGCTTTCAACACCTTCAGTTCATTGGTTCGACGAGACTGTTCGTTTTGTAACTCTTCCTGTAGCCGCTTATTTTCCGATTTTTCCTTTTCAAGGAATGTTTTCCATTCTACTTCCTTTTCACGAATTTTCTTCTGCAAGATTTCTCTTTCTCCTTGTGCTTTTGTCCTATCAGTTGATATATTCGACACTTCCCTCTTCAATTCATCTATTTCACTCTGTCGGTTTCCCATCGTAAAATATTGGAGTAGAAAAGTTCTTCAGGCAACTGGTAATCAAAGAATGAACAATCATTTCACGTGGCCCGATATTTATAGGGAATCTATTCAACTGTTTTCGATTCTCATTGGCTAAATGTGTTTACTCAGGCCCGAGCCTATACGCGTTTCCTGTCACCAATCTTTCATTTCTTCTCATAGTAGCGAGAGAAGTACGTCGTCACAACATCGAAAAGCGTTTCTCTGAGCTTCATTCCAAAAAAGGCTTGAGAATGGCTTCCCGAAAGATTCCAATCAATTTAGGAGTTTTGTGTCTCGTTCCAGATGATACCATTGGTAAATATTTGATACCTTCTTTAAAAAGCTGTAAGACAAATCCAGAATTCATCCAACTTTTACCAGGGGACCTTCGTTCATACATTCCACCGAGTCATTTAGATGGTGTGCTTCTTTTACATCCGTACACCGAAGGCAGACTCTCTCTTACAGATGTCACGGATGCGAGATATTCGACTCTACTGCCAACCCTCAGTGCGAAATTTGGTGAGTTCTTTCAATCATGTACTCATACTTTTAAGTTTATCGCACACTCTACAGAGCGAATCAAATAAAGTGTACCAAACTTTGGTAGCTCCTAATTATAAAAGTCACAACCAATATGACTTTGAAGTATATTGCATGATGAAGGTTAATTCGTTTTCTTTCCAATGAGACCCTATTCATAATATTCCGTCACGGGTGACTGAGCACCAGGGTCTTTACAAAGTATTTTCAACATCGTTTTGTACTTAGTTTGGTCATAAAATCTGTTAACATTTAAAAGATTGTATTTTTTTAAATGGTGCAATGTATCGAGGTTTTCACAGATTTTTTTTCTTCAATCCATAGGATGACCCTTTTTGGGGGGACAGCCTACAAACTTCTTGTCTCATGATTTCACAGTTCCATATGCTCAATAATCCGCTGTGCCATTTCACACGCGTATAAGGAATAGCGAATGAAAATTTAAAGAAAATAAAAAAAACAGATAACGTCCAACATAAAATGTATCCAATTTTTCAAACGGACTAGTATAGTCAATGTAAATAAGTGAGCAATTGTTTTTGGAAAGAGATAACGCACACATAATGGCTATTGACCCACATTCATTTTTGCAAGAGGATTTTGACAATACTTATTGAAAAGCTTGCTGGTTAGTCATCCATGGCAGCACAATTATTTAACGGGATTTTCGTAACTCTTTACCATGAAATATGATTCAAGGTCACATAAGTTAGGGGAGCCTTCCAAAGTTGCGACTGTGCCCCGACGCATCGGGGCGCAGAGCAGGATATGAGAACAAAGGAGGCGTCTTTTTGCGCCCATTTGCGCCCCTTTGCGTCGGATACGAGAGGACACAAGTTGGTTTCCAGCTCATCTGGCTATTGTTTGGAGTCTCATTGTTACGAGATAACCCCGCCGCGGTGCGTCCCGGCGAAGCACTTTACACTCTAAATGAAAACTACTCAATTTGAGTAAAAATGTTACTCTTTTAAGTAGTCAAAAGGGAACCACCCAACTTTTGAGTAAACTTTACTCAGCATGTGTTGAGTAACAAATCTACTCATCTGTTGAGTAAGAATATTACTCGATAAAAGACTAAATCTCTACTCAGTTTGAATGAGTCAACCTTTACTCAATATTTACTCCTTTGTTGAGCGGTTCCCTTTTTTACTCAGCATCGGGGTAGAAACGTAATCAACTCATGTCGAGTAAGAAACTGCTCATGAGTTGAGCCAAATTTTACTCAATTAACGAGTAAATGTTTTGACTCAAATTGTTAGAGGAATTTTTTGCTCAAATAATGAGTATGATGGTTTCTGGGTAACGCTTAGTTGCTTAATTAATATTGAGTAAAAACATGTACTAAGTTATTAAGTACATGTTTTTACTCAATACTGATTAAAACAAAGGTGGATTCAACTAGGGTTGTAACTGTTTGACTAAGGGTTTAACTAAACCGCTGATTAATATTGTGTTTTTAACAGCTGTTATGTAACCATTATTTGTCAATAGAGAATATAAACCATAATTTGTCCTGATTTCTAAGTTTAGCATTGATTTGAATTTCTTCACTCACACACTTTGCCAATAATATAAATTCTACGACATTTTAAATTAAGTTACATAATTTGTGGACTTTAATTTCCAAAATCAGTTTGAATCACAGCGAAAACTCAGAGTTCTTTCATCATACATGATATTAAAAAGTATGTAGTTTACAAATTACAATTTTTAAACAATGTTACTTTACATCTTCAATAGAAAATTAGAAATAGTTTACAAGAGAAACCTGTAAATTTGGTTGTAACACAATGATTTTAAACTTCATGTTAAAACTTATCCTATCCATTTCCAAGGAATAGAAGGTAATAGGACAGTACAGAATATGTATTTTTCAAAGTTTTGCAAGTCCAGATGTATGTCCACCATGCAGTGTCCACTTCTTTAATAATCAATCTAATATCACACAAATTGTCATAATTTGGGGTTCACTGCTCCTCTAACTGGTCTTAAATCACGATACTTATCCTGAAACTACACTCTGGGCCCTGGCCTAGCGAAAATAATCTGAAGAAATGTAAAAGTTCTTTTGTCTGTGATGATGCGTGATTATATAATAAACATTGTCGCGTCAAATGAATGTCCTCATCAACATACACATTATCAGGTGTCGGTGGTAATGATGTGATCAAGAAAGACTCTCATTATTAGTCCATCTGTACTAGGGTCCATGGTTTAATAAAATCCTTGGTACGAATTCCATAAATGAGACGATCAAAGAAGTCCCATATGACAGCTGCCTGGGCAGGGTAATACAGCTGTAGTACTTGAAACATCTTGTAGCAGTATTCAACTGCTGATGTCAATGAAGAGCATGAATAGGCGCTTCTCTCGAGGACTACGTAACACTGTCCTGGCTTCTTTGGTGTTCCTCAAAACACCAACAAAAACAGTTGGCTCCTTCCTCTGAAGGAGGCCAGAAAAAAAGTCCAAGCCAGTTCCTTCCAAAAATGATAACATTTTGATATGTAGTTAACACGGTAGGAATTAACAAGGTAGAGGTTAATTTATGTGCATTAAGTTTCGATAGGATGATACCAACTAATTGGTTTTGATAAAAGAAGATTGTCTCTTTCGGGGGGAAGATGTCCTACTCCGAGTCCTAGGGGGTAATTTTCTAGGGGTAATTGTCTGGGGTGGTTGTCTTCAGGGCAGGCGCGTACGCAGGGGGGGGGGGGGGGGTTGGGGGTTGAACCCCCCCCCCCTTTTTTGTATTTTGTATGTGTGTATTTTGTAGGAACCTCCCCCCTTTTTTTTTTTAATTTTTTTTTTTTTTTTAAATAAAAAACAAAAAAACATTATGTCAATGGCTGACCTAAAAAAGGAGACCTCACCCCCCCCCCTACGAAGAAAAATGTCAAATTTAAAAATTTCGAGACCAAAAAAAACCCCAAAAAGGGTCCTCTTACCCCCCCCCCGCTTATTCAGCGGTTGGCTGAGTCGTTGCGATTTTTTTGGGACCAAAAAGAAGAAAAAAGTGTCCTCTTACCGGTTGGAGCTCTTCCAAGCTCGATCCATGAGCTCAGAATTTATTCCCAATGTGTTACATCTATCTTAGTTCTTTTGCATCTTTCTGCACGCGCACATGCATGCACGAGGCAGCTAATACCCAACCGTAGTTTACTCAAAATTGACACAAACGAAGTTTTTACTCAATGATGAGTCATTGATTTACTCTTTATCGAAGGTAACAAATTACTCGGATTACGAGTACCACTAAAATTGATTTTTTACTCCAGCTTGAGTACTAAATTGCTCATTTTGTTACTCAGCTTGTTTTACTCGGCACAATTTACTCGCTGAAATTAAGAGTGTACATTTGTGAATGGGAGCTTAAACTCTGAAAAGCTATCGCGCCCTTTCGCGCCCGGTCCGGCGCATTAGTTAGTCCTTTAATCCCCGCTTGTGTGTCGCTCTCGTCTTGCGAGATTTGACTCTGAACAGATTTACTTTGGCTACTGATTTGTTTTAATATTATTGTGGTGCCAGGTAAAAATGTCAGAGGTAAAAATGTCAGAGGAAAAAATGTCAGAGGTAAAAATGTCAGAGGTAACAATTTCAGAGGTAAAAATGTCAAAGGTAAAAATATCTAAGGTACAAAATGTCAGAGGTAAAAATGTCAGAGGAAAAAATGTCAGAGGTAAAAATGTCAGAGGTAAAAATGTCAGAGGTAAAAATGTCAGAGGTAACAATTTCAGAGGTAAAATTGTCAAAGGTAAAAATATCAGAGGTAAAAAATGTCAGAGGTAAAAATGTCAGAGGAAAAAATGTCAGAGGTAAAAATGTCAGAGGTAAAAATGTCAGAGGTAAAAATGTCAGAGGAAAAAATGTCAGAGGTAAAAATGTCAGAGGTAAAAATGTCAGAGGTAAAAATGTCACAGGTAAACATGTCAGAGGTACAAGCAAAAAAAATGAGTGCCGTCATAATATCTCAGCACTTTTATCACACAGAATGTCGAGACGTACAGCTACTGCATGGGCTAGTCTATTATATTCCTTTCTTCCATAATGTAAATTTTATAAATGGCTGTGTGTTGTATTTCGTACATGTCCTAAGGATAATACAATGTGGAAAATAGATTTGGAAATAGATTTTTTTGTGATCAGGCTTGCATATATATTATGTATGAATTTCTAACATTTTTTGATATTTTGAATTGGTTGATGTGTTAATGTTTGTGACTCGGACCGGTTTGGCCGGTGGCAGCCTACAACTAGCTAGCCCGTGTAACGTTCCAGAGACGAACAAAGTCCAAACGAAGAAATGAAAGTTCTCGACAAAAGTCAAGTGTTAAAGTGAGTAGTGCATTAGTACAAATAATTACATGTAATCACGAGGAATCACGAAAAGTTACATATATAGGCTGGGCGCCCCGAACTCTGCTAAAGCTTTAGCACCTCATGGCGGCAAAGGAAGTGGAGTAAGAATGAGAAAAAACAAGAAGTCGCCCGAAAAGTGAAAACTCGCTCCGAAAACTAAAAACCCGCTCCAAAAAGTAAAAGACCGTCTCGATTCAGAAGCTCATCCCCATTTTAAACCCTCCGACACGTGTGACCCCTTATAAGGGCGTGTCACTACGACGCATTGCGTCAAAATAATCCACTCCTTTGTGGCGAACGCAATTATTCTACTCCGAGCTTGGGGACCGTTGTCGTAGAGGAGGAACTGCGTTGGGTTGGGCCCATCCGTCATCGTTTGTTCGGGATCCATGTTCAATTCTGCTAGAGTTGCAGGCTCCAGAGGTCCTCTGCGTTGATTCAGAATTGTCCTTCTGATAACGGTGCGGCTTGGCAGATTTCATTGTACTTCTCTAGGCAGATTTCTCACCGTATCCGTATATATTTGTTTGGGCGTGTCGTTGGTGGTCGAGGCCCGTGCCTTCATTTGCTGCCGCGCTTTTGCTATCTCCGCTCCTAATAGGTCAACGTCATGGTTGTTTGGGTTGGCTGTGTGCGGTTGGGCCGGATTGAGATCTGTTTTTAAGGTTCCTTTGCACCCACGTGTACGCCTCACACACACTTCCAAAGAATGGACACCTTGCCCTCAAATACTTTTGTGTACATATGCCCCTCATTATATGACCTTCATTCCACCCTTATTTGATGCAATTACCTCCATCGCATGTCGTTTGTCCTTTTTGATATATATATACGTTCAAGTCGAGGGAATAATTGATGCCCATTGCTGTTCTCCCAGACTATTTATACGTCAATAGTAATCCACAATCAACTTTTTTGCACATCATTATATAAATAACGATGTAACTTAAACCGAACCTCTGCAAAGCGCGCGCTTCTCTGGAATGTGATGGTGCGGTTGGCATTTAAAGATAAAGTTGAGTTCTGGTCTTGCGATTGCATTGTGAAAGAAACGGTGTGGAAGCAATCAGAAAAGGTTGATCATCTAGCATAAACATGTAAGTATTGGTGTGTAGTGCAAGGTTTTGGAGTCATCAAAATGATAAAAACTTTGGCCCAGTCTTGGTAAAGTAACAAGCACTGTACACAGAAAGATATTGATATGGGACTACACAAACATATGGCATTCAAATCGGGCCTCATTTTAAAGCTGTTACTTGTCATATCTGGGATATGAAGTCATTTGAAATAGATTTTCAGGGAATTTCTTTGATGTTCTTCCACACTTGCATAATAAGAATGATAACAAACGCTCACAAATTATTGTTCACCTTTAACTTAGCCTTCTCTTTAATTGATGTAACATGGTCAGCTTTCTGCTTTGTATCAGAGTAACAAAGCTGCTTATTGATTTTCTCCCAGACTATTTTATACCGCAATAGTAATCGACAATATTTTATTGCAACGCGCGCACTTCGGGAATGTGATGGGTTAGCATTGATAACATGACTTTCTGCTTTGTTTCAGAGTATCAAAATACCAAGCCCACAAGAAAGTGGAATTGTCAGAAATATGCATTTATTGGAAATTACATATTATAGTAGTCATTGCCACGCAGTTAAAATGTCCAACAATCTTCAAAAGTGAAGGAGAAGTGGGGGGGGGGGGGGGGAAGGTTCATAGATATCTGATCTATTTTGGGGGGCTGTACTGACTTTTCTTTTTATTTAATAATTACACCATGCATGGAGCCACAACTCAGCCTATAAAACATGGCCAAACTTCTCGATTTTAGAAATCTTTTCCCCCAGAAGTTTGCTCAGTGTACCAGTACCATTTGCTTTTACAAAAGCATAATATACCGGTATATAAATATTGAATAAGGCAGACTAATGGGACATGCATGGTTGCTACTCCGAGTTTCACGCCTTGCAAGCGATCATCAGACAACTGATAGCATTATTACACGATTCCTCTGCAACCTTGGTACAAATACGCTCAAAATAAGACTTAACTAATACAATACCTGAATACAATATAATAAGAATTACTCATGAGTAATTTTAATTGTATTTTATTAGTTAAGTCTTATTTTAGGGGTATTTGTACCAAGGTTGTAGGATAATCATGTAAGAATGCTATCAATTGCCTGATGATTGCTTGCAAGGCGCGAAACTCGGAGTAGAAACCATGTCCCATTAGTCTGCCTGCTCTGCCTAGGCATTGACCACTGTTCGGAAGGATTTATTAGCAAAGCATGATATAAGAGGAAGGGGGAGAGCAGCCGGGTCACCGTGCTCCAGAAGAAGAATACCCCCCCCCCCCTCGTCTTCCTTCGGCAATAATCGGGCAAAAAGTCACCATTTGGGGCCGAAAGGTAAATAAATTTAAACTGGGAAAGTGGAAAATAAAGCAGCAGTGAAATAACAACTGCAGAATATCCCTCGCTGTTCTTTTTCGATAAGCCTAATATATAACCCGGGTGTAACCAAAACAAACTTGCCACATGATTTTGTTTTTATTTTATACCTCTAACATTTATACCTCTGACATTTTTACCTCTGACATTTTGACCTCTGACATTTTGACCTCTGACATTTTTACCTCTGACATGTTTACCTCTGACATTTTTACCTCTGACATTTTGACCTCTGACATTTTTTCCTCTGACATTTTTACACCGAGCCATTATTGTACTGATTGTTTATTTTCCTCTCAACACCGGAGTTATGTAGGCGTTATACGTTGGTATGATTGTTCATTAGTTCATCTTCTCCTGTTCTGTTCATGATTGTGTTCAATATATCAATTTTAATACAAATTGATTTGTTCACGAAAAAAACCCAACTTTATTTCATACTTACCCCACTCTCTCTGACATTGTTTTCCTCATGCATGTTTTGACACTTTGTTTGTTTCATATTACATTGAATTTGTGTATATTTCATTTTTATAGCGATGTTATCCCACGTTTCGGTTTTCTTGTTTTGTTTTCTTTAATTGTTGTGGTATCTTGTAAACAGTTCTTTCGTATGATTATTATAAATCATCATCAGTCTGTTATTTAAATATATAGGTTCTTTTAATCTTAACATTAACGAACGTATTTTAAAATCCGTGATGTTGAAAATGATACGTAATCAAGAACGCCGTAGTTTCTCCTTGAAATTAATTTAAAGAGCGTTTTATATGTCTTACGATTTTTTTAATGCAAATGATGTCCGCATTGTCGGGAACATCATCAATATGTTTCGTTAGAAGGAAGACGCTCATTTTCAGAATGTTGTTTCTTTGCAAAACAAAATTAAATACACTGTAACCGTATATCATCGGGGATATCGCAAAAATCCCACGGAGATTATCAATTGCAAATCAACATAATAAATTATGCCTAAATCGTAAGAATAGAGCATGCATTTAAAAAGAAGAGCGTTAGCAGGAAATGATGTTTGAAATTTCACCTCGAACATCTCAAGAAGAAATTATTTTATCATTCTGTTCCAAACAATTGTATCGAATATTTCTTTGCGAAGAAGGGGGGAGGGGGGGGGGGTTACAGCCGCGGCCAGTTTTAGATCTAGGTCATTGTTGTGAAGAATTAAAATACGAATATGGTGTGCTGAATTGGGCCACATGGTATCGAACCACTGACCTCTACCTGTATCGAACGAGCGTAGTGCGTTCTAGAACAAATGCAGGCCATGGCAATTCGTTGAATTGCTTCTCGTAACATTGTTACAGAACTGTCTCGCTGTCTAAATAAGGATCCATCCCGGGGATCCAGGCATCATGCATGTGTTGGTATCAAGTATAAACGGAATTTATAATGATTGCGTTATGTTGGGCCATTGAATTTTTTGTTTGGCTAGCCCTTATTCCTCTAGTTCTACTGGGTCATCAAGAAACACAAATAGTGTTGAAATTTTCCGCAATCCCTTTAGCGCCGAGGGTAGAAAAGCCTATAGAAAAGTCAGCTGGAGTCAGCTTTGGGGAGGGGGAGATGTCGTATTACGAATTCATGACCCTTATACATAATGACCATTTTCTCAAATTACGAATAGCGGTCTTCATGAATAGTTGTCCAATGAATAGCGGTCCTTATAACTAGCGAGCGGAGCCCTCCTGATGGGCCTCTGCCATTTTCGTCCGGCCGTTCACTTCGCCGCCCCCCCCCCCACCTTTACACACACACATACTACGCAGCCTTAATTTGTACCTAAACAAGAATCTAGCAAGTCGGACAATTATAGCGATCAAACAATAGCCTTGCTTGGCAGCGTGAAATCCTGCCACGGCATTCTATGTTTTTTTTCCTTTAGAGCGAACTTTTCTTTTGTATTCGCTCCATAGAACTCTATTTTATCAAGCAGCGAGGTGAAATGAAAAGAGCGTCATCATGAGTAGATTTTTTGTTTGATGTTCTTCTCCCTAGTTAAGTCAAACCTTCAATTTAGGCCTATCCATAAAAGGTAGCTTCCTATACCGTTCGCTTTTTTTCTTTTTTTTTTACCTGACTGCTATATGAAGCATGTGTATGCTCTGAATTAGGCAAACAGGGGACCGGCGGCTTTAAGACGTATCCGAACGAAATGTAATGTTGAGTTATGCCTTACCAAAGGGCACTAGTATATCGACTTGGTTTCTAACCAGGGAGCTAACGGTTACGAGCTGACTACTGCTCTACCACTGGGCTATCGCGCCTCCCTTCTTTTAAAAAGATCTTTTAAAATTTGCCGTTTTTTTAAGAATGAGAATCAAAACATGTTTGGTATGTTTTCTGTATTAAGTGCATTATGATTTCAAAATTTCACTTTCGCTACCTAATTGTACAAATCTACGCATACATGATTCGAATGTTAGAGCAGAAATCAATGTTTGTATTTGTGTCCCTGCCCGTTTTGCGATCATTTAGTACATATAGCGCCAAGTAGAAGTCGAATGATAAATTATCGCCATTGAACTGATTACTGTTTTGTATTGCATTTCCAATTGCTGCTCAACTTTATCACCATCAGGCTACTCTTTTTTAACATCTTCATGACACACATGTTTTATAATCTCGATATAGTTCCATGTCTCTGTTTCTATTCATTCCACTTTTAAAAAGAGCTATGGAATTATTATGATTTAAAACGCCTTTTGCACAGGCAATTTTCGAAGGCAAAATCACGGGCGTGAAATCCTGTCACGGCATTCTATGTTTTTTCCTTTAAAGCGAACTTTTCTTTTGTATTCGCTCCATAGAACTCTACTTTATCAAACAGCGAGGTGAAATGAAAAGAGCGTCATCATGAGTAGATCTTTTATTTGATGTTATCCTTCTTATCCCTAATAAGCAAACCTTCAATTTATTAGAACCAAGTCAAGGGAGGAGAAAAAAAAAATCAGGATTTGACTGACAAAATATAAATTCTTCCAAGCTCAGGCTGTGGCGATGTGCAACGCATTGCGTGAATAAGGCCATCACAAAAATATACATGTTTAGCGTCCCCGCCCGCTTCCTTTCTGGGGGTCGCCTTCTATTTTATTTTTTATTTTTGTTGTTAATTTTTTTGATTTTTGTTGTTGAAATTTTTGAATTCTTTTAAATATTTGTTTAAAGAATGTCGGCGGCCATCTTGAAAAATAGCCCGACTGTCAGGGAAAATGTACCGAGCGGCCATTTTGAAAAGAAAACAAAAGAAAAAATGCCTCCTCCTTCCTATTTGAACGATTTGTCATTGGTGATATATTGTGTCGTTCATGTTAACGAATTTAAATATTTTGTCGAGTCTGAAGCTACATAATTATTTGAAGAAACTTTAAATGATTTCAATAAAGTAATAACTAAGTGACACGTAATTAAACAGTGTCCGTGCCTTTTTCTTGTCTTTTAAGAATCTTGTAAATAATCTTAATTAAAGTTGGTCGTTTTTGTGTGTGTAATTCTCTGCCCGGGACGGAGTGGTTGCCCCACGGACCCATCACTTCCTCCTCATGAATCAATGTGTGCCCCTTTAATTGGCATTCCAAAGGTGTTCGGGCTAGATAAAATATAATATTAGATAGCTTAGACAGATACCGAGATGTGATTGGTCCAGAGCTCGTCACGCGATATCAATTGCGAGGATCCAAATTGTTATATTTTCCTGGCCGGTTATATTTTACCAGCTGGTGAAATGAATATATTTTTGTTCAATGCATGTCGCCCTTTTGAGGACTGTATTTTACCAATTTCACACATCACACCATTACCGAGAGTCATTTTTTGTTGCAATATTTTTTTTCCCCCTTGAATTTTGTTTTGTTTTTGGGGGTAAGAAATTATTCTTTCCAATTTTTTTTCCCAACAAAAATCCTTTTCTGGGTAAGAATTTTTTTTCTTCAATTTTTTTATTTTGTTTAAAGTTTTGTTTCTTTCTTGAATTATCTCGAAATAGTATTTTTCAGTAATTTTTTTGGTTTGCACTAATATAACAGTTATTGACTGGCAGGGGGTATATAACATTCTTTGGACCTGAAAGGAGTTATATTTTCCCTCAGCGCTGCGCGCTTTGGGAAAATATAACCACTTGGGAAATATAACTCCCTTCAGCAGTCCAAATAATGTTATATTACACTCCCTGCCAGTCAATAACTGTATAATATTATATAGAATAGATGCTATTATCAAGCACACGACCTTTTTTTATTGAGATGTCAGATAATGCAGTTCCATCATATGTTGATGACACATATATATTTTAATGCTAAATAAATTACTCATAGAGTGGTGAAGTGTGACGTCATCAAAAATCTATTTTTAGAATTTCTTATTTTTTTCTTCATATTCCGAAAGAACACGAAAAATAATGTCCAAATGTTGAAAACCAATTGAATATGTTAAGTATTGGCTGAGATATGACCATCTGAATGAATATATGTCCTATGGGAACTCAGTGTTATATGCTCTGGCTCCTAACCATTAGGAGCCAGAGCCTATAACACTGAGTTCCTATGGGGAGTATATTTATTAAGATGGTCATATCTCAGCCAATACTTAATATTTTCAATTGGTTTTCGACATTTGGACATTATTTTTGATGTTCTTTCGGAAAATGAAGAAAAAAGTGAGAAATTCTAAAAATAGATTTTTATGACGTCACAGCTTCGGTACTCTATTGCGGATGTATTATCGAAAACAATATCGCTAGTGCCAATTCAGCGGCTGGCTGAGTCGTTGCGAAATTTTCTGCGCGATTTTCAAATTTTAACCCCCCCCCCCCCTTTCGAAAAAATCCTGCGTACGTGTCTGCTTTCGCCGATCGCCTAAGCACATATCCCTGCGGGAGGCCTATGGATCGATCGACTACTGGATTGAGAAGAATTTCCGTTCATTTCAACCTCAGTGGTCAAGTCAGAGTTGGTATACGGTTTCTGTAGCAAAACAGTTATTAAAGAAGAGGCATCATCGTATAATTGCGTAATTACACAAAAACTCATTGTTTTTTAGACATTCTTTTTCCTGACAAGCATGATTTTACAGAACATAATTCTAATCAAAGTATTCTCTCTCTCTAGCGGTTGTCTTATATATTGTAAACGTTCTCTCTCTATACGGACCTGTTGATTAACACATATTTCGCTATGTACATGTTCATATATATTATGTATATATATAAATATATATACATTTTTTTTCTCTCAGGTTCTCAACGGATCTGTGTAATTGCCTACCTTGTTCGCAATGTGAAGGAGTCCACGCAACAGACCCATCTAGATATGTTGAAAGTCAAGCAACCTACGGTTATCAAGAACTCAGATTACATCATCATCTGTGGCAACTTGAAGGATATGTTCCCTCGTGATGTACATGAAATTAAACAATTCATGAAGATAACCTGGGAAACAACTACTGAAACACAGTGGGAGGATGAATGGTTTCCTAAACTAGAATATGTAGAAGA
Source organism: Strongylocentrotus droebachiensis (assembly GCA_035222895.1). Classification (NCBI taxonomy): domain Eukaryota; kingdom Metazoa; phylum Echinodermata; class Echinoidea; order Camarodonta; family Strongylocentrotidae; genus Strongylocentrotus; species Strongylocentrotus droebachiensis. The sequence goes on along the minus strand of JAVYIG010002034.1, from coordinate 17,739 downwards.
TACAACAAGACAGCTCAAAAAGGATAAACAAACCATCCTTTTACAGGTATGACATGGCACAACTTAATGTTAAAGTTTAGTAAAACACGTATCTTGGCTGGGTGGATTAGGAAAATGTTTCGTCAAAGATCGGACCAACGACTTCAATTGACCTTTAATTATACCCCGCTTCTTCAAAATATTCTTTAAAATTATTAGAAATATCATTCTTATCAGTTATCACTGTATTATTTGTATTAATAATATTCCACGTTTTATTCATATTTCCTATATCATCCTTAAAGGTAATACAATGTTTTGGTATGGGGTCATGAATTTGGTTCAAATGAACATATTTGAAACATATGATTGTGATCCTACAATATTCAGTGACCGCTGTCGCGGTTGAAATCGAGTCTAAAGGTATGAAATTTTAACTAATATACTCTTCATGTTGTATAGCTCCCTCTCAAGATCAATATATTAATTAAGCTATAAAACAATGTTTCTTGACTAAAATTGACCGATTAGCTTTTCCGTTTGAAAATTATATATCACAACTACATATTCTGAGATTTTAATGGTCGCAGCTACCATTGAAAGGCCTTAGGCGATATTTGAGCTTTATCAGAATTTACCGGGAGCACCGGTAAATTGTTATATTCAGTTCTTCTCGACAGCAGAAGTGCTTTAAGGGCTAACATTTGTATTGCTCATAATTTATCTACTGGGGCATCCAAATATATCACAATTGTAAAGAATCACTATCCAGCCAATTTTCAAAATTTCCCAAAACTTTGTACCTTTAAGATTGTTCTTAAATGTTTTTTTCTTAATCTTAATCTTATCATTTAATTTATTCTGAATTTTCCTATATACTTTTTTCTATAGTCATTAGGATTTTGGATATTCAACTTATATAGTCTACGTTATTTCTTACAGAACTTTGTAAATTCATTTGTAATCCAAGGTATTGTTAACGCTTATATTTCATACGGACTTATTTCACAGGGAAGCACAAATAATACAGTTTCGTTAATTTAAAAATACAAAGCTATTATAACACTATTCTAATCACTAGATATACACCATTTAATTGAATACAACAATTGCAAAAACATTTTAATAGTATTTTCATTTAAATCACATTTATACAAGTCAGTTTCAGAGTTTGTTTTGAGAATATCAGTATCAGCATCACAAATACAATATACCGGGAAGTGGCCAGAAATGTCAGTGAATAATATTCAAGAATACATATGGCAACAATCATTGTATAAATGTTATCTAATAACGTTGAAGATCTGTCATAGAATATATCATTAAAATGGTTAAAACAAATCAATAACAGACTGCACATTCCCGACATTTAATAAATCAAAATTAAAATCACCCGTTAAATCGAATAATTTCCTTTCCACATTTACAACATCGAAGGCATTAACGGAGTGACGTTCACAAATCATCCACTGATTGACTATAGGTGGCCTATATAAAACAATTGAAATGTTAAATTTCAATAAAAATACTTTCTAAAAATGATTCATCAATATCCCAATTAGTGCGGCGTTTAAAATTAATGACTTTCCGAATAAAAATACCAACACCTCCTTCACGTCCAAGTCTTCTATTATTTCCATCAAATTCATTATTGTCAAAATTGCACAGAAAATATTGCGAATTATTATCCTTAGCCATGTAACTTGCATACGCAATGACATCATAAGTGCAGACAATGCATCAACATTTTGTTGGAGACTTCTGCAATTGATGTTAATAAATGTTAAGTTATTATTGACTTTGTTGTTGTTGTTGTTGGGTTTTAAGGCTGACCAATCTAAAACGATTATTTATGCCTGGCTGTGCTGTTGTCTTTTTAGACAACAGCACAGCTGTAATTTCTGTGTCACAAACGAATTGAATAATATGGTGTATAGTGTGACTGAGTGAATTTATTAGTACTTCAAGGATCTGATGGTGACAACAATTCTCTCAAGGTTGATACAGATACATGTTTTTCATTGACACATTAAACAAATCGAGCACGACACGACATTTGAAGAAAACAAATCAAAGGAATATGAAATGCACACTGAAAACAAAGTATTAACAAAACAAAAAATGTGTAAAATATGTAAAAAAGAACTTAAATGAAAAAGGTGTAAACAGGTTTTTGGATGTCTAGATAATATATTACTGTATCAAATGTATACAAAATGCAATGAACAAATTACTTTATACTTTTTGAACACGGCATACATAAAATTGTACGTTGTTTGCATAGAGGACAAGAAGAAGGAAATGATCCTCCAATTTTAATGTTTGTGATCAAATTGTGTCTAGTTCGTTCTTGTCATGAATCTGTTTATGCACACTCTTAACGTGTGATGCCTTCACCGAGACAATGATCCATCCGTCCATCGACCATGCTGCCTCCATCTTACTGTTCTGTTTCTTGCTTGAGATGAAAGCATCACGTACTAGAGTACGATTGGCATCAGTAAAATCCTCGCAGATGCTTTTCCCGCTCCCTGAAAGATTCTTCCGGTTGACAACAAGCCTCTGCCGATGTTGAGATAATGTCAGTTTCACGATGATGGCCGCTGCTTTTGGACGTGATCCTGGATGGGAAGGTGGAGTCCGTCTTCGAACGCGGGGACATCGGTCGATGTCTTCTGGCTTTAAAGCGATGCGCAATTTCTCTTGCGCAATTGTGCAGATTGTTGTAGAGGCGTCTTCTTTAATAAGGAGATTCAGGGACACCAAACACCCGGATGCAGTTTCGGCGATAATATTGTTCGTGGTCGTTCAGCTCCAATGGAAGCTTATTAATGAGGTTTTGCTGCCCCTCATAATTTGTCTTCAGAATGGTGTTTTGATGTTCCGTAGAATCGAGCTTTTGCTGCAGCTCAAACATTAGCCCGTCTTGTTTCTCATGGCATTTGGCTTCCATTGTCTGGGCCACTAACTCCTTGATCACATTAAGAATGTCTTCTCAACATAATTTCCTTGATGATGACCTTTGTTGACCTTGTATCGGGCATTGTGAGTGTGTAAAATGCAGATCAGACTACAATACACAGTTCCCACAGGCTAACAACAGGCAGCTTATAAGCAGAATGAAGAGGGTTACTGTGGTAAATAATCGCTATATAAATTGCAAACATAAAGACCTGCTGATGGGACTGAAGAAGGGGTATAACTCCAAAAGCATTTTTAAAAAGCTTGTAAATCAAGGCAAGAAACGACAAATTCACAGTATAAAAGTAAAACAAAATCAATTGACTTTTGACATTAAAAGATAAATAACAGTTATATATAATACAAGCAGGGCATATCATGTTTGTTTGTTGAAGTGTTTGTTTCTGCATCTATTCAACATTATTAAAAGTATACAATCCTAACACATAAACGTTAATAACAAAAGTAGAAATACATGTGAAATCGTATTGTAATATCAATCAATTAGATAACCATACCTTTTAAAACTCACATTTTTTACGAATCATTTAAAAATTAAAAAAATGCAGGAGATCGTCATCTTAATCTAGAGTTTGAACGTGATGGCGGCCGCAGGAAAGGAGCCTATATGGGTGACCAAACGTAAGACAAAATATGTTTTCTTTAAAAGCATAGCTTTTCAAATGCCTTTATATTCCAAATATGACAAGTAACAGTTTGTGCATTCATATATACACCAATACTTGCATGCTACATGATCAACTTTTTTTCTAATCGATTCCACATCGTTTTTGTTTTCACATTCAATGCAATCGGATAACCAGAACTCAACTGTATCTTTAAGCGTATATATAATGAAGGTATAAGTCTATTGGAGCGCATATTAACTTCATGACAGCTTTAAAATAAGATATCGTAGTGCATTATTTAACAATAGTCTGCAGACTATTCCGTAGGTCAGTGCAATGGTATGTCACTGTAACTTCTTTTTCTACAAAACTCCAACTCTGAAACCTGAATTTTCGAGTGTTATCCCTTTTTTTAACATACCAGGCAGTTATAGTTTAATTGCTAGTTTAATTAATTGGTAAGTGAAACAACTTTTTAAGTTCCAGACTGTGAGTAAGAGTCACAAATTGACATAAGAGGTTTTTCTCATTATATAATTCTTCCTTAATTTATACTTTCGCTATAATAGTTTGATGTTTGTAAAGAAATTGAACTATTATTATTAATTCGATCTGTTAAAAAAGCTACATAGTTTCTGTATTGAACAGTGTTGAAATTGTATTGCTACATTACTTAACTTTGTTGCACAACTACCAACCGATCATGTGTTTGACCAATGATAAAACCACCACGACATGCGACATCGACATCACCCAATTCCCAATGGCACAGCCATGCCACGACATACCACCCCTGACCGACCAGACAATTACGACTGTTTGGCCCATATAATATAATATAATATGACATGGAGCTAAACATGATAAAGGAATTGGAAATTAAATAGATTACATCACCACCCTATATAAGCTTGTCTAAGACTAGATCGATTGCCCAAGGCTTGCATAATCCTGCCAATCTGCAGTGGAAAGGTGAGCAATAAAATTTGTGATGTAATGGTAATGTCACAAGCTAGTCTATGACTATAAATTGGCTTATCACTGTTTAAGGCTTTTGTAAACCTGTAACAATTATGTAGTTAAAAGATGGACAGTATAGATTTGAGTGATTGTGTTTTATTTTGATTCTATTATTCTTTCGTGTTTCGTATTTATAATTGTTTCAAACATTTTGTTTGAAATTGAGTGGCAATTTTAATGAATGTAATATCTAAATGTTCACCTGGGTTTAGAAATGCAGTTACCAGTCGCAGTATGACGTATTTAAAACTGGCAGACAGTCATTACACTTCTTAATTGAAATGAAGATTGTCTCTGCAATGTTGCTAAATTGAACAAACTATTTTATTTAAAGGTAATACAAGTTTTGGTATGGGGTTATGAATTTGGTTCAAATGAACATAGTGGAATCATATGCGATTCTACAATATTCAGTGATCGTTGTCGCGGTCGAAATCGAGTCTAAAGTTATGCAATTGTGAATAATAAACAAATGATGTTGTATAGCTCCCTGTCAAAGTCAAGATATTAATTTAGCTATACATTAATGTTCCTTGACTAAAATCGACCGATTAGCTATACCCGTTCGGAAATTATGTATCACAACTACATATTCCGAGATATTCATGGTCGCAGCTACCATTGTATGGCCGTAGGCGCTATTTGAAATTTCTCAAAATTTACCTGGTGCTCCCGGTAAATCTTCATATTTATTAATCTTTTCTCGAAAGCAGAAGTGGTTTAGGGGCTTTAATACATCTACAGGGTTATCCAAATATATCAGAATTGTAAAGAATCACTATCCACCCATTTTTTCCAAATTTCCCAAAACTTTGTATTACCTTTAATGTAATTGATGAAAATATATTATAAGATGATGACGTGGATCCTTATAAAATGATTGGTTGAAAGCGTACACGTGACCAGGAATTTATTTTACCTGACGCGTAATTTGGATAATGACCGGTCATTATCCGATTCTAATGACCGGCCATTAGTAAAATGATGTTGCAAAACATCATTTTATAAATACAAATAAAACACAATCTTATAAAACAAATAATACACAGCAGTGAGGTCATTAGTAAGAATTACCCACACAAGATATCTTTGGAACAGTCTAACACGCCCGAGGCGTTAGCCGTTGGTGTTTTGGACTGGTTTGAAGGTACCGAGTGTGGGTAATTTTACCAATGCCCGAACAAAATACATTGTAATTTCATTTATTTGACTCAAATGATAATTTGACCTAAATATGACTGCCCCAAATGACTAGATCATGACCCTTTATAGAGGTTCGTTTCAAGGCTGGTCATTTACAAATATTGACCTTATTTGACCACACCGGTAATAACACCATCAAGCAAGTGCGATTTTGGTGGAATGTCTTCCGTGTTTCGTATTTATAATTTGTGTTTCTCCTTTATAGATCTTTGATATAAACACATTATAATCCAGGTAGTTTAGGATTCGTTTTAATGATATTTCAGCATGTTACAAAAGATTTAACTTCATTAAATCATAGATTCACATAAGATTGGAAACGTTTTAGATTTTGATAGCACAGTCGCATTTTTGATAACTTTATAATGGTTATTTAACTTGATTATACCGTTCTTGTTTTTCTTTTTTATGTTCATGTGCGAAAGTCTGCACAATTCGTAATGGTACGGTTGATTTTATGTGCATAAGTCGGCAGTAGCATGTAAGGGATGGGTTCAATATTGACTCATAGGCCCACCCCAAGTCACTGTCACTCTCCATTGCCACTCACCCACAATACCATAGCGACCTCGGTAGACAGTTGACAATAGACCAATCAAAAGCATGTTTAAATTACCAATCCAACATTGTTTCACCCCCCCCCCCCCCATGGTTGGCATCATGACCCATTGGCAATCATCATTTCTCTTTTAAAAATGATATTATTGGATAATGAAGTATTTACCTATGCAGAAAATGTCGGTTTTCGTATATTCCTATTTCTGAATAGTTCAATACGATGGGTGCTAACATGCTATATTTGGGAATTTAGTTATTTTGTGCCTTCATTTGACAATGTTTCTGTATAGATTTTAATTTACTTTCCATTTTATTTCCACAGATACCTACCACTGATAAGACTGCGCTTCATACACAAGATGGTGGGCATGATCTGAGTGAGACCACTTATGGTAGGTGCAGGGTATGATATTTTTGGTTGGGATTCTCTCGTTTAGAGAAAGTGTTGATTATTCGTGTATTTCATTTAATACAAAAATTGATAGGTAAAAGCTTAAATGTATTTGTTCATGAACTAAATCATAGCCTTCGGGAAAAAATTACAACTCGATTGTAGCTTGCACTTCATTTATATTTCTCACAACAGCTTCCACTACGACACATATTCAATTTCTTTATTTTATTTTATATTTGCCTCAATAATTAAGTTCTTTACAATTCATGGAGAAAAAAAATTCTACTGATTTGTTGATAGAATGTGTGATCTCTATTTGTATGTGATCTTCAATCTTGATTGCTAAAGCGAATTTCTTTGTTTTATATAATTCATTGTCATTAGTGTTACTATTGCTTTACGTAAATTATTGCGATTACATTCATTTTGTCACTTCTCATAACTTGTTAAAAGTTAACTTGTAAACAAACATATATATATTATAAAGTGAGAAAGAGAATGAAAGCAGGGCTTCCACTTAGCCGAATGGGAGCCTCGAGTTGTGGCGAGCTAGCGCGAGCTTGAACTCCCGTTAAGTCACTTGAACTCGCTTGAAATAGACTTATTGTTACGATATTTGCATCTACGACGCAACATCGACTTTCCTACAATGGATTTACGAGTGAACCGAGCGCATTGCGGGTCACGCGAGCTCGGTGTAAGTTTCAATGACCTGTGTATGCATTTTACCGATCTACAAACAAGTTATCAATATCTTCTATAAACGAGTGATAAGAGTTTTCTACGGGTCATATGCGATCAAGGGCGAACAATGCATAATTTCGGCCAGGGGCGGCCAAGCTACTTCCAAAGTGTGTGTGCGTGTGGGGGGGGGGGGGTGAACTAAAAAACGGGAACTTTCTGGAAAAAGGGCACCTTCAAAGGGAAATCTGTAAGCGAAAATATACATCTTGTTTTAGACATTGGTACAGGCGCGTACGCAGGGGGGGGGGGGGGGGGTTGGGGGTTTAACCCCCCCTTTGGGTTTTTTTTTTTTTTTTTTTATTATAAAAAAAAAAAAAAATCATTTTGCCCATGGCTGACCTAAAAAAAGGTGACCTTACCCCCCCCCCCCCCCCCAGCGAAGATAAATGTCAAATTTTCTAATTTCGAGAACCCCCCCCCCCAAAAAAAAAAAAAATGTCCTCTTACCCACCCCCCCCCCCCCCCCCCCCCCCCCCCCGCGCTTATTCAGCGGCTGGCTGAGTCGTTGCGATTTTGTCAGGGACCAACCAAAAAAAAAAGTGTCCTCATACCCCCCCCCCCCCCCCCCCCGCCCCTTATTCAGCGGCTGGCTGAGTCGTTGCGAAATTTTCGGCCCGATAAAACGCCCCCCCCCCCCCCTTGAAAAAATCCTGCGTACGCCACTGCATTGGTATACCCCTATATTGTGATTACATTATCAGGGATGATTTTAATATTTGTTTCACTTTGTACACAGTACAATATATTGCTTAAGCATCATAATTTTGCAGTAGGGTGTGGTGGTATTGACATTAATTTTCGAGCGAGGAAGGTGGGCGAAGGAAAATTAAAGATATTTGAGGTTGCAGTTCGACATTTTGACATTAAAATATAAATAACATTTATAATTAATACAAGCAGGGCATATCATGTTTGTTTGTTGAAGTTTTTTGTTTCTGCATCTATTCAACATTATTAAAAGTATACAATCCTAACACATAAACATTAATAACAAAAGTAGAAAAACATGTGTAATCGTATTGTAATATCAATCAATTAGATAAGCATACCTTTCAAAACTCACATTTTTGACGAATCATTTAAAAATTAAAAAAAATGCAGGAGAACGTCATCTTAATCTAGAGTTTGAACTGGCGGCCGCAGGAAAGGAGCCTATATGGTTGACCAAACGTAAGACAAAATATGTTTTCTTGAAAAGGATAGCTTTTCAAATGCCTTTATATTCCAAATATGACAAGTAACAGCTTGTGCATTCATATATACACCAATACTTGCATGCTACATGATCAACTTTTTTCTAATCGATTCCACATCGTTTTTGTTTTCACATTCAATGCAATCGGATAACCAGAACTCAACTGTATCTTTAAGCGTATATAAAATGTAGGTTTAAGTCTATTGGAGCGCATATTAACTTCATGACAGCTTTAAAATAAGATATCGTAGTGCATTATTTAACAATAGTCTGCAGACTATTCTGTAGGTCAGTGCAATGGTATCTCACTGTAACTTCGCTTGACCCGGATTTCTTTTTCTACAAAACTCCAACTCTGAAACCTGAATTTTCGAGTGTTATCCCTTTTTTAACATACCAGGCAGTTATAGTTTAATTGCTAGTTTAATTGAAACAACTTTTTAAGTTCCAGACTGTGAGTAAGAGTCACAAATTGACATAAGAGGTTTTTCTCATTATATAATTCTTCCTTAATTTATGCTTTCGCTATAATAGTTTGAGTTTGTAAAGAAATTGAACTATTATTATTAATTCGATCTGTTAAAATGTAAGCTACATAGTTTCTGTATTGAACAGTAATTGTATTGCTACATTACTTAACTTTGTTGCACAACTACCAACCGATCATGTCTTTGACCAATGATAAAACCACCACGACATGCGACATCGACGTCACCCAATTCCCAATGGCACAGCCATGCCACGACATACCACCCCTGACCGACCAGACAATTACGACTGTTTGGCCCATATAATATAATATAATATGACATAATATGGGGGGGGGGGGGGGTGAACTAAAAAACGGGAACTTTCTGGAAAAAGGGCACCTTCAAAGGGAAATCTCTAAGCGAAAATATACATCTTGTTTTAGACATTGGTACAGGCGCGTACGCAGAGGGGGGGGGGGGGGTTGGGGTTGGGGGTTGAACCCCCCCAGTGGCGGATCCAGGGGGGGGGGTTGCCCCCCCCCCCCCTGCGCTCAAGGGGGGGGGGGGTGCAAATTTTTAAATTTCCGACGACGACGAAAAAAGAAAGAAAATGTCCTCTCCCCCCCCCCCGACCCCCCCTTATTCAGCGGCTGGCTGAGTCGTTGCGAAATTTTCGGCCCGATTTCTAAATTTTAACCCCCCCCCCCCCCCTTGAACAAATCCTGCGTACGCCACTGCATTGGTATACCCCTATATTGTGATTACATTATCAGGGATGATTTTAATATTTGTTTCACTTTGTACACAGTACAATATATTGCTTAAGCATCATAATTTTGCAGTAGGGTGTGGCGGTATTGACATTAATTTTCGAGCGAGGAAGGTGGGCGAAGGAAAATTAAAGACATTTGAGGTTGCAGTTCGAAAAATTACATCTTATAAAGAGGAAAAAACCCATCATCCTGATGGGGTTATAAACACATTCTCATAAACGGAAGACTGAAAAGATCTTTGATAAGTAACATAAGTATATCATCTATAAATGCGATTTAGCGTAGCGACCAAACTATATATATATATATATAGGGGGACAGGGTCTTAGTCGCTTTAGATTAGGGGTGCATTTAATGATGACAGGGAAAAGGGGACACTTATCAGTGAGGAAAAGTAGATCGTGTCAAAGTACAAAGAGTGATTACCAGAGGTAAAAATGGTGCAGTTCTTATACCTTCAAAAAAGGCAATCACCAGGGATGCAAAGGTACGTATGAAAATAGAAAGTGGGCATTTGTCGACGGCAAAAGGGGCCCCTATCTAATTTTGAAAGGGCATTTATAACAGGTAAAAGGGGGGCACTTATGAAAAGGGGATATGTCCCCTATTAGAAATGAAAAGGGGCAAGTATTATTGTTTTAAAGGGAAAATCTCAGAGGTGAAAAGGGGCATGTATCGCACCTGAAAAGTGCAATGACTAGATATGAAATAGGGGCACTTGCAATAAAGGAAAATGTTCATTTATCGCAAGTGAACGGGGCACCCATCAGTGCTCCATGGACGAAACAAACCATTAGGTTAATGAACTATATAACCCTTTTCATTATATTATTGTTACGTAAGTCTTTGATTTTGTGATATTGCCATTGTTTTTATGATGATTTTCAGAAATAAAACAAACAAACTTATCTGAAGTGAAAAGGAGTAACTGAAAAGGGTAATTTACTAGAGATGAGGAGGGGAAGGGGCTCTTTTTTAATAGGGGTACTTATCATTAGGAAGAGAGGCACTTATTAAAAAAGAAAAGGGGCACATGTGAACATATATGATGCGCTTATCCTAGTTAAAAAGCGGGCATTTATACAAATGGGAAGAGCACTTCTTACAATGAAAAAGGGGCACTTGTCAAAATAAAATAGGCACCTCTGAAATTTAAAAAGGGCAAATTATCAGAGGGGCACCTTTCGTCCCTGAAAAGGGACACTTATGAGAATTAAACATGGAAACTTATTTCAATGGAAAATGGAAACTTGTCGAAGGAAAAGGGGCACTTGTCAAAATAAATGGGGCACTTTTGCCAAGGAGGGGCAATATGCCAAGGATCTTTGATTTGAGAAGATGGTCTAATTTGGATTTGTGAATAAAAAGTGGCACTTGTCAAAGGAATGCCATCATTTTAGTTTTTTATATAATTTTTCTAAGCAATAGTCCAAATACTTTCAGTATCAAACGTCAACAATGTTATGAAAATAATATTTTCATCTCTTTCTTTATATTCGTATAATGTCTTAATGAATCTTTAAAGGTACTATGTCCCTTTTGCAGCCAACACCACATTTTGTAGAACTTCGCAGGAGTTATGAATATGTCATATATTATGTCCTATCTGTGAAAGTAAAAACGTTAGCAGTGTCCTAATTTTCAAATTATGCCAGGAAACCTGTTTACTTGCTAGACTTCACTGTCTGACACTATCGAGTGACTGACTGGCTTTTTTTTGCTTGGGTAAAAACAAACATAAAACGAGCTGTAAAGGGTACATCAGCATTTGTCTACATCAATAACCCACTTCTTGTAATGGCCAAACTTAAACTGATTGAATTTTTGCGCAGCACAAAACGTACGACCATTCGGTACAATGGTCTGAATTGGTAGCACTTCAGTAGATTTGACAACCAATAGTCGTTATTTTCCCTCTTGAAGACATTTTCAAGCCCACTAAATTAGTATTATCTTTCAAATGCCGTTGGAATGTAAACTTTTATTTTGTTTGGCCTGCAAATGGGACATAGTAGCGTTAAACAGTCATTAAGACATTATACGAATATAAAAAGTACATGTATGCAATTTATGTTTGTTAGAGTACATGTACTTTTTTATCTTCCTCTTTAACTTCTATTCTTCATGTTTCTCCTCTCCATTTTCCTGAATTCATGTTATATTGTACGTTCATTTTTGTTCTGCCTAAGCAATCTTATCACATTTACGACACATATATTCAATATTGACAACTGTCATGTAACTGTATTTTATGTATGAAATATGTACTTACTTCTTTTAATTGTACACATGACCAATTCGGCCATTGGGCTGCGACTCATGCTTAAAAAATGAATTGAATTGAAATTAAAAGTGGTGGAAAGGGGAAGGGGCACTTTTACAAATTAATAGGGGCACTTGCCAAATTAAAGGGCGCACTTATCCTATGTAAAAAGGGGCACTTTGTACAAAATAAAAGGGCACTTTTCCCTATGTAAAAAGAGGCACATTTCGGGTACTTGAAGTGGGAGCCCTGCTTAATAGATAAAGAGAGAAAGAGAGATAATAGATAAAGAGAGAAAAAGAACAAGAAAGGGGGTAGACAAAGAGAAATATATTAATAAAGCGATATATATGGAGAGAGAGAGAGAGAGAGAGAGACAGACATATAGAGGAAAGGAAGGGGCGGTAAATACCGATTTAAAAAAAAAAATACTGAAAGGAAATGAAATATCGTATGGTAAATTACAGATATGCTTATATTTATGAAATTGGAACAAAATATTATTCCCTTTTCAATAGAATAATGTTTATTCATAAGAAACTCAGGATATCAAAACAGATCATACCTTTTCCTTTACGGATGCTTAGAAAGAAGGAAGAGACTTGAAAAATGAATGGGGTTATGGTGGAGATCAGTTTCAGATTTATCATGATTATTCAGGTTTTCCTCTTGCAGTCATGTGGCGCTAGTTGCTTTGCTGTTGTCATTATCTTTCAATCCTTATCTGTCTGCCGTTGCTCTCGTTGCATCTGACAGCTCTTCCCTCATCCATATATTATATTTTGTCAACCAGGAAATAGCAAGTCTGCCCTTTCTTCGCCTGACTTCCACTGTTCCTGTTGTAAATTACGTTCCAAGACCATATATCAATACTACATGGACCCAACAGTGAAGTTTCTTTCTAACAATACCTCTAACAGAGACATCTCTTTGCCAAGCTTGTCCAGTATTCATCGGTTTGTTATTTTGTCTGTCAACAAAACCCTCACTTTTAACTGATATATACACCCACATTTTAACAACACCTACTCTCCTGTCAACCATTTTAGTTGTTGTCCGTGTCTCACTTCCATTATAGCAAAGGGAAATATAATGGTCAATACTATCTTTAAGTCTAAATTGTCGCTTATTCTACGGCTTCTTCAGATTTTGATTTCTTTTAGCTTGATCCTTAGCTCTAACAAGTGATGCCAATAGTGTACGTCATTAATATTTTCTCCTTCCGAAAGAAAAAACAAATATAATCTATGCGATTACCGTCGGTTACCAATATCTTTGTTTTATGTAGGTTTAAGAGATTTTGGTTCATAACTGGCTCTACTTGTTTGTCCTTCCAAACATGTCCAGGAGTATCTGCATACCTACGATTGTTCCTTATCTGCTTTCGGTAATTAGTTTGCAATCCAAAGGGTTGTACTACAGTTAGTAGGGAGTTAGGGCATGGATGGGATTTCTATTTCCCTCTCTAGGCCTCTGTCATGTGAACCTTTTAAGTGCTGAAATTAGTCATGCATTGTAGAACGTTGAATTAATGTTTTTAAACAAATGTACAACATTTCCCATCAGTTGACACTATTTGTAAACTAGGCAGGAACAGATTCTTTAAAAGATCAAGTGGAATATTCATTTTGTAGCACTGATCTATTTATATAAATTTTAATATAGACTTGTAAACATATAATTTAAACTATGCTTACGTGATACCAACGGAATACAGATATTCTACATTATTACCCGTATCAGACATCTGAGCAATGGTTTTACAAAATCATATTACACTTCTTGTAATTCTAAAAGAGCTAATCGGTAAATATAAACAGATATTGACTGCCTAGAGGGGCAATATAACATTTGAGATCCTCGAGGGAGTTATATTTTTGTTGAGGGACATTATATTTTTTCCGAAGCGCGTAGCGCTATGGAAATATATAGTATTCCGAGACAAAAATATAACTCCTCTAGGAAAATGAAATGTTTTATTGTTACCGAAGGAAAAAGTCAATAACTGTGTTATTATGATGACCTATATGAGATACAAAACAAGATGCAGTCTCTAACTCTAGTTATGTATGTGCAATTTATTATAGCAGGATGAATGCTAGCAGAAGTGGATGGTGCTGTTGGTCATTTACAAATACAATGTCAAAACCGAAAGCACTCACCTTTTTAACATGTCTCTGCAATCCATATCTCAGTAATATCACGGACCGCTTACTGCATGCACAATTCACCGTTCGATCTACAAAACCTCCGCATAAAAATGATCGGAGACTGAAACTTACGCAGGTCAGTTGCTATAATATGTATAACATTGTAAATCCGTCTTCACTGAAGTGTAAGCTTTGAGAACATTCTCAGCTACATTAATGACTTTCTCAGAAGAACGAGAATCCTTTTTATGAATTATTTAGTCCAATTCTTCCTCGCCAAACGAAGCGAAAAACAAATTTGTTGCAAGTTAATATTTCGCGCTGCATGCAATTAATGCGTGTATATTTGTGTGCGAAGCGGTGGTGTACGTGTGTAGTGCTTTGAACTTGTAGTGTGGGCTTGAGGTATTACGTAAATGATTACGTTATACCTCTGCATATAACGGCGTTATATTCAGAGGTATGACGTAATTTACGTCATGTTGGAAAATGTAACGCTTCTCATCCTTTTAGCGATGGTCATGTGACAGCATTTTGACCAATAGAACATCAGTATCGATATAGGAAATTTAATATAAGACCATATTACCCTCTCATGAAAAAGCCTATAATATAGTAATAATGACTGCTATGAAAGACATAGTGGCTTTTATACGCTCAAGGGGAGGTTACATCGTGCTATCGCCCTGAGGCACGATGTAACCTCCCAGAGAGCAACTATGCCTCTAATATAAAAGCAGTCATTATA
Source organism: Strongylocentrotus droebachiensis (assembly GCA_035222895.1). Lineage (NCBI taxonomy): Eukaryota > Metazoa > Echinodermata > Echinoidea > Camarodonta > Strongylocentrotidae > Strongylocentrotus > Strongylocentrotus droebachiensis. The sequence continues at coordinate 2,652 of JAVYIG010002034.1, read as the reverse complement.
ACTTTTATATACCGAAAAGGGTCAAAGAATACATGTGCGACTTACCAATCATGGTAATCAAGTTTGTTTACGCTATCGAGACCTAGTCTTAATAGGGTGTCCGATCGCGCACTCACTCGAGTTTGTGTGCTAAAATCCTTCCTATTGAGATTGCACGCATATACGTAAAATGCCAAAACCGGTCAATAGTCTTTTGAAAATTGCCCTAGTGCGTTTTTTTAAAGACTATTGACCGGTTTTTTCCATTTTTTTTTTTTACGGGAATGGCTGAAATCACGACAATTTTGACCCATCAGATGGCTGGATTTCTAAAGTGAGGTATATAAAGTTTCATATTCACCTCGCCATATTTTGTCATTTTCATTGCGCATCTTTCATTATGCGTACGAGTGTATTGAAAATGTCGTCAAGCACTGGATGCAGAGTGCTGATTTGACAAAGTTTTGTTCAGTTATTTGAGATTGTCATGGTTGATTTATGTATTTGTTCTAGATGTCTGATTCGGATAACAATAACAATATTAACTGGCTTAACTTTCGGGAGATACCACATATATTGCTATCACGAGACCCATATTGCCCTCGTCTTTGACTTGGGGCAATATGAGTCTAGTTTGGGAAATATATGTTGTATCTCCCTCAAGGCCAGTCAATATTATATAAATATTTGCTTGTGCATTTTGCAGGAATTTATGAGAGAAGCAAAGCGACCGAGCGAGAATTTTTTTGGATTGTATGAGTCTTTTTTGTTGGTGGGGGCTGCCCCGTACCCTAACCCCCGCTGCGTGCAGTCACGATTCAGTGGCTAATCAATATCATCGTTACTGTGAGGCCCCATGATAAAAACCGTGTCGATATGCTATATCAGTGCACTTGTGTAAGGCAATAATCCTCATTACTGTCAGTTATGACTGAATGATATAGGTCTCCTAGTTGATTAGCATCGTAGCACACACATGCTTTAGCAGTCACGCAAAAAAAAAACCCCGCAAATTATTATTCAATAACATCTGAGAATGTGAACTAATATCTAGATCTATGAGGAAAAATCAGTCCATAAAATTGGAGTAAAAATAATTATTCTACCATTATGACCAACAGTGTATATACTTTGTCAATACTTACTAACTATAATTGTCAACATTTGCCAATACTTAGAAACTATTCCCCTTCTCATTCTTCGCTATATAATCTTTTTAATATTTATTTGTTGTGTACTTTTGTTATCTTTGGGGTCTCCCTCTAATATAGGATTTCCCGGCCAAATTCGCGAGTTTGCCATTCAATTTCATTTGTCTTGCGTTCAAATTCGACGGTTTTAGTGCTGTCGAGTATATTTCGGGTTTATATTCCTTTTTCTAGATTTCATATCTATGAAGTTTTCGTTAGAATCTATGTTTGTTTCATTCCAATTAATGAACAAATTGCTTCTTTCGCTATTTGGTCATTCGATTTAGCGCAACACGATTTTCTGACATCGCGACGGTGTATTTTTAGCATTATTATTCATTTGTAGCATTCAAATTAGCACTTTGTGCACACAAGTAATGGTCAATATACATTTCTCGTTGTTTAAACACTTTTTATAGCTCATTCTTTTTGTTTCAAGATTGTTTTTTCATGTGTATTTCATCCTATTTTATTTTCTTGCATTTATACTCTTTATATACTTTTAGATTTATCAGATATTCATCAGCCTTTAAGTTTGATTGTTAACAAAAGAAGACTCACTGTACATCTACGGACTTGATGGTCTCAATATTTGTGTAAATTTGCATGTAAGGAAGTTGTTTGTCTTGTGTTTCATCATAAATTTATCACAATTTCATTATGGAGGAAGGGTACAATATTGTGACTGGGGTAGGTGTTTTCGTGTTCCCACTTTTCCGGGTTTATATGAACATGTCCGTTCAGAGATGCCATATCCCTTGTTTCGCCCCTTCTTTACATAATGTCTGACTACAAACATATGCTTTGTCCTCAAAATTAATAAATTGAATAACAGAAAAGACCCCAATAGCAAATCATGCATTTAATTGCATTTTGTTAAAGCTGTAAACGTGTGTTGCATTTCTTCCCCCTAACATTACTAACTTGAATACACATAATTCGAATACGAATGACAGGTGTTAATTTGAATGATAAAAATGACGCCTCGACAAGTGACGATTAATTTGAATGCTAGTTGAGCAGTTTCTAAATTGAATGATAGATCTATGAAATCCTTCGACCAAAATCCTGAATTAAATACAAAATCGGGAAAATTGAATGATAATTGGCATGGCAAAGCTGATCTGCGCTAACTTAAATGCAAAATAAATGAATTCGAATGACAAACTCGCGAATTTGGCCGGGAAATCCTATACTAATAGTTATAATTTATGTTATTTGTTTCTTACGAATAAAAGAGAAAATGTCATTACTTCTTTTATAATGTTCTCCACCTTCTCATAGATAACCCTCTTGTACTAAAGTATAATTTCCGATGCACATTGTATACTGTATCCATCAATAGCATATAATGAACGTTTCATTTCATTTTGATACAGCAGCGATTTACATTCAAAAGCAAAACTTTTACTTTCTATAACTTTGGTACAATAATATTTTTCTCATTTCGACATTATAAGCCGCTTGTTCTCTATTTTCGTTC
>JAVYIG010002033.1:32500-277494 GCA_035222895.1 Strongylocentrotus droebachiensis | reverse complement strand
TTATACCAATGGCTCACCTAAAAAAGGTGACCTTAACCCCCGCCCCCCCAACGGAGCAAAATGTCAAATTTTCAAATTTCGAGACCAAAATAAAAAAAAGTGTCCTCTTATCCCCCCCCCCCCCCCCCCCCTTCCGCCTCCCCCCGCTTATGCAGCGGTGGGCTGAGTCGTTGCGAAATTTTTGGCCCGATTTCAAAATGTTAAAACCCCGGCACCCCCCTTGAAAAAATCCTGCGTACGCCACTGAAAACACAACCCAAACGAAATTGTATTAACCTCGAGAGAGGTCTTTCTAAGAGACACCGTAGGTAATTTGTATTTGTGTTCGGTTAGTTCAGTTAAAAAGAGCCACGTTAAAAGTGCACGTACAAACATAAGTACGAGGTTTGGAAGACTCATGTAAGGCACTTTTCACGAAAAAGTATGGCTTTAGATATTTGTCACACTGTTCTGTTGCATTTTGTGCATATCTTGCTATGGACCCGCCTCTATTTGTGGACACTCGTTTTGAGGTTTATTTCAAAACCTTTTGGTTTGTGCATCGGAGAGCGACGTAAATTATCCGCGGAAAGATGCCGGATCGACTCCAAAAATCTTCCAAAACTTCCATTACACATCGGTCTTCAGATCGTGGAAAATCGGATTTCAGATGGAGATGTCGCTAATCTACTGGTGTGGTGCATAGCTATGGGATTTTCATACATTTCTCTGTTTGATAATGAAGGTAAAAGATCAAAATGTATTAACTGTTCTGCTGTTGGTTATCAAAATTGATGTGAGACATGGTGATGATTAAACTAGGTTGATCAAGGTCACTAAACCAAGGTGGGTGGGGGGGTGGGGGGGGGGGGGGGGGGGTATGAGTAATTCTTTAATAAAACTTACATTTGTCAACCTTAATCATACCACACATATAGATCTAGACCTAGATCTATATGTATATTGTTTTACTATCATGTTGTATTTTTGTATTTTGTATTTTTGTATTTGAAAAGAAAAGGGAAAAGGGGAAGACAAAATTGTATTTTTGTAAAAAGTATTCTAGACCTAGTAGGTCTAGTAGTCACCTAGATCTACAAGTAATATACTTTTCACAAATTTATCCAATTTCATTTCAGAACCAGCTAGTTGTACCGTTCAATAATCAATGTATTCAAACTGTAATCTATGACATGACCCGGCCGATATATTTCTGGCTGAACTTACCAGGCCAGGCAAAACAAAGCCAATGGTCAATTGGATCATTCGTTTCATATTGCCTGGGTTTATGAATATTAAAGTATCAATCCGTCAGCCGTGCTGTCTCATACGTGGAGATTGGATGTTCAAAAAACTTTTTAATGAATATTAATTATACTCAATTCAAGATGGCTGACAACGTATCATGTTGACGACAAGATTTCTCGAATTAAATATCAGAACAATAAGAAGGACAAAATCATATCCAGATGATTTATTTTTGGTTCTGTGTTACTAGAATGAGAATATGTCAACATCGTCATGGGATTTCTACGCTGTTGTTTTCTTTTAAAACCAGACACAAAATCAAACCATGCAGGGGTAGAGAGTTCTACTCAAAACAGCATTAAAAGTTTAAGGTTTAAGCCCTCAAGGCTTAAATTTATTTTCCATTTTCTCTTATACAAAACATAGCAGTGCAATGAGTGCATTACCAAAATCAGTACAATAAAAATGTTGCAATTGTTAAAGGATTACATATTTCTTTAGTGAACATGCATCATTATAAAATAATTGTGGAATATAATCATTCTTAATTACATCATAATTTGAGAAAAGATAATAAACAAATAGTACAAACAAATTATTCAAGTGGTCATCAGCTTTATATGTAACATTAAAAAAAAAAATCATCAAACCGGCATGGACGCTTGTGTTCACGAGAGGGATATTTACGGTCTGCGTTTTCAGACTGTTGCTCAGTATAGTCTTGTCCTTTGTCTGAGCTGTATGGGTCAGAACATGGGATGGGGTCACTGTTTGCTTCAGGCAAATCTACTACTTTGAAGAAGGTAGCATTTCGAGTGATATTTGTGGTCCTCGTTTGACTGTTACAATTGACCCTTTCGATATAATCACAACAAAACAACAAATGATTGTGAATTATAAAGAGTTGTCATCTTTTTTATGTGGCCCTCACGTTTAAGCAGAACTTTGTTGCCAGGTTTGTTCAATTTCTTTCGGAGTCTCAAACGCTTTTCTGCCTTTGCTTTATTTTTGCTACTTTTTCTTACGATCATGATCACGTACTCCTGGAATTTTCATCTTGCTTGGCTGGTGCTTCACCAGTGGCAGTGGTTGCGTGTGGTGGAGCTCTGAAGTTGCTTAGCAAACGACACAATTCCTGTTTCCACAAATTGTTTCCAGCAAGTGCTGTGTGGATCATTTTCTTCAAGGTGCGCATGAATCTTTCAATATCCCCTTTCGCTAGTGGCCAGTTCTGTATCATTCAGAATATGAGCTACCTCTCTGATGTTTTCATTTAAAGGTCGCTTGTCTGTCCATCGTCTTATTCTTCAAATTCTGATGCTTTCCAGCTCTGCTTGGCAAAATCCTAAATTGTTTCCAAGGACTGGATAGTGTTATGAAGGGCTGTTCCTCCTGGCGAGCTTGATGAGTTTGTTTTCGGAGATCCTTTGGGAGTCCAGAGTCATCAATTCCCAAGTTTCATCTGTACTTCGATGTGATGTTTGCAGTTTCTGTGAAGTTGATGCACCTTGCAGTTTCTGTGAAGTTGATGCACCTTGCAGTTGTTCTTGATCTTGTGGAGAAGCTCTCTCTATTCTGTGAGGAGTTGAGAAATCCAATCAAATTACGAATTTGACTTCTAAGTTCTCATTTTGTCCTACTTCCAGTGACACTAAAACACTGTCTGGCCAATTGGGAAAGTCCAGTACAAAGTGCTCACAGATCCTGGCTTCATACCATTACTTTATCGAAGGGGACATCAGCAGGTCCTCCAATAAGAAACTGTTGTTCCATTACGACAGATACTAATTCTTGTTCCCCTTCTTTCCATTTTATCAACTTGCTATTCCCTTCGATGGCATCATAGAGGTGTGCATGTAAGATGACAGGTGTCTTCTGCAAGGCTAATACAGTTCTTTTCTATAAACGGCCAACAGCACATCTTCTTTCTTCGAAGAAAGAAATCCTTGACCAACGTAATATCAAACCATGAAAAGTGACCCATCCGCAGTTTGTGTACATCTTTTCCGATGGTGCAGCTAGGTATTCCAGACCTCGACAGAACTCTTTCTTTAACAACTGCTACGGATGAGTATTCTCCCTTTTCAGTGTACAAGACTGCCTCCACACTGGAGTATCGTGTACCGGTAAAGGCGGTAATCACAGCACAGTGAGGTAATATTGTGTAAGGCTCTGGAAACTTAAGGACTAAGTCATCAGAGGCTAAACACTGTACACCAAAGCAGACTGACATCTGTTCTTTGCTGTTGCCAAGATTAGGAGTATCTGTCAGGCCAGGAAGAATGTCCTGTGGCGCTTCGCAATCAATTGCACCAAGAGGGATCTCAAGTTCAATTCCAAAGGAATCTAGCTGAAGTTTGCCACCTTCTAGTCCTACTCTCTCACAAGTTTTAAGTTTCAAGTTTAATTATTTCCACCTTATCGAAAATAACATAAACATAATATACATAATAATAATTATAACTAACCATACAATAAAGGAACAAAATGTACAAAAAATAGTTATAACATTAGATACAATCATAAGTATGATAATTACATTGAAAAAAAACACTAAATAAAGTGGGGGATCTACTTAAAAGCAAAGCTTGTATTATGTAGGTCCCAATTAATGCAGTTATGTATATAAATTACAATATGGGATACAACATTCCATCTTGATTGGTTTGACCTTTTCTTCACCTTGTACTGTCTCATAGGGCAGACTTTCCTCTGTTTCTCCTTCTTTCTTCATGTTCTGGGTGTCTGTCTGTTCTTCATGAACTTGGACCCTTGCTGTAGCTCCAACAAGCTCATCTATTGAAGAAGTTGGTGAGGTTTTCCTCTCTGGTTTGAATGGCATCCCGTACCCTGCTTAGACTAGAGTCTTCATGTGATGCCTGACTTTCATGTTCAACTGTGACCTTTACATTAGGACACATCTCTGAAAGTTTGTGGATGTCAGTTTGAGACAGCAGGTTTTCCACATTTAAGAACTTGAGTTCTTGAATCAAACTCTCTTCCCCTGTGCTCTGCGGTGGTTGACTGATTCTCTGAATTTGCATGCATCAGATATCCTAGTTGAGTTGTTCATTGAGATAATTTTATTTCTGAATGAGGAAAAGACTACTGTTTGTCACTAATGTGGAGATGCAGGTTTGTGGATTGCTACTAAAGAACCTCTAAACTTCATAACAGAGATTGAGATTCAGTGAAAAGAATGTGAGGAAACAGAGAAATATGTAGGTCTTGTAAAAAAGAAAATAAATGAAAAAGGAACAAAACATAATAATAATAAAAACAGTGCTTATAAAGCGCTTACCACCGAAGTATCTAAGCGCTATAACAAACAAAATACTGATAAACAGTTACATATTAAACAAAACAAAAAGAAAATTCAAATGAGCCTACAAATTACAATACATATGAAATATACATCAATGTGAACAGTGTAAGTGTATAAGAAATGTTGGTGTCAAAAGGTACTAAAATCTTAAAACAAACCATTTTAGTATTTTTGATACTTTTTCAGGTTACTTCAAGAAAAATCCATCCAGACTGAGAAGTGTGTTGCAGAAAAAGATGGCAGACGTCTCAGAGAGTGATCATCTTGTCTTCCAGATTGAAGTTCCAGTGAGAAATGGAGGAAAATGTTATGATGTCATCAACAAAGAAGCTTCACAAGGTTTGTTAAAAAATTTAAATGAAAAAAAAGGAAAAGGATTTTTGAGTTCATTGATGAGCCTTTTGCTTGACAAACTTTGAAATGTTTATTTCTAGATATGTAGGATTACCAAACAAAAATTACATTTTACGATCAGATTTTAAAGGAGAAAAATAGTTTTGGCCTTATGAACATTACCTTGAAACTATACGGGTTCATTCAATATGTCATATTTGCAATGACGACCTTCGTCATTGCCTTGTTTTCGTTCACATTCTGCCCCATTAATGTACTTATCCTCCTTATCCTTATCGTCCGGAAATCCCATTCGTTTTGCACGTAGTGTTTGTTATTCCTAGTTAGGTACTTTCCTCAAGTCCTTTTCCTTTCAAATTTCTCATCAAGGTCACTACATTCTTCGATTTTCGCAATCACTCATGCATAACCATCCAGGTGCCATTTTGTCCGTTTCCGGTCCATTTTAAGGCCTTTCTTTCTTCCTTCCTATCTCCACCATCCTAGATCCTACAAATTTCTAACAAATTCCTCTAGATAGTCTGAGAGATGTTCTTTCATCTGCGACATATGACTTGACCTTCAAAATGCCATCTTCGTACTCAAAATTCAAATCTGAAACCGACTCCGTCAACAATCTCTCAAATTCTTGAAAAATGGACCCCTAAAAATCTAAAACTGCCATAACTTTCTCATATAAGTTCTGTTTTGTATTTAAATCTTACAGTATCCTTATCCCATATTTGCACATAGCCATGCCAAATTTCATGCTCCAATGGCTATGCAAAACATAAATAGCGCCCTCTAAAGTTCTGGGAATTGGCTTTCTTTCTGTGGCCGTATCTCCATTATGGCTTGGCAAACCCGTACCTTTTTTGGATTTAGATACTTGAAGATATGCCATTTCCAGCCATATAAAAAATTATATACCCTAACACTGACCGACTTTCAGAAAAATGCCCTCCAAATTCGCCATTTTCAAGAAAATTCCAAAATAACTTCAACTTGCTCTAAAATGGCGATCTTTATACCTACAACAATGAAACTTGGCAGACATATGTATCTATATACGTGACAACTGTTTGCCAAGTTTGGTAAAATACGAATATGTCAGCTCAAAGTTATCGCCAAAAATGATGAATTTACTATGCATTACGTGATAGCACGTTTAATGCGTGCAATACATTGCGCGCAGATAACAATGGTGTCAAACTGACCGCACTGAAGTGCCCTTTCGAATGACACCAAGTATAGTATATGTTCACACAGAAAATTGTGAGTAAATCGCATTTGAACAAAGGTCACTACACGAATTCCGCCGAGTTTCCGCCCGATTATAACACGTATCGATTATGACGTCATTTTTCAGACTACTTTCGACCCCTAAACGTGCTCATTTTTCCTTGAAAATTTGCGATCACATTCCAAGTTGCAATACGCAGGGCACCTCTAAGCCGGATTTTTGAAATTGGTCAAGGGGGCCATTAAGGACGCAATTTTGTCCTATAAATCTATTTTGCATCCCGTGTTTCGATAGGATTATCATAGAAAGAAAGGGAGTAGTTTACAATAACAACCATGACATTCTCTTTCCAATGATACCAAATCAGCCCATAAAGAGACATAAAGAGAAATAGAAAAGGACAATTTAACTCCGGTCATAATACAGATCCTGTACGTTTTCCGCCCATGCATTACACGCATTGTCTATGGGGCATATCGTGTTCACGCTTTTGGCCCCCAGAACGATGACGAACATGCACCAAATCCCATTGGTTTTTGCACCCAGTGCTTGCAAGCCCTTTCTATAGGTTTTTTTTCCCGTATCCCAATTTCTTTCAAACTTCGTAGGCATTGTCAGTACTATCCCATCAAGGTCACTGTCGAGGCCTTTCTTTCGCCCTACCTATCTCCAATATCACAGAAGCTACAGACTTCGTACAAATTGCTCTGGATAGTTCAAGAGAAGCTCTTTCGTTTGAAACGTAGAAACATGGCGTCATTGCACGCACATCGTTGTGACACGATTGCATTTCTAGTTCACTTTGTTCTAATTAAATAACAACTGATATTTCCTTTTCATTGATCTTGCTTCAATAGTTTACAAATTGAAGCTTTTGAATTGAATGATTATTTCTAAACGTAATTTTGTTCAATGCATTAATTTGTTGGGTTACAATGCATGAAGGTCTGCCATTATTCTGGTATAAGTTCTACATCTGTAGCAACTTTTTATTGCATTCATAAAATGTAAAAAGCGATCTAAGCAATCACACCAAAATAAGCATTAACATGTATGCGCTTTAACATATAATCAATGTCTAAATTTGGCAGTTTACTTCTGTTTAAAAATCTCCAAAAATGCAGGCTGTTCAAATACAGTCAGTATTTACAATTCTGTTGAAATACTGTAAGCAGATTTAGGATATCTTGAAATTAAAAAATCTTTAAAAAAAAGTTTAGTTCCCTTGAATGGTCACCTCCCTAATCCCTATGTTTGTGAAACCTTTATTACACCTTGGTTGTTATTCCCTTTGCAGCCACAAAAAGAACACGAATAGCCTTAATGTCTTGTGAAGATGGAAGAGGGGATATACTGGATTCTGCAAGACATCTTTGTCAAGATGTAGCTGACAAGAGATGCAGAGCATCAGAGATAGACATTCCTCATCTAGACCAAGTTATGAATAGTAAGTTAAACTGTAAGATCATTATTGATTTGACTTTCGTTCGACACTTAGAACCCTTAGTATTTTCTGTAGTTTTTGACTAAGATTAAATATTTAGCCAACAAGATTATTCAGTCACACAAAATTATGAAAGAGGTTCATCTGATTGGTGATGAAGTGTTGAAAATTACATCTTCCTCACAATCAGGGGAAAAATTACCTGTTTTTAGTATTAAAGCGTTTGATTACTGTGTTGCAAGCCAGTACAGATAATTCAAAAAATGGTGCAAACATTATAATGTTAAACAGTGATCCTTCTTTCCTTGGTTTTGCGTACTTCTATGTGTACTGTTTAAATTCTTAAAGCTTATAGCCTAGAGGCATTTTGAAAGAAACAGGCTTTAAATAATTCTGAATGATCCGGTTGATAGATTGTTTGGATTGGCTGGAAGCAAACTAACAAGGATCACATTTTCTCTACAGTGCGACCCCAAAAAACAGCCAGTGAAAACGAGTTTGTTTAATAAAATCATGGAAATGCAAGCATCACTTTAAACAAACAGAACTTTGTTATTCCTGGCTCATTTTTCCTGATTGAGGTGTCATATGAAAGAGCAGAAAATGAACTTTCTAGAAATGTGATTTTTTTTCTCGAAATTCAGATACCACCCGCCGAATGACTTTTTGATTTCCTTCCTTCAAATTGCTTTCAATCACTCATGCGTGAAATATGCATCATATGAGTTGCATTAAATGAAAAAGGAGAATCTAAGCTTTACAAATATGTGTCGTGAAATATGCCTCATATGAGTTGCATCAAATGAAAGAGGAGAATCTAAGCTTTACAAATATGTGTCATTTATTAATTATAATTGTGACTAAGTTATGATAAAACATTGATAATTCTCGGTTTCGTTTTTTTCTGGGTCGCACTGTATAAAAAAAACCTCTCATTTACACATAGGAGACTGTGTGTTATGCCCTTGATGGGATAACTGCATATATTTAAAGCTTTTGGTTCATTAGTACTCAGTAACCTTCCACTTGCTACCAAATTCATTTCCACCTTTCATTTTATTGTAGTCTTTAGCACTCAATCTAAGTTTACTTTGATTTTGTTAAAAATGTATTTGTATCAATCATTACCTTAGCACAAGATTACCTTTAAAGGGACTTTGTAACATTGTTCAGATGAGAGATAGTGGTGCTAAGGTAGTGACTTCAATGCTAGATGTACAATTAAAAATAATCTGAAAATTTGAGCGAAAACGGACCATTATTCATGGTACAAATTGGGAAAAACTGATCCGATCGATTCCTTAATTCTCCCAACTATATTATTACAATTTAATTACATTTTAGGTGAATGGAAATCTCACAAAGCAATAAAATGGCTCTAACATTCCATTCCAGACATTTAAGTGTTGACAGATTTTTTATAGCCTGTTTTTATGTTATTTTTTCATGGAAAAACGGTTGGGAAAATTCAAAAATGGTTGGGAGAATTTAGATTCAGAAGCGCCTCCCATCGACGCCCGTTCGAAAACCCGTTGAACTTTTTTAATAATCTTCATATTGCGTGAATTAATTTCGGATTTGGGGCTAATAGATTTGGGATAATCCATACATACACACATAATTTTACGTGTTTTGCATCCTGATTCAACAGATTTGTGAAATCAACCATCACAATGTTACTAAGTACCTTTAAACAAGTGTTTTTGTGAATCTCCATTATTTGTTTTTGTTTCAGCATTGCTAGATTATCCTGACCCGGAATTAATCATTCAGTTTGGACGTGTGAATAGTCTACTTGGGTACTCGCCATGGAAAATTAGAGTTACTGAAATATTGTAAGTATCGTGTCGCGATTATCTTCCCAGTTTTGCCACCATTTCAGGCTGGACTAATCTTATGATATGTGGCTTACCGTACTGTTTTCTTGCCAAATAACTTGGTAATTTCAGCCTGAAAAGAAAGTACTTTTGTATTAAATCAGAATTCTGTAAAAGAACAAAAAAGAAAGATAAAACAACAGGAGGCACCTGTTGTCCAAAATATTAGTTTGGTAAGAGGTAATCTTTGGATACTTTTTCCAAAAAAATAACCAGTTTTTAGGTATATATAACTATAGTTTTTTAGTACAATCTGCAGATTTCCCCCAATACTACAATGGAACATTCCTGCATTCATTATTGAGGCTATTGGAGCTTCTGGTGGTCAGAAGGGCATCACTTTTGCACTTATTTTAAGGTGATATAATGGAGCAGCTCTTCCTAATTTAAGTGTTTTGGAGAAGTTTTACAAGATGAAGACCCATTACCGGTACCTCCTTTCTCCATTCATTTCATAGCGATACCCAACTTAATAGCTTGCATCGGAGACAAATGATGACTAATTCTTGTCTTCTCATTTTTTTCCCTCTTACAGGTCTGTGCCAACACACCATAGCATCAACTACCAAAGCTTTGTAAATGTACTACTATCCTATTCCAAAACACGGCAGAGATTCGGCAAGTAGAAAAAGGAACCTCGAAAGAACTTTTTTCATGAAATACCTTAATATATATATTTTTGGAATACTATGTAATTTGAATGTTTGTAAGTTAAAACTAGATAATAATTTAGAGTTACTTGGTTATGTCTGCATATGAAATGGTTGCTCTGTCTATCATTGACATAATGTGTATGGTATTGCCATATGCAGTGATTTTGATTGTAATATACATGTATGTTGTTTTATGGTTTTGTACTATGACAACGATTTTGAATCTTTTAACTCTCTGTTCTGAATATGTATTACCAGATGTCTGATCATTTTAAATCTAGTTAATTTGCATGAACTGTAAGTTCAGAAATGTGTGTACATGTCCATTTATGTATTGAACTTTTAGAAATTTTGCAAGTTGTTGGTTTCCTGAAATTTACTGCTGCCCAAAAATTAGTCACAACATTTAATTTTGTGAATTTGCGAAAACGGCTATCATTTTCAATAAGTGAAAGTTTAATGTTGTGAATGTTTCTCTAGTCATTGTAATTGCTCTACCTTGAATGTTAAAATAAACTGCCTAATAAAATGGGTATTTAAAATGAATTAAAGTTAAATTAGCAATGTAGATCTGGAAGGAATGATACCAAAATATAATCTTATCTTAGCAACAAAACTACAAGGCATACAACTGAAGCCTTTATTTATCTGGAGATTTAAATTTAAGTCATCCAAATCATATTCATTGTTTCGTTTTTGTATTGTTGTTTTACTTCACTCAAGTTAAAACATTATTCAACACAACAAATAAATCTATATTTCTGGACATGTGTTCATGCCAATGATACACATGCGTTAACACAGAAGTATAGATATGATTTAGGAAGATGAAAATAAGAAAATATACAGAACGTGTAATTCTAGATACATGTAAGCTTGGCTGATACCAGTGATACCAGTGATCTGTTTATATGTGTACAGTATCAGAGTACTTCTTTTATTCAGAAGGCCTTATATGAATAGTTTACCCGATTTGAATGCAAACAATTTGATGAATCAGAATGATTTTGCCAAGGAGTTAAGTCCCACCCACTTGGAATGTAGTCATGCTCTTCTGGGTAACTAGCATGCTATATATATATATATGACAGAATTATTAACTCACTGCTTTGATAGTGCTATTACTTTTGAAAATAAATCAAATTTTCATAATTTGTTTTATTGAAAGACTCTTGCCATGCATGTACGGTAATTCTAGGATGACTATTTGGGTCCCTCTTCAAATGTGGGTACACATAGAGAGAAAAATAAATGACCCCATTTGGACACCCCCCCCCCCTAATAAATGGTTTAGACAGCATACAGTAATCTACCCTAGGATCTTGGATTTCTCAAATTTTAATCATTTGCCCCCCACCCCTTCTCCTCCCCTCCCAATGACAATGTTGCCTCTGCCGTTGCCTTTTGATGAATCACTACCATGTTTTTGTGATTGTGTCACCTATGTATTACTCTTTTGTCAGTATTTGTAAGCGAGTCCTTCAGGTAAAACTTTATTTTTTAAATGACACCCATACATATGTTTTGACACTGTACCGCTTGGCACTATTTTATTTATTTGACAGTCAATTACAGAAAATTTACCAAAACTAGTTGCCTGGCCATGGCACAAAAATATACTGTGGTTGAAATCAAGAAGGTATTATTAGAGCTGCTGAACAGTTGGACAATTCACTCATCTGCTTATTTTTATTTTATCTTAAGCAATAAACTTTCTTTCTTTTGTCACTGTTCCCGTTTCTTTATCGCCACAGGCAAAGAAATTTATACATTTTGCTTGCCCTGCAGGATGGATAAAGAAAAATATTTTGTCCAACACTGCCTATAAGGATATTCTATTTTATAGACTCATGCATGAACTCATTTGCTTTAGCTATCGTTGGAACATTGTGCAAATAGAAAACTAAGGTGTAACCATTTTCATACTCCATGTACATCGAACTAGCAATGCCATCAGACATATAGGTATCTCTTTTTTGTTGTTCCTTTTGTGACAAAATATATGATGCAGTAATGGTAAAAATGTTGGGATCTCCTGGAAAAACTGACTGAAAAAAAATAACAACATTCTTCATTTATAATACAAGTCAACTGAATTTGTATATTGTTTTTTTTAATGTTTTTTTTGAAAGCTTTTTGTTTTTATAGTTTCTACAGTCTACCAATAGACAATTTCTGTTATTATTAATTTTTTTAATATGAATATGCACTCACCTGTACATTCTTATTAATAGGATATGCATACATTGTAATTGAACATGTCACATGGATATGGCAAAGATGATTACCATACTTACAAGGTAATAAGCCGTGCTTTACAGACATTCCATGAATAACGTTAACTGGTATTGAATAATGGCCAGTCTTGTAAATGTATTTTGTTATTTCATAATATTAGTATTATTAATGAATAAATCAAGATCTGAAAATAATTTCTTGCCTATATTTTTTAATTGTGAGGAATCAAAACGTAGAGAGGGGGGGGGGGGGGGGGTGTATAGATAGACAGGTTGAGAGAACGTTGGAGACAGGGGGTAGTGGGAGAAGAGATAAGGAGAGAGAGAGAGAACAGAAAGCAGGAGTACAGAGAAAGAAAGAGATAAAAGTGATATCCTTTAAATATTGAGAATGTAAGATAGAGAGGGAGAGAGAGAGAGAGAGAGCATAATATGATGCATCAAAACTAGCTCTTTCAAGTTGAAAGAGCATTCTCTCGAAAATGATAACAAAATATATCATAAATATAAACAAACTGCTGTTTGAACATTTTGTAGTAATAGTAATAGTAGAAGTAGAAGTAGTAGTAATTATTTTTTCGGTTCCATTCAAAATACAAACAATTCATACATACAATATTTTATGAATGTAATTTATACAGATAAAAAGAAACTAATTCTACAGTACGATTTGCAAACTCTCTATCGATATCGGGGATTGTGTTCAATTCAATTCAATTCAATTTCGGTTTTGTTACAAATATACCAAATAAAAAAGTCCAAAGACTAACAATAATTGGCTCACAATGTATCATATAAAAATGCATTAAAAACAGTTGATTTAAAAATTCAATAATAAGTTGAAGTACATTGCTCACATTGTATCATATAAAAATCCATCAAAAACAGTTGATTAAAAAATTCAGTAATAACTCAAAGTATGAAGAAAAAAAAAAAAAAAAAAATTATTGTAAATTATAAAATGGTGATAATCAGTTTGTCAGTGAATTGAATAGAAAGAAGAAAGAAAGAGTGAAAAGTGGAAGAGAGGGAGAGGGAAAAGATAAAGAGAAAAAAGAAAAGAGAGTTCAATTTATGACAAGAAAATTTGAAAGCAAATGTACGCGCGTGCATGCTATAGTGCAGCGGTTTAGCAAGAAAATTGTGCACTTTTTGACAAAAGCATGAAACTTCTAGCATAGTTAGTTTAGACCATAAGATTTATTTTCAGATGTGGAGGGAAGTCAGATTTGACCTCTGATGACCCTGAGAGGTCAAATCCAAAATGGCCGCCAGTCCGTATGGTCTAATGTACAAACACGCTTAACTTTTGAACCAAATAGTCCAGAAAAACGTTTAAGGTGTCATTTCCAACTAACTTGGGGATGCCAATTCATTTGGTAATACTTTTGAGATCGCCTGAACTCAGGGTTTTGCATTTAGGTCAAGGTCAAGGTCAAAATTGACCAAATATAGCAAGTTTTGAATGGTTACAAATGAGATTTGTCATTTGTTCTCAAATTTCTTTAGGAATGGTTCCCCTGCATAGTCCTCCACCTTAATCCTTTTCAGGTAGTTTATTTCACATTTTGTTTTGACCTCTGATGACCCTGAAAGGTCAAATCCAAAATGGCCGCCAGTCCGCATGGTCTAATGTACAAACGCGGTAACTTTTGAACCAAATAGTCCAGAAAAACGTTTAAGGTGTCATTTCCAACTAAATTGGGGATGCCAATTCATTTGGTAATACTTTTGAGATCGCCAGAACTCAGGGTGTTGCATTTAGGTCAAGGTCAAGGTCAAAATTGACCAAATATAGCAAGTTTTGAATGGTTACTAAAGGTTAAATCCCCATTTTGTTCTCCCCTATGTTCTCAAATTTATTAAGGAATGGTTCCCCTGCAGAGTCCTCCACCTTAACCCTTTTCAGTTAGTTTATTTCACTGTTTGATGTGACCTCCGATGACCATGAGAGGTCAAATCCAAAATGGCCGCCAGTCCGCATGGCCAATGTACAAACGTGGTAACTTTTGAACCAAATAGTCTAGAAAAACGTTTAAGCTAGGTGTCATTTCCAACTAACTTGGGGATGCCAATTCATTACGCAATACTTTGAGATCGCCAGAACTCAGGGATTTGAAATAAGGTCAAGTTCAAGGTCATATTAGGCCAACAAAAGTGATGTTTTCTTTTTTAAAATAAACTTTGCCTCTATTTTGACACTTAAGGGGTCATTATTAAAAAAAAAAAAAAAAAAGACCCGTGTACCACCACTTTGACTATCCAGGGCCATATTTTATAGAGCTGCTTATCGGCTGGTTCTGTGCTTACGTATGAGTTTCTACTTCATAGCACTGCTAACCGTAAGCACACGAAAATGCATTAACCTTACGCTGCTTATTGGACGAAAATTAATTTTGTAACAATGCAAATCCATTGTGAACGCACAAGGTGGACGCCTTGTTTTCTTGCTAACCAAATTTGTCTGCTACAGTTATAGCACGAAAATTTGATTACCGGTAAGCAGCTTTAAGAAATTGGGCCCAAAAGACCAAAAAAGCTATTCCAAATACGACCTAAAACCTGTTCATTACCCCCATGAATTTAGCACTATCCACAACTTATGAACTATCCTAATGGTAACGATCAAAATCTAACAGTCTCCAGAACAAGAGCACAGTTCAGTGCATCCTTTCTTGCAGCGACAGTGAATTATTCATGGCACAATTGTGATGCTTCCGGGAAAGTGATCCAAAGAGGCTGCCACCCAGTTGTTTCGTTTGTCCAGCCCAAGTCAGATGGCTCTGGCATCTCTGGATTCTTGGCCAATATCTGGTTCCAACAATTGGCCTGGTAGCAAGTGCGCTTGATGTGCTGCTTGAGTGCTGTCTGGGTTGGAGGAAAGTTCTCCAGGTTTCTAGACTTCTGTGCGAAGAGCTGTTTCCTGGCATCATTCACTACCATGCTCTCACTGGTTCGGTCGTATCAGCACCACAAATCGCTCTGGCAGTAACATTGATCCTTCACTGACCTCCCTAGGCATGCACAGGAGTTCACTGAAGGAATAATTCACTTCTGGGAAAGACTTCTAAGTTTTTCCTCTGGATGCAGAAACAGTCTGACACCCGGTGAACGCAGGAAAGATTGGGAGAGTCATACATTGTGTCGGACTCATGGTGACAACCATCATGATTTTGTGAAAAGCTATGTACCGAAAGCTTGATCTGACACCAAAAGCGATCCACAGCATCAGGAGCTGTCTTGCTGAATGAAGCCACAGCCAGTTCAACCGCATCAGTACCACCAGTACGTATGGTTACCCTTTTACACCCATGGGGCAAGGCCTGCCAAGTGTGACTCAGCAGGAGAGTAGAGTACTCCACTTCCATCTGTTGCATATTATACAGTTCCTTGCCCTGTGGTAGAGGAAGATGAACGACATGACATGAAATCCAACAATTCGGGTTTGTTCTCATTGACTCGAAAGAAGTCTTTCCAGCTTTCTGGCAGCACAGTAGAAAGAGCCACCCTTTTCCTGGTGCCCTTTCCTGCCTTATTGAGGCTTTCAGGCTAGCAGGTAAGTATACACCCTAGCCAAGGTCGATGCGGATGCTTTTCTCGAGTTGAGCAAAGATGTATGGGGCAAACACTCTTTCTCCATACTCTTGAAAATGTTCTTGATGTTCCAGGATTGAGCATTTGAACCGCAGCTTCACCATCAATAATTATTGCTTGGGCCACAGGTGCACTATTGTTTTCGAGCAGATTTGATTCCAGGCAGCGAAGTATAGATCTGCTTTAACTCCAAACCGCATTTTCCTCCAGTTAACAAAGCTGGCGGGGCTGCCTGGTTTTCATGAGAGAAGAAATTGTCCATATCTCCATCCCTTGTCTGACACGAAATGTACATCCTCAAAAAGAGACCACAGTCCCTCTTAAGTGCTGCAAGCTGTGCCTACGTACTGTTTTAACATAACCTTCGCCGGCTGCCGACTGAAAAATGGCAACTTGTTCGTATGAAGTGTTTGTGTGACAGGTGTCGTACACTGCAAATGACTAGTAGGTCTTGACTTTGTTCTAGAAATGGATTCCCCATGTCTTTCAGTACTGTCAGAAGTTCCCATCCCTCAAGAATGCTGCCTGCACTCCAGGTTGCTGGTCATGGTGATGTTGTCTAGTGTTAGCAGAACCGTTATTTTGCTTTATGGCCTGTTCCTCAAACTCTGTAGTGATCCTTTAAATTACTTAGCCCCAAATAAAACACAAAGTAACTTAAAAAACATCTTACCAGTATTATTGAGCAGTAATGAAAAGGAGCAGTTTTCCTGACTTGAATTGAGGTTTTTGCCGTATACTGCCTAGCTGCCCACTGACCATGCTATGCATATGGTCAGTTACAAGACAAATGGTTTGGTGCTATAATTAGTGAAATAAACTAACTGATAGGGATTACGATGGAGACTATGCAGGGGAACCACTCCTACAGAAATTTGAGAACATTATATAGGGGGACAAATAAATGAAAAAACTGTATGTAACCATTCAAAACTTGCTATTTTTTTTCTTCAATGTTGACCTTGACCTTGACTTAATGCAAAGCCCTGAGTTCTGGCGTACTCAAAAGTATTCCCAAATGAATTGGCATCCCCAAGTTAGTTTGAAATGACACCTAAAACGTTTTTCTGGACTATTTGGTTCAAGAGTTATGCATGTTTGTACAATTATTAGACCATGCGGCGGACTGGCGGCCATTTTCTATTTGACCTCTCAGGGTCATCAGAGGTCAAATCAAAATGTGAAATAAACTAACTGAAATGGATTAAGGTGGGGGACTATGCACGGGAACCATTCCTAAAGAAATTTGAGACCACAGGGGAGAACAAATGACAAATAAATGGGAAAACTTTTTGTAACCATTCAAAACTTGCTTTGTTTTAGTCAATTTTGACCTTGACCTTGACCTAAATGCTAAGCTCTGAGTTCTTGCGATCTCAAAAGTATTCCCAAATGAATTGGCATCCCCAAGTTAGTTGGAAATGACACCTTAAACGTTTTTCTGGACTATATTGGTTCAAAAGTTAAGCGTGTTTGTACATTAGACCATGCGGACTGGCGGCCATTTATTATTTGACCTCTCAGGGTCATCAGAGGTCAAATCAAAATGTTAAATAAACTAACTGAAAGGGATTAAGGTGGGGGAATATGAAGGGGGACCATTGCTAAAGAAATTTGAGAACACAGGGGAGAACAAATGACAAATAAATGGGAAAACTTTTTGTAACCATTCAAAACTTGCTATTTTTTAGTCAATTTCGACCTTGACCTTGACCTAAATGCAACACCCTGAGTTCTAGCGATCTCAAAAGTATTACCAAATGAATTGGCATCCCCAATTTAGTTGGAAATGACACCTTAAACATTTTTCTGGACTATTTGGTTCAAAAGTTACCGCGTTTGTACATTAGACCATGCGGACTGGCGGCCATTTTGGATTTGACCTTTCAGGGTCATCAGAGGTCAAAACAAAATGTGAAATAAACTACCTGAAAAGGATTAAGGTGGAGGACTATGCAGGGGAACCATTCCTAAAGAAATTTGAGAACAAATGACAAATCTCATTTGTAACCATTTAAAACTTGCTATTTTAAGTCAATTTTGACCTTGACCTTGACCTAAATGCAAAACCCTGAGTTCAGGCGATCTCAAAAGTATTACCAAATGAATTGGCATCCCCAAGTTAGTTGGAAATGACACCTTAAACGTTTTTCTGGACTATTTGGTTCAAAAGTTAAGCGTGTTTGTACATTAGACCATACGGACTGGCGGCCATTTTGGATTTGACCTCTCAGGGTCATCAGAGGTCAAATCTGACTTCCCTCCACATCTGAAAATAAATCTTATGGTCTAAACTAACTATGCTAGAAGTTTCATGCTTTTGTCAAAAAGTGCACAATTTTCATTATATTGGGAGCTTATCCGCTGTACTACTAGTACAGTGCAGTGAGAACAGATTAGTGACGTCATACCAGCTCTTTCCATGCCCTGTAATGCCCCAAGTTATTATTACGTCACTGTACGCGCACGGGCAGAAGACTAGTCATACAAAAAGGTCATTTACACCGCGCAATGCCAAAGTCATTATTACGTCACGGATAAGCACTCCTTTGGATGCGCGCATATGACGTAATCACCTTACCCACCGCAAACATTGGATTCGCTTGTACACTCGCTATAGAAACTTAAACCTGTCGGCTGCCAGATGCAAATTTCTACGGAAAAATCAGAAAAACTCTAAGAAACTGATATTTGCCTAGCCGAAATTTTCGAAAGAGAATAAAGAATAGTATTTTACAGACCATCATGGACAGGCGAGGACACGATGGAAGAATGGACCCGACTGGGTCGGGCCAGAATCTAGTAAATGACGATCTTAGTTTTCCACTCATCAAGAAGCGCTCCAAGTTCAGGCGTCAGCCACCAAAGCGCTTTGTGGATACCGAAAGGGACATAGAAATTAGTAAGTTAATATGATGTTTTTTTTATATTCTTAAATTTCCCCGTTTTTGGAAATCAGTTACTTCACATCTAAGCAAGATAATTATTTAATTGATATAGAATTTGGTAACCTTTTTTATTGCGATTATGATGAATTGTGAAATATTTATGATGCATATTTTGTGACATGTTGTTTGATAGATTGCGTGAAAGAAAAAAATACGAGAGAGGAATACATGGGAGCATTAGAGAGAGAGAAAGAGAGAGAGAGAGAGAGGGAGAGAAGGGGGAGGGGTGATAAATCTGGAAAAATTGTTGAGAGATAGAGAATAGGTTTGTTGAAATATGATTTCAATATGATGTTTGATTAGTATCAGGAATTATGTGACGCTTATGCTAATAGTAAAAGTAGGAATTAAGATTAATGGGCACCTGCTGTTTTAAAATGCAGATTGACAGTTTTGGAAGTTAATTTCTGATAAATTTAATAATGTGTATTGGGAAGAAAAAAAATCCAATATAAGTTAGAAAATAATGACGCAAGTTACTAGATGGGGTTTGAATGCATATTAATTGTTGTTATTTTTTATCTTAATATCTTGCCAAAAAGTATACCTGTTGATAGGTGATGTATTCCAGGGTCTATTTTGTGAAGAATTTGTGGTTAAGGTTTGGGTTGTGTTAGGGTTTTTAAACTTTGGAGTAGGGTTATAAGGTTTTGCATATCATTTTGGTTGTAATAATCATTGGATCGAGGGCCGGGGTGAAGTTAGCGGACCATATTTTCCCGGGGCTTGGCTGCGCGCGTGCGCGCCTATAGTTTAAGAAGGTAGGCCTACTACATTTTTGTGGGGGGGGGGGGGGGTGAGAAGGAAATGATTTTTATTTCTTTTTTCTTCTCATTCAAACATGGAAAATAGCAAATGATTTTTGACGAGCCACATCCATTTTTGTAATGCTTCTGCTGGTGAAAAAAAAGGCTCTCTGTTGTCTGTTAACTTGACGAAAATAATGGCGATGTCATTCGTCACCCCTATTTAAAAGTCCTAGACGTCTAAGCTACGTCAAGATCAGATTCATATGGAAGGATTTAGTCTCTAAATTAATTATTGGGCTTCAATTCAAACATTTTTCATCAGCCCGTCCAACCACACAGTGTACAGTCGAGCGATTACAAGGACCTTCTCCTTCTGCAAGTCACAGTGTACACCTTCCACCTTTGACTGGGAACGCCATTGTATCCCGAGACATCTCGAGTCCGGTCAGACTTACCGCCAGCTCGCCGAACCCGACCAATAACCATTTGATCCTGCCACCCATCGAACCCGTACGCGGTGTACCGACGCCACGGCCGCCCCAGACGCCACGGCCGCCCCAGACGCCCAACAACCGTCAGGGAAACTTCAGAGCTCGATTCAACCACAACGCGTTCGAGGGTCGTGCAACATCAGGAACAACTCAGGCTCATCCACCGCAGAGTCATCCAATCAATGTGCTTAATCTCGAATATACATCACCGCCACCAGGTCAGAATGAGTAGATTATCTAACTTACTTAGACTCTAGATCTAACTTTACATAGAATTCTATTCTAGTAATTCAAGCAATTCTATCTAAAGTAGTAGTATCTAGATCTAGTCTAGTACTATAGTAGTACTAGTAGAACTTGTAGAAGGATCTAGATCTAGACAGTACTAGTCTAGACGAGTCAGGGCTGTCAACTTTGGGGAACTGCTTTGAGTTTGAGTTTGACTGAGGAAGATCGTAATCATATGCAATTTTGTTGGAAAAGGGGGGGGGGGGGGATTGAGAAAGAAAAAGAAATACAAAAATTGAAGCCTCGAAACCTCTAGGATCACTCATTTTTAGGGGATTCTTCTCAAAACCTAGACCGAAAGCTTCAGTCCCTATAATCATCGGTTGTTCCACTGAGACTACGTCTGGCTCCACTAGACCTCGGTTATAGGGACTGAATGACTGCCTATGCCAGCCTGTGTTGAAGATATTCGGCTAGATTTTAGCCGTTAGGCCCCTCCCACAAACATGACAAACTTGCCACGGCCGTATTGTTATGCCCCCAAAATCCCCCGAAATGTCATTTTACCTCGTGAATATCCAATTTTGAATTAGGCCTAGGCTATAATACATCGGTTCCACTTACTTACTTGATTGATATAATCCGTTTAATGGTCCCTTTTAAGGAAATTATGGGTCAAAATCGACCTCCATGTTGAAAATCTTGCAAGCCGTTTTAAACTCTCGCTGCCGTCAATCTCATCCCTTCTAGTCTACGCCGAAGGCAAAATGATTATGAAGGAAAAACTGTGCGCCATCTACACGTTCGTAATGGCGTTATCACAGTTTTTCCTTCATAATCATTTTGCCTTCGGCGTAGACTAGAAGGGATGAGATTGACGGCAGCGAGAGTTTAAAACGGCTTGCAAGATTTTCAACATGGAGGTCGATTTTGACCCATAATTTCCTTAAAAGGGACCATTAAACGGATTATATCAATCAAGTAAGTAAGTGGAACCGATGTATTATAGCCTAGGCCTAATTCAAAATTGGATATTCACGAGGTAAAATGACATTTCGGGGGATTTTGGGGGCATAACAATACGGCCGTGGCAAGTTTGTCATGTTTGTGGGAGGGGCCTAACGGCTAAAATCTAGCCGAATATCTTCAACACAGGCTGGCATAGGCAGTCATTCAGTCCCTATAACCGAGGTCTAGTGGAGCCAGACGTAGTCTCAGTGGAACAACCGATGATTATAGGGACTGAAGCTTTCGGTCTACTCAAAACCAAGCCCATTTTTTCATGATTTTCACACCCTGTAATCCGTATAGATCTATATCTGTGAGTAACCTCCCTCGGGTATTCATAGACGTAGATCTAGTCATAGACTAAACCATGTTCATGTTCATAGACCTATTCATATTCAAAATATGCACCCACTGATAATGTTATTCCTGGTCATCTTCACGCATATCTACAATCTACATCATTTATATTCATATTGGTAGATCTATGCATATTTATTAATTATATTGATTATCATTTTCATATTCAAAGATCACAATGCTCGTGCAAACAGCCGCACACGCACTTACACTGCGTTCAGCCGTGAGGCAAACTCAGCCAGCCGCGATGCCACCTCGGCTAGTCGCAACAACACCAGTCGACTCGGTGGCAACGCCAGCCGGATCAGCAACCTGCAAGGGAGTACCTCTGCCAAGAACAGAGATGATGCTCCGAACCCAAGCAGCAAGCGGACCTCGGCAGGACAGCCAGCGCCAGCAACCTATCAGCATCAGGCTTCGAGTAGCGATGGTGCACTGATGATCAAGGGAATTAAGAAACCATCCCCACTTTCAGGCGGTGTCTGCAACTCCAACGACCTGCGCCGTCATAGCACCGGGGGCAAGATGGTTCCCAAACTTGAGAAGACCAACCAGGGCCTGGTGGCTATTGATGAGAAACCATTTCTGGTGCCAAGTAAGTTTTCATTTTGCATTTCAATATGAAAGAAGTGTTATGTATGCTTCATTACAAGCTTATTCTTTCCAGGTCTTTGACAGCAACTCAACATAAAGAAATTACAAATGCCATATTATGCAGTAAAACAAAGGGCAGTGTTAAAGAAAAGAAGAGACAGAGTGAGATACTGGTAGCTCTAGAGAGATGGAGAGAGAGAGTATGATTGAAAGAGAATCTTGTCCTTGGATTTGTAGAACAAACTGAATGAAACTATAGTATAAAACATAAATGTAGATTTAGGCATATTCATCATCCTTTATCTAATCTGGTTCATCTCTCTTCTCGAACTCCCCCACAGAGCCTCCAGATAAACCCAAAAGCCGACCAACAGGCTCACAAAAACGGCCAAAGAAACCCTCACTGAAGTCGCCGAGGAGGTCCTCAAAGCACCCAAGCAAGACTTCTCAAGCTGACGACAATTACGAACCCGACTTCCATCCTGAGATCGATGAGGCCAAAACGGCAAACAACAGTCGTGCTTCATCCTCTAGGTCATCCAGTCGACCAACATCCTCGAAGGCCTCCAGTCGACATCCATCCTCAAAGGCAGCTAGTCGACCACCCAGCAGCATCCACGAAGAGATTGAAGGCAGTGGAAGGTACGACTACAGCGACGATGGCTTCGAGACGTATGAGGATCCCGAGGCTGGAAGTCGCTCAGTCAGTGAAGTCAGTAGTATACCTGAAGAGCTGCCAGGCCAATCAAGACCTTACAACTACCAAGATGATGATGATCTTCCACTAGAAACCGACATTTCAGAAGAAATCGTCACTTCCGATGATCACAATGACGAGGACTACACATCTCCAACAAGCAGGTGCTAATTGTCTTTCTTGATCACTTTTCATATTTCATTTCTGGGGTTCACAAATGGGTTCAAAATCTTGTTTTGGGTATAGCATATGTGGTTTAGATGTTAGGGATTTCTTTTTGGGGGTGGGGTATTGCAAATTATAGGGCTCAGTCTTGTACAAAGAAAGTTAAAACAAAAAAAATCACAGTAATGTGTGTAATGATGAAGTAGCTTTGGGCTCGATCTCATTTTCAACACTCCACATTTTTTTTGATATAAAAAACACCGCCATTGGACTCAATTTTTTTTATGGGTCTAGGAGGGGGTAATTATCAAATATACTTCATGCGTTTTCACTCATGAAAGTCAGATGTTGTGACTTGACCTTCATCAAAAAAGGGTCACACACAAAGCACTTAAAGTTCAATCTTAAAATCAGGGAAGGAGATTTCTCTACAAATAACCGTAATTTATTTTCAATTACAAATAATTTCTTCCTTAGTGGAATTTGGGAAGATACAGTAATTTGAGCAGGAAAAACAAAGGAAACTAACATGTGATTTTTCACAAGGTTCACGTTTTGAGTTGGGGTTGTGACCTAACCCCATTTGCACTTAATTGTAAACTTCTTCACCTTGAGCTGCCTTAGAAGTTCTTCACCAACAAACTATCAACTGATGTTTTGGGCTTTCATTCAAGCCCTCATCAGTAGTCCTTAGAAATACTGCCGACCAAAATTTCAAAGCGAATTACTTCAGGCTTGACTCTTTCAAGGTCTTTATAAGACCAAAGACTATTCTCACTCAACATCACTGGGAATTAGAGCATGTCTACTTTAAGTTCTATAAACAAACACACACCCTGGATTAAATGCGTACAGCATATCCAAGTCGGGTATACCTCTCACTAGGCTTTTCTAAGATCAAAAGGTATTCCCAAGTAACATCAATGGGAATATTGTGAAGATACCTCATCAATAGTTCTTGAAACACATGCACCTGAAAATAAACACCTGAAGCACATCAACTAGTGGCAATCTCTCACAAGGCCTTCTTAAAATCTGAAGGCATCCCAAACACCATCAATGGGATTTTGAGGAAGCCCCATCAGATTTTAGTTGCACCCAAATAAAAACTAGGTATGTCTCTTAGTAATAGCCTTTTTAACATCAAAAGGTATTCCCAGTTTACATCGATGGGAATTAGAGAATGACGTCTAGTTCTAGAAACACCCATGTGGCACCTGGTATTGGAAACCTAAAGCATATTAACTTACTGCAGGCAAGTCTCTCAATATTAACCTTCATAAGATCAGGAGGAATTCCCAATCACCATCAATTGGGTTTGAGGACGCCTTACAATTGCAGCACGTCGTAGTTCATACCTTTATTAAAACTGTAGGTATGTCTCTCCGGTTAGCCTTTATAACATCAGAAGGCATTCCACATTAACATCAGTGGAAACTGGAGAAATAGTTCTAGAAACACCCTAATGGCAACTGGCATTAAAAACCTATTAAAGCACATACATTTCTGGCATGCCTCTCTCAAAGCCTTCATAAGATCAGAAGGTATGCCCAAACAACGTCAATGGGACTGTATGAGAATGCCTCATCACTAGAGGGCACATGCAGCAGAAAGTAAACACCCAAATAAGTAAAGTAAAGCACATCAAATGCAGGAAATTCTCTCAATATAGGCCTTCATAAGATCAGAATGTATTCCCTGTCAACACCAATGGGAATTGGAGAATGATTCCTAGTTTTAGAAAAACCCTTATGGTACCTGGAATTAAATCTGAAAAGCACATCAACTTAAGGCCTTCAAAAAATCAGAAGGCATTCCCAAATACCATCTATGGGAATTTGTGAGAATGCTTCACCAAAATTCATTAGGAACACAGGCAACTCTGGTTTATAACCTAAAGCAAATTACTGGCATTTCTTTCTTCATGCCCTCATAACATCAAAGGGCATTCCATACCATCATGAGTAGGAAATTCAGGATGCCTAGTCGTAATTCTTTCGTAAACCCACCCGCATACTTGCAGCAAGTCAGTTGCAGGCATGCCTTACATCAGGACCTTCAAAACATGCCTTAGTAACATCTCTAGGAATTTGAAGATGTCATCAGGTAGAAAAGCCTTGGTAGAAGTAAGTCATCAGCTCCCCAAAGACTTCTTTCCTAACATCTAGGAAGTCTGAACGTAACCGCCAAGTAAGGTAGCTTAGATTTATGGCAAACTGTCAGTTTCCCAAAGTCTTCTTTTTCAACATCTAATTAGGTTAGAGAAACTGGGCCCCCTTGGTACAATGCACTGTGTTGGCAGGCAAGTGACTTTGTTAGACTTCCTATTCACCTCAGGAAGTCTGAACACCAAGCTGGGTACATGGCACTTTTGTTGGCAAGCAAACAGCTCCAAAGACTCCTCTCTTCTCCATCCTAGAGGAAGTGGGTGATTCTAAGGCACCAAAATCTGCAGTTAAGCCGCCCATAAAGTTTGAAGCCTTCTCTTGAGTTATTTGCATGAGGCTAGACCCTGATTGTAATCAGTAGTAAATTGTCTACAACCAATCTGGTAGCCTCTTTGACAAATGGCAGTTAAGGAGTGCTATTGGATTGGCTGTTGGAAGATTGCTACTGAGTATGGGAGTAGCAGTCAGTTGAAGGTCCATGTAATAAGCTCCGGTAGGCTTTGTATATTATGGGCAAACCCAAAGAACATCTTGGGCTGGAAAATTGTAATGATTTCTATGGCTCAGTTTGGAACCCTCTTTAGAGTGACGTGGCATGAAACTACAGACTGATTGCAATCAGTAGTCGGTTTCCAGCAACCTATGAAAGAGCCTTCTTGACAAATGGCAGTTGAGAAGTGCTATTTTTTGGTTGTTATCAGACTTGCTACTGAGTTTGGGAGATGCAATTAGTTGAGGTTTTTTGCCACTAGCTCTAGGGGGCTTCCTTATGTATTAGCACCCCCAAAGAACATCTTGGGCTAGAAATTTGTCAAGATTTCCATCGCTCAATTTGGAGTATGTCCTTGAGGAGAAAAGCCTCGGTAGAAGTTGGACATCAGCTTCCCAAAGACTTCTTTTTCAACATCTAAGTAGGTTAGAGAAACTGTGCCCCCTTGGTACAATGCACTGTGTTGGCAGGCAAGTGACTTTGTTAGACTTCCTATTCACCTCAGGAAGTCTGAATACCAAGCTGGGTACATGGCACTTTTGTTGGCAAGCAAACAGCTCCAAAGACTCCTCTCTTCTCCATCCTAGAGGGAGTGGGTGATTCTAAGGCACCAAAATCTGCAGTTAAGCCGCCCATAAAGTTTGAAGCATTCTCTTGGGCTATATCACATGAGGCTAGAGCCTGATTGTAATCAGGAGTAAGTTTTCAACAACCAATCTGGTAGCCTCCTTGACAAATGGCAGTTAAGGAGTGCGATTGGATTGGCTGTTGGAAGTTTGCTACTGAGTATGGGAGTAGCAGTCAGTTGATGGTCCATGTAATAAGCTCTGGTAGGCTTTGTATTTTATGGGCGAACCCAAATAATATCATGGGCTAGATAATTGTAATGAATTCTATGGCTAAGTTTGGAACCCTCTTTAGAGTGACACGACATGAAGCTACAGACTGATTGCAATCAGTAGTAGGTCTCCAACAACCAATCAAAGAGCCTTCTTGACAAATGGCAGTTGAGAAGTGCTATTTTTGTTGGTTGTTATCAGACTTGCTACTGAGTTTGGGAAATGCAATTAGTTGAGGTTTTTTGCCACTAGCTCTAGGGGGCTTCCTTATGTATTAGCACCCCCAAAGAACATCTTGGGCTAGAAATTTGTCAAGATTTCCATCGCTCAATTTGGAGTATGTCCTTGAGGAGAAAAGCCTCGGTAGAAGTTGGACATCAGCTTCCCAAAGACTTCTTTTTCAAAATCTAAGTAGGTTAGAGAAACTGGGCCCCCTTGGTACAATGACTGTGTTGGCAGGCAAGTGACTTTGTTAGACTTCCTATTCACCTCAGGAAGTCTGAATACCAAGCTGGGTACATGGCACTTTTGTTGGCAAGCAAACAGCTCCAAAGACTCCTCTCTTCTCCATCCTAGAGGGAGTGGGTGATTCTAAGGCACCAAAATCTGCAGTTAAGCCGCCCATAAAGTTTGAAGCATTCTCTTGGGCTATATCACATGAGGCTAGAGCCTGATTGTAATCAGTAGTAAGTTTTCAACAACCAATCTGGTAGCCTCCTTGACAAATGGCACTTAAGGAGTGCGATTGGATTGGCTGTTGGAAGTTTGCTACTGAGTATGGGAGTAGCAGTCAGTTGATGGTCCATGTAATAAGCTCTGGTAGGCTTTGTATTTTATGGGCGAACCCAAATAATATCATGGGCTAGATAATTGTAATGATTTCTATGGCTAAGTTTGGAACCCTCTTTAGAGTGACACGACATGAAGCTACAGACTGATTGCAATCAGTAGTAGGTCTCCAACAACCAATCAAAGAGCCTTCTTGACAAATGGCAGTTGAGAAGTGCTATTTTTGTTGGTTGTTATCAGACTTGCTACTGAGTTTGGGAGATGCAATTAGTTGAGGTTCCATGCCATGATCTCTTGTGGGCCTCCTTATTAACGGGCACCCGAAAAACATCTTGGGCTGGAAAATTGTCCAGATTCTGTGGCTTTATGTGGAGCCCTCTCTATCTAGAGTTAAGTTGCTTGAAACCAGAGATTGATTGTAATCAGTAGTAAATTTTCAACAAAAAATCTGGTAGCCTTCTTGACAAATGGCAGTTAAGGAGTGGGATTGGATTGGCTGTTGGAAGTTTTCTACTGAGTTTGGGAGTTGCAGTCAGTTGAAGGTCCTTGTAATAAGCTCTGGTAGGCTTCGTATTTTATGGGCGAACCCAAAGAACATCTTGGGCTAAAAAATTGTAATGATTTCCATGGCTCAGTTTAGGACCCTCTTTAGAGTGACATGGCATGAAACTACAGACTGATTGCAATCAGTAGTAGGTTTCCAGCAACCAATCAAAGAGCCTTCTTGACAAATGGCAGTTGAGAAGTGCTAATTTTGTTGGTTGTTATCAGACTTGCTACTGAGTTTGGGAGTTGCAATTAGTTGAGGTTATATGCCATCAGCTCTAGGGGGGGCTTCCTTATTTTTGGCACCCCAAAATACATCTTCGGCTAGAAAATTGTCAAGGTTTCCATCGCTCAATTTGTAGTCCTCTAAAAATTTACATGGCATGAAACTACAGGCTGATTGCTATCAGTAGTAGGTTTCCAGCGACCAATCAGAGAGCCTTCTTGACAAATGGCAGTTGAGAAGTGTAGTTGAATTGGTTGTTATCAGACTTGCTACTGAGTTTGGGAGTTGCAATTAGTTGAGGTTCCATGCCATGATCTCCAGTGGGGCCTTGTCATATATGGGCACCCAAAAAACATCTTGGGCTGTAAAATTGTCAAGGTTTCCATTGCTCAGGTTAGAGAAACTGCCCCCCCCCCCCCTTGGTACAATACACTGTGTTGGCAGGCAAGTGACTTTGTTAGACTTCCTAATTCCTATTCATCTCAGGAAGTCTGAACAAGAAGCTGGGTACATGGCACTGTTTGTTGGCAAGCAAACAGCTCCAAAGACTCCTCTCTCCTCCATCCTAGAGGGAGTGGGTGATTCTGAGGCACCAAAATCTGCAGTTAAGCCACCCATAAAGTTTGAAGCATTCTCTTGAGTTATTTGCATGAGGCTAGAGCCTGATTGTAATCAGTAGTAGATTTTCAACAACCAATCTGGTAGCCTTCTTGACAAATGGCAGTTAAGGAATTGCGATTGGATTGGCTGTTGGAAGTTTGCTACTGAGTATGGGAGTAGCAGTCAGTTGAAGGTCCTTGTAATAAGCTCTGGTAGGCTTCGTATTTTATGGGCGAACCCAAAGAACATCTTGGGCTAGAAAATTGTAATGATTTCTATGGCTCAGTTTGGGACCCTCTTTA
The DNA here is from genome assembly GCA_035222895.1 of Strongylocentrotus droebachiensis. Lineage (NCBI taxonomy): Eukaryota > Metazoa > Echinodermata > Echinoidea > Camarodonta > Strongylocentrotidae > Strongylocentrotus > Strongylocentrotus droebachiensis. The sequence goes on along the minus strand of JAVYIG010002033.1, from coordinate 248,364 downwards.
GAGTAATGTGGCATAAAACTACAGACTGATTGCAATCAGTAGTAGGTTTCCAGCAACCAATCAAAGAGCCTTCTTGACAAATGGCAGTTGAGAAGTGCTATTTTTGTTGGTTGTTATCAGACTTGCTACTGAGTTTGGGAGATGCAATTAGTTGAGGTTTTTTGCCACTAGCTCTAGGGGGCTTATGTATTGGCACCCCAAAGAACATCTTTGGCTCAAAAATTGTCAAGGTTTCCATCGCTCAATTTGGAGTCCTCTAAAGATTTACATGGCATGAAACTACAGGCTGATTGCTATCAGTAGTAGGTTTCCAGCGACCAATCAGAGAGCCTTCTTGACAAATGGCAGTTGAGAAGTGCAGTTGGATTGGTTGTTATCAGACTTGCTACTGAGTTTGGGAGTTGCAATTAGTTGAGGTTCCATGCCTTGATCTCTTGTGGGCCTCCCAATTTACGGGCACCTGAAAAACATCTTGGGCTGTAAAATTGTCCAGATTTTGTGGCTTTATGTGAAGCCCTCACTAGAGTGAAGTTGCATGAAACCAGAGATTGATTGTAATCAGTAGTAAATTTTCAACAACCAATCTGGTAGCCTTCTTGATAAATGGCAGTTAAGGAGTGCAATTGGATTGGCTGTTGGAAGTTTGCTACTGAGTTTGGGAGTTGCAGTCAGTTGAAGGTCCATGTAATAAGCTCCGGTAGGCTTTGTATTTCATGGGCACCCCAAAGAACATCTTGGGCTTGAAAATTGTCATCATTTCAATTTAACAGTTTGTCCCAACTCTATTATGTCCTTTTGTGCATTTGGTTACAGACATTTTCTTCTGTTTTTGTGAGTACATGTTGCATTTTCTTTTCTGCAAGCCAAGAAAACCAATCCTCTGAGCGTGGGTGCATTCCAGACTTTGCTGGTTATGCTTTAGATAGCGCATGCTTCGGGGGATTCCGGCTGCAGAAAAGGATCTGGAACCTATCAGACATAGACAGTTTATTGCCTGTTTTCATTTGGTTACAGACATTTTCTTCTGTTTTTTGTGAGTACATGTTGCATTTTCTTTTCTGCAAGCCAAGAAAACCAATCCTCTGAGCGTGGGTGCATACCAGACTTTGCTGGTTATGCTTTAGATAGCGCATGCTTCGGGGGATTTCTTGCTGCAGAAAAGGATCTGAAACCTATCAGACATAGACGGTTTATTGCCTGTTTCCATTTGGTTACAGACATTTTCTTCCGTTTTTGTGAGTACATGTTGCATTTTCTTTTCTGCAAGCCAAGAAAACCAATCCTCTGAGCGTGGGTGCATTCCAGACTTTGCTGGTTATGCTTTAGATAGCGCATGCTTCGGGGGATTCCGGCTGCAGAAAAGGATCTGAAACCTATCAGACATAGACGGTTTATTGCCTGTTTCCATTTGGTTACAGACATTTTCTTCTGTTTTTGTGAGTACATGTTGCATTTTCTTTTCTGCAAGCCAAGAAAACCAATCCTCTGAGCGTGGGTGCATACCAGACTTTGCTGGTTATGCTTTAGATAGCGCATGCTTCGGGGGATTCTGGCTGCAGAAGAGGATCTGGAACCTATCAGACATAGACAGTTTATTGCCTGTTTCCATTTTCAGGTAACGTTCCTTCTCAGTAACCTGTTTCTCCTTCTATGCAGTCAAGATTTTTTTCCCCGACAATTAACCAATTCTTTGGAAATGTGGGTGCGGGGCAGACATCGGTAAGGGTAAAGGATCTTTATTCATGGCTGCATTAACGCTTTATATAGCCTACATCTCTGGGGATGGGTAATTGTCGAGAAAGATTCTTTTGACTGCAGAGGAGGAGAAGTTGAGGTTATATACATCGTGAGTGTATCATAGTTTGCCAAGCACTAGTCACTAACATCGACAGTGTATCCTTGCTTGCCAACACTTGTCACTGACATCGACAGTGTTATCCTAGTTTGCCAAACACTAGTCACTTACATCGACAGTGTTATCCTAGTTTGCCAAACACTAGTCACTAACATCGACAGTGTACCATATAGCTTGCCAAATACTAGTCACCAACATCGACGGTGTATCCTAGCTTGCCAACACTAGTCACCAACATCGACAGTGTTATCCTAGCTTGCCAACACTAGTTGCTAACATCGACAGTGTATCCTAGCTTGCCAAAACTAGTCACCAACACCGACAGTGTATCCTATTTTGTCAAACACTAATCACTAACATCGACAGTGTACCATAGCTTGCCAAACACTAGTCACTAACAATGACAGTGTTATCCTAGCTTGCCAAGACTAGTCACTAACATCGACAGTGTTATCCTAGCTTGCCAACACTAGTCACTAACACCGACAGTGTATCCTAGCTTGCCAACACTAGTCACTAACATCGACAGTGTTATCCTAGTTTGCCAAACACTAGTCACTAACATCGACAGTGTACCATAGCTTGCCAACACTAGTCACTAACATCGACAGTGTTATCCTAGCTTGCCAACACTAGTCACTAACACCGACAGTGTATCCTAGCTTGCCAACACTAGTCACTAACATCGACAGTGTACCATAGCTTGCCAAATACTAGTCACCAACACCGACAGTGTATCCTAGTTTGCCAAACACTAGTCACACACATCGACAGTGTACCATAGCTTGCCAAACACTAGTCACTAACATCGACAGTGTTATCCTAGATTGCCAGCACTAGTCACTAACATCGACAGTTTTATCCTAGCTTGCCAACACTAGTCACTAACACCGACATTGTATCCTAGCTTGCCAACACTAGTCACTAACACCGACAGTGTACCATAGCTTGCCAAATACTAGTCACCAACACCGACAGTGTACCATAGCTTGCCAAACACTAGTCACTAACATCGACAATGTTATCCTAGCTTGCCAACGCTAGTCACTAACATCGACAGTTTATCCTGGCTTGCCAACACTAGTCACTAACATCGACAGTGTACCATAGCTTGCCAACACTAGTCACTAACATCGACAGTGTTATCCTAGCTTGCTAACACTAGTCACCAACACCAACAGTGTATCCTAGCTTGCCAACACTAGTCACTAACATCGACAGTGTTATCCTAGTTTGCCAACACTAGTCACTAACACCGACAGTGTATCCTAGCTTGCCAAGACTAGTCACTAACATCGACAGTGTTATCCTAGTTTGCCAAACACTAGTCTCTGACATCGACAGTGTTATCCTAATTTGCCAAACACTAGTCACCAACATCGACGGTGTATCCTAGCTTGCCAACACTAGTCACCAACACCGACAGTGTATCCAAGTTTGCCAAATATTAGTCACTAACATCGACAGTGTATCCTAGCTTGCCAACACTAGTCACCAACACCGACAGTGTATCCTAGTTTGCCAAATATTAGTCACTAACATCGACAGTGTATCCTAGCTTGCCAACACTAGTCACCAACACCGACAGTGTATCCTAGTTTGCCAAACACTAGTCACTAACATCGACAGTGTACCATAGCTTGCCAACACTAGTCACTAACATCGACAGTGTTATCCTAGCTTGCCAACACTAGTCACTAACACCGACAGTGTATCCTAGCTTGCCAACACTAGTCACTAACATCGACAGTGTACCATAGCTTGCCAAATACTAGTCACCAACACCGACAGTGTATCCTAGCTTGCCAACACTAGTCACTAACATCGACAGTGTACCATAGCTTGCCAAACACTAGTCACTAACATCGACAGTGTATCCTAGTTTGCCAAACACTAGTCACTAGCATCGACAGTGTATCCTAGCTTGCCAACACTAGTCACTAACATCGACAGTGTACCATAGCTTGCCAAATACTAGTCACCAACATCGACAGTGTATCCTAGTTTGCCAAACACTAGTTACTAACATCGACAGTGTATCCTAGTTTGCCAAACACTAGTCACCAACACAGACAGTGTGCTTTAGGTTTCCAAACACTAGTCACCAACACCGACAGTGTGCTTCAGGTTTCCAAACATTAGTCACTTACACCAAGAGTGTGCTTTAGGTGGCCAAACCCTAGTCGCTCAAACATCGACAGTGTCGTTAGGTTGCCAAACACTAGTCACCAACATCGACAGTGTGCATTAGGTTGCTAAACACTAGTCACCAACACCGACAGTGTGCTTTAGGTTGCCAAACACTAGTCACCAACATCGACAGTGTGCTTTAGGTTGCCAAACACCAGTCACCAACACCGACAGTGTGCTATAGGTTGCCAGAGACGAGTCACCGACATCGACATTGTGCTTTAGGTTGCCAAACACTAGTCACCAACACCCACAGTGTGCTTTAGGTTTCCAAACACTAGTCACCAACATCGACATTGTGCTTTAGGTTGCCAAATACTAGTCACTTACATCGACAGTGTGCTTTAGGTTTCCGAATACTAGTCACTAACATCGACAGAGTGCTTTAAATTGCCAATAACTTGTCACTGACACCGACAGTGTGCTTTAGGTTGCCAAACACGAGTCACGAACATCGACATTGTGCTTTAGGTTGCCAAACACTAGTCACAAACACCGACAGTGTGCTTTAGGTTTCTAAATACTTGTCACCAACACCGACAGTGTGCTTTAGGTTGCTAAACACTAGTCACCAACATCAATATTGTGCTTTAGGTTGCTAATAACTTATCACCAACACCGACAGTGTTACCTTCAGGTGCTTACGTCAATATCATTGACAATGTGTTTCACTTGTCATATTGTATTATAATCATAAGTCCAATATCTAGATGTCATATTTAAAAGATAGAAAAAAAAAGAAAAAAAAAAAATAATATTCTGACTATAATCAATGTTACTAGCTCATACCCAAAGTGCTGAATGAATGACCAATCAACATCTTTGATCATGTCAGATTCTGATGTGACGGTCCCTGTATGGTCATAGACCATCACTATCATTGACCCCTGTGCACCGAAACATCATTGGTGTTATCACAGGGCATGTCTAGGCATCCCTTGTCCGGGTTATCACCGGTCATAGGTTGTCCGATAAGCCAAGTAGATCTTTGGTTACTTACTTGTCATGGGTTACTAGACACCTCACCAACAGTCTGGATCATCACCAACTCAAAACATGCATCAGATTCACCTAGGACCAACTTTGCTGGTTGGTCTTGGTTCTCGGTTAAAGGCATTATGACATCAAAGTAATGCTAGCCACATTTACCAATTTTTATTAAAATGGTTTGATTCTTCATAGACATCAAACCCAACCTGACTAAGAGTCCAGAAAAATAGAAAAAACAAAAAACTTAAATAAATTTTTTTTTTTTTTTTAAGTGACAGAAATTCATGTATTTAAAAAAGTGAGTCCAATGCAAATATATCATATTACTGGTATGTTTTAAAAGCATACTTCAACAAGTTGGAAAAGCAATTCTCAAATTCAAATTAGCTATAGTAAATACATAATTCAGGGTTTAGGCTTTTAACTTCTTTAGGATTGGGTATAACTAAAATTTTACCAGCAGAATAATGATATCGAGTCCAAAGCTACATAATGCAAATTAGGGTTGGGTTTCAAATTCTCAATTTGGGAGGGGATGGGGGGTGGGGGGTTACGTTTACACAGGGTACCGGTAGAGTGTAAAGTAAAATTTTTGGGAAATATCTAAACGACTGAGCCTTTCATCAAAATTGGGGAGGGGGGTTATAATATCAACCAAAATAATCGAACGGTATCGAGGAGCTGTTAGTTTTCCTGTTCAGGTGTAGTCTTCCTCAACCTTCAACATCTGCCCAGCGGTTCCATTGGTTGTGAAGAGAGCTCCATTGCTGACAGTAACACCTTACCACGGCATGGAGTTAGAGATGACTCGTTAAGATCTGACGTCATCCTTGCATTCTCAACAACCACATCACCATCGGAACCGTAGCCGTGATCGATGGCCATCAAACATCTTAGGCCATCCGGAGGACGCTCTGAGATTACCATCTCTCTGTGGTTTGAGCGGAAGACTGCATCATCCCATAACCTGTATTGCAACCCGTTTTGTGAACCACCAGTACCACCAGCCTCATCATCGAACCTACAACAATTCTGGATCCACACAACTCTGGATCCACACCGCATCGCCACCAAGCAAAAATTATTTCTGTGCAATTGCCAATTTGTGGCACAAAGTATATTTATCTATGAGAGAATATTTATCTATATTTATGTTTATCAGAGAAGAAAAAAAATCATATTTATATCTATCAAAGAGAGAAATTTATAGGGATATCTATTATGTATTGAATTTCACAAGCTATTATGAAATAGTCTATCAAGAGATTTATTTATTACTGGAAAATCAAAAAATTATTTAAAAAAATGGGCAGATGAAAGTCATATAGAAATTCAAATAGAATGCAGTAGAGCATAAGTTAGCATAATAAACCTGGACCTTAAGCACCACATGTGCTCACATACAACCTAGCACTCACTTCAAACAGTGATGTCAACCTAATTCACCATGCAGTAGGAAAACAACTTACCGAAAAATCAACTGAAATCAATTTGTCATGAATATTGTAACAGAAAGCGAAGATAATGCCGCTTGAAATATATTATGCATTGCTCCTGCCAAAAATTATATACCAATTAAAAAATATTTAAAAATTATATATACCAATAAAATCCAAAAAAACTTTATTTCTGTTATGCAATGGTGTCTTTTTTGGTGTGTTTTTGATATATACAAGCATTAATGACATTAATTTTACTTTAACGATACGAAAGAGCTGATAAATAGAAGTGAGGGGGGGGGGGGGGGGGGTGATTAGATGAGAGAGAGAGAGGGAGGGGAGGGGGAGCAGAGGCAAAGCAAAGAGAGAGAGAGATATATCATAAAGTGTCATCAGACATGGAGAACATAACAAATGAGATACAGAGAGAAAGAGGGGGGGGGGGGGGGGGGGGTGGGGGGTACAGAGGCAGAGAGAGAGAGAGAGATTGATGCCAGGAGACTGAGAATTAACATATCATAACTGAAAGAAAGAGATCGAGACACACACACACAGAGGAAAGGGGTGACTGGAGAAAGAAATGGACAGGGGAATAAAAGAGACACAGAGGACGACAGTGAGAGACATAGAGAAGGGGTGGTTGAGGTGGATAGAATCGAGATGAGAGAGAACATGAGCGTTTGAGAAGAGAGAGAGAGAGAGGGAGATAGATAAATACCCGGCCCCCCCACTCAGTGTTATTTAGGGTACGCATATGCTCGTTCCCACTTTTTGAAAGCACCCCCTATCTGAGGACTGCCAACATTTCCGAACCCCCCTTTCGCGGGCTTTTCGCGGGCTTTTCCTGCCTTGGAGACGCCCCTAAATCAGGAAAAATGCTCAATATACCCCCCTAAATTCGGAATAATTCTCAGGAGTCCAAAGAGATGAGAGAAAAAAAGAAAAAAACACCCCTTTTTTAAAGAAATCTCCGGGTGAAAAGTCAAAATAATACACCCCTTTTTTTACAATTCTCGGGCCGGACTTTGTCGCACGAAAAGTACCCCTTTACCGGACATTTTGGCAACACGCATGCGGTCATTCCGACCCCTGAGTGGGGGGGGGGGGGGGGGGGGGGGCGGGGATAAATACCATCCATGCTGACGATGAGAACATCAAACAAGGGAGAGAGAGAGAGACAGACAGAAAGCAAGGGGCGATTGAAGAGAGAAAGGGATAGTGGAATAAAAGGGGCACATAGAGGAAAAGGAGGACGACAGTTCGAGAACGAAAGAGAAGAAGAGGTGGAGAGAGATAGAAAGAGAACATGATTCGTTGGCGACTGTTCGAGAAATGAGTGAGAGAGTTGGGTAGGGGGCAGACTGAAGGAATATAGGGGCAGGGAAATTAAAGAGAAACAAAGGAGGAGGAATACGACAGTCAGAAAGAGAGGGGGAGAAAACGAAGACCCTTAATATTTACCCACGTACCCCACGCCGCCAGCTCCGAAAGCGATCGAAAAGGAAGCATAATTTTCTAAGGTGGATTGAAGATGAGCCGTCTATTGTTTTAACCGTATATTTTTTGTTGTTGACACACAAAAAACGGTAGGCATTACTTTAAAATGCAGGTCAATCAATTGTTTCTCTCATTTTCTGTTTAAATTAAAACCAACTGAATATCAACTTCCCTTTAATCGGTTGTAGGTCTAGGCATATGTTTCTAAAAAAAAAAATCAACCTAATGTAGCTACAGTGAATTTGCATACAATGTTTCGCACACGTACCGTCCTTGCACTATTTGTATCTACAGGTAGATTTCAATGTTTACGTAAATAGTGGCATATATTTTCAGAAACCTGCCTCGACGACTGATTATATAATTCCTTCCATTCAGACGTCTATAGTCTCCCTTTCTCTCTCTCTCTTTCCCCTGTCTCTCTCCTTCTCACTCTCTCTTTCCTTCTCCCTCACTCCCTCCCTTTATAAGCCCTCAAATATATATTATATAGGCTCTTTTTAGCTGGGGGAGGGGGGGGGGGGGGATTCGATATAGTATCACCCAATATGATCCCTCATTTAAGCGTAGATGTTCATGTCTATAGTTCAGAAAACTTTTATTCTATATTCTACTCCTGCAAATGAAATATGAAAGAAGAAAATACATGAGCATGTACAATTTCGTTAACAATTAGCAAGGAAGAGGGTGCTTTTTATATAGCGCAACATTCAATAATATATTACTTAATGCGCTTTACTTGACAAATTAATGTTAATGTTGAACACCAAAGTAAGGAAGAAAATATGAATAAGCTTTCAATCATTGAAAAGATGTGCCTCCGACCCTCCCCCCCAAATAACGAGAATTGGTGTATAACTATGTACCTGTACATGTATAATCACTGAACCCATACCTTAGTTTTTGCCCCCCCCCCCCCCGGCCCCATCCCCTTTCCATGCCTTCTTCTGCTTAATGGGCTATTATTCCTTATCAAGGTCTTGACTACTGACCTGCGGATATGTATTTGTCCATTCCAAAAATAAGTACTATTCAGAGTTAGACCTTGGTAAGGATTAATAGCCCATTAAAATTGCCTGGTGCGGTTCGATGCGAGTTATTCATACTAATTCATTCTAGCAAGCGACTACGAACACACGGCTGTAAAAGTGAAGTATGTCCAAGAAAGTCAAAGGTAAGTTACACGTTGAGAGTATAATAATATTGATGTGTAGCATAATGTACAATGTACGTAGTATTACATTAAATGGGCAGGCCCGGTATGGTTAAATTACAGCCCAGTCGACTAAAGACCAGCGAGAACGAAATGCACTCAAGACCGAAAACTATTTGTGTGCAGTTATTATATACGACATATTATACAGTATACAAAACAATAATTGCGTGCGCACACACCTTTGACCTTAATTTTGGTTATCAATTTTGTGAGCGTATTGCTTAGTGCTTATGATCATTTCACCTAATAATTCCAAAATATTTGTATCTGCCCATAGGCTTAGGCATATCAAGGTTTATAGTACTTTTTTTTTGTTAATGTCATGACTCTTGTGTGAATTTATGTTCATTATGTGACGTATACACCCAAGTGTTTATCAATTATTTTGTAACTACATTGTATTTTGTTTATGTGCTGCCAGTGGAGGCCAATTTCTATGTTTTGAATATGGATCAATAAAAGAATCTACTGGTATTTATCTTAAATTTGTAACTAAATACTATAGAACTTGAATCGGTTATGTTATACAAATATGAAAACTTTGGATGAAAAATCTGAAATCTGAGAATGAATTACTCACTTTTAAATAATGAGAAAAGTCACCCCGTTAATTAGGTCATTTCATTGTGAAGGCGATTCGATGATTAGAATTTCAAAATGTACCCAGTAGATGTGAGGAACATGGCACATGCCAATTTACCTCTTCGTACATAAACCTAGCGAGAAATCATTTTTTGTGACATCGGCTGCTTTAAATGCGTGAAGAACACATCAACTTAATAGCTATTCAAAAGACCGATAAAAAATGAATTAATTTATCACGCTTAAATTTACTTGCCTCACTTCAGAGTTGATTGCAGAAAAGTCAAGAAAAGCTTTTAAAAAAAGTTTATTAATTGATCTCGCCAACCACTATTTGTTACGTTATATCACGCATACATTTGTATGTAGCCCGTAAAATATTGATAAGGGGCTAGCTGATTATTATTAGAAGAAAAAAATATTTGAAAACTGAAAACGATTGCAAGATTTTTTTTCCCCCGCGTACAGTCGAACTCATTTATATCAGGGCCCTGTCTTACAATAGCAAATCTTTTGTTAAACCATTACATTGCGGAGCGTCTTTTAGAGTTGGTGGGGGGGGGGGGGGGGGAGGGGCACCGAGATAAAGATGCACTTAAATAAAGGGGCACCTACAAAGCCAAAGGTCAACTTCAAAACGAAAAAAAAAACGCATTGTAATAAACACATTATCAAGACACTGCCCCTAAATTAGCCAGTGTTACATTATGTTTTAATCCATGAAAAAAATTCTACTCTTGATTTTTTTGTGCCATCATATTTTAAGGATTAATGGAGCGCCTGCGGGCGGGTGAGAAGGTGATTTGCGCTGAAGGGTACATCTTCCTCTTCGAAAGGCGATGCTACGTAAAAGCTGGACCGTTCGTACCCGAGGTCGTTCTCGACCATCCCGAGCTCGTCAAGCAAACCTATGAGGAGTTCGTCAAAGCAGGCAGCGATGTCGTCATGGCTTTCACGGTATTATTTCTTCCATGAAGTTCAGTTGTAGTTCTTAGTTGTTGATTTTTTTTTCATTGATAGCAACTTCAAACAATTCATTTGTTTTTAATATTTTTAATCAGAATTTGCTCGAACTTTCACTGACCTGTGCCACTCATGTTTCTGCTACTATTAAAACCCCTTTGATATCATGGTACATGCATGGACTTTCCCAAGAACTTCAGAATTACAGAGGGCCAGATGTCACAATTTCTTTGACAGAGTTATTCAGGTAAAATGAAAATTACTATTATCATCATCAGGAGGTTTTCACTTCAAATTGACAGATTACAGCTTTCCCGCTTTACAGCAATGACTAAACATATTATATACTTTGACAATATACAGTTTACGTATATTACTAGTCGCATAATTTGTAGTCATAATTATATGTGTTCCTCTGAATATTTGCCGAGATTCGCCATAAAAAAAGAACAAAATACAAACAAACAGACAAACAAACACAAATTGTTTATTTGGGGGGAGGGTTACTTCATGTTGTATTATCGCGGAAGTGGGCGAGGAGCATGATTTGTAACCCTGACCTGGATGTTCCGACGGAAGGAGATGAATCAGCTTTGCAAAAATACAGAAGATGCAATGGCTAATTAGCTACACGGGGCGCACATGGTGAAAAGGAGGAGATATACAAAAAGAGATAATATTATGCAAGCGCGGATCCACAGGGGGGGGGGGGGGGGGGGGCGACAAGGAGTGTTCACCCACACCGCGTTGAGCCCCAAAAACTGAGAGTAGTGCTCACTACCCCCCCCCCCCCCCCACTGAGCGAAATATTGGGCGGCGCGATTTTCAAATTTGGGGGGGGGGGGGGGGGGGTACAAAATGAAGGATTTTTTTTTTAGTGCTCACGACCAACTACTCACTAATGTCGCGGAGCAATAGTAGCAGGAGTATGTACCGTACAACCAATGGCGTAGGACTACGCAGGATTTATTCAAGGAGGGTGTTTGAAAATTGAAAATCGCGCCAACCGATATTTCACTCAGGGGGGGCGGGGGAAGAGATTTTTTTTTTTTTTTAATACTCAGTACACCCCCTCCCCTTGAGCAAAAACAAAAAATTGACCCCCCCCCCCTCCCCGCCCTGCGTACGCGCCTGCGTGCAACCGATGGCAACATAATCTCGTTCAAACTAAAATGTGCAAATGAGTTTGAGTAAAAATATATCTTTAATCTCTATATTCATGTTTTTTTCAGTATTACGCCCATCGTGAGAAACTCGCGCTCATCGATCGTGAGAAGGACATCGAAGCGATGAACCGTACTGCCCTTCGACTTGCCCGAGAGGTCGCCGATAAGACCGGTACCCTGGTCGCTGGTGATATCTGCAATACCAACGCTTTCAATCCTAAGGTTCCTAGTTGCAGGGAGACAGTCAAAAATATGTTCAAAGTAGGTTTACCCTTCAGTGAAAATAGTGACGATTCCTCCCCCCCCCCTTTGATTTTTTTAACGTACTACTATGCACCCGTAAACGGTATTTTAATGACGTCCTTCGCCGTACAAAGTTTTTATCAGGGCAGACAATCGCTGAGGTGGAAGGGGGGGGGGGGGAAGGGGTATTGAGTTACTCATGTGTACCTCATTACTGAATCAAGATTTTATCATGTCTCAACATTCTCCCATCATTGTATTGTCATGACGCCCCTCTGGCTGGCCGACCAGACAAAAGCAAATGGGTAAAATAGTTTTTTTCCCCGATATTTAATACGATGGAAACTACTTTCGAAAAATCAACCCAAGGGCAACTTGAATATCCTATTGTATGTCCTATAGACCTGTACACATCATGTTCGGGTTACATTATGTCATTGTAATGTTCCACATGTTAAAAGGTGACCTAATGGCCATTGAAATTGCCTTAGGTTGGTTTTCCGAAAGTAGCTGCGATCGTCCTGTATATACTATGATTATTGCAACATCAAACTGTGTTCGATCTAGAAACAAAATATTACTATACATTCATTTTATCGATGGAAATATAATTATAGTTTCGTAGGCCTTATGTACAGTAATACTTAATATAAGCTCTGTTATTTCTTTCACATACTGTCTCTTTGAGTAATTTGTCTCCACTTCGTCTTAATTTTTTCTGTCTTTTTTCCCCATCCATCCCGCCTCTAAATTTTGCATACAATTCCGCTTTCCTTCTCTGCCGTCTTCTGTCTCTTTTTATCCTCCTATTTTTATCCTATTTCTCTCTTCTCTCGATTCCACTCGCTCTTCTCTTCTGGTAGGAGCAAGTATTATGGGCTGTGGAAGAGGGGGCGGACTTCATCGTAGCAGAGACTTTTGGTATCTTGGAGGAAGCCATGATTGCTTTGGAGGCCATTAAAGAATTTGGAAGCGGTAAGAAGGAGATAGACATTAATATTGAATAACCACTGTTTTGTTGTTATCTCTTTACGACAATCGTTTTCTACCTCAAATTCTTTCTTTCCTAAAAAGCCCCCTCTCCCTCTTTTTCACTCTCAGTATGTACTCGCTTACCTCTTTTTCCGGCTATCCCCTGCCCCCCCTCTCTCTCTCTCTCTCTCTCTCTCTCTCTCTCTCTCTCTCTCTCTTTCTCTTTCTCTTTCTCTTTCTTTCTCCATTCTCTCTCTCAGGCTCTTCTTCCCTTCACGTAGTCCACCCTCCTACCTTTCCTTATTTCCTCTAGTGTTTAAACCAGACTTTTCCAACATGTATATGTATGAGTTAGATAAACTGAAAGATAAATTACAAAATAGATCATCACACGCCATTACACGTAAACTAAATAAATATCAAAGTACATTGCCCCTTACCCCATCAATATATTGAGGTGTGTTTTTCGGTTATAAAACAAATCCGCCATATAGATCGTTATCTGAAATATAGGTTGGAGCTTGAACTATGGACCTATTCCATGATTGAACACGCATTATTATTTATTTTATTATTAGCTATCTTTTGTTTGAACAATGAACATAAGTCTGTTTGGCGGCATTGGGAGAGAGGGAGAGAGAGAGAGAGAGAGAGAGAGAAGGGGTTAAACTTCGGTCACTTCAGAATTATCAATGACATTGTAGTGTATTGATTATTGTTATTCATAGTCTAGATTGTAGACCCTGGAGTTGCATGTTATATGACTTTTCGTTCAGTTTGTATTCACAATTGGGATGAAATAGTAAGGTATGCCGCTCTCTTTTAAAGCCCGTCTGCACTAGTTTGGTGGTTATCACATCAAATCAGCTCTCAATTAACAAAAGAAAAAGAGGATAAATAAGAAATAAAAAAATATTTAAGATTTATATAGCGCTGGTGTACAATACAGTTTCTTAGCGCTTTACAAAACAAATGGGGAACCGATTAGGCATTGTTTGCTATATAGAGAGCGCAAGTAGCTATAAGTAGGGAGACTGAACAAAAAATCATAGTGATCAAATTTACCATTGACCGTCTTTATTTAAACGTTCTAGGCCTGCCGGCAGTCATCACACTCGCTGCCTGTCAGAAGAGCCTATCATCTCTAGATGGAGTAGACCTTATAGAATGTTTCAGGCGGCTTGAGGCAGCTGGAGCCGATGTGATGGGGCTCAACTGCTCCAGGGGACCAGCCACCATGTTGCCGCTCCTCGAAAAAATAAAGAGCGCTGGTTTTAAGGTTAGTGTTGTTCATATCAATTCGTATCTAATTGCTACACGTCTGTAAAACCTAAAGAATGTTCACATTGAACGGCAATTTGAAGTCGTAAAAATCATTGACATGAATTGAGAGTAAAACCAGGGAGAGACCCAGGATTCTGTCAAGGGGGGGGGGGGGGGCACAACTCCGAAACAAATCTGACAACTCCCCTCAAAAACAAAACAAAATTGTTAAAATCGAAGAAAAACAAATTATTTATTAACATCCACATATTTTATTATGGGGGATCATTCTAATTTTCTGTTTTGTTTAATGAATGCCATAGTGAGGCCGGGGCGGTTGCGAGTATACTCATTTGCCTTAGGAGTATTGTCATGAAAAGTATGTCGTTGGTAATTAGCTTGCAATTGCCGTTAGATGTGGGCAACTCTTTTTGGGTGCTTTTTCATTTATCATGATGGAAGTTCAGTTGTTCATCATCATAACGGAGAGGCTGGAAGAAGTTTGTGGCGGGAGGGAGGGGAGGGGGGGGGGGGGGGGGGGGAGATGGTGGTGAGGAATTAAAGCGTGACTATCCCGGTATCCCGGTATGTTGATTCGGTAAATAATGACGAGTCCAATATTATTATAATTATTTGTTATGGGGTAATGCTGATCACCATGACCCTAAGGCGATTCCAGTGCTTTTTGTACCTTAAAGGATTGTTTTTCTTTTTTTTCACAGACTCCCATTGCAGCTGTTCCCGTAACATACCGAACAACTGAAGAAATGCCCAATTTTCACGCACTCAAAGACCCCACCACAGGTGAAACTACTTTAACGACAGTCCGTTATTTTTTTGCCCTACAAACCTATAACACATTTAAAAATAATTCGATACCGTATCTGCAATATATATATATATATATATAAGTTTTTATACGACTTAGTTTATAGATAATGCGATAACATTTGTATTGACTTGCATTCTTTTTCATTTCATACACCATTACAACCACAACAAATACCAGACAATTTTATTAGACGACCTTCAGCAGCTTTTAAAACTGTAATCAGACGGTCATGAAGAATAAATCAATGATTCATGTCAATTCATGTCAATATAACAACTATACAAATCCCCTTAGGCCATGGGTGTCGATCCCGGGGGGGATGGGGGGATATATCCCCCCCAATATTTCAGGTGGGGGGGGGGGGGGGTGGCCTGTACAATCATCCCCCCCAATAATTCACCATCAAAAAAAAAAAAAAAAAATGAATGATGAGAGCCCGATGAGAGTAGTTAATGGTTATTACTCGCAAGATGACCATCAATATACACATTTTGCTATCTCATTTTCATAATACATACATATATAAATAGAAAACGAAGTAAATGAGACGACCGTATATGAGACAAGAATAAATTGAATTCTCGCTCATACGGCTTCATCAGGAATTGATGAATTTATTCAATTTATTCAACCAACAGCATCATAGAAATGCAGTGCGCCAAATGCAAAGCCGCAGCGTTAAAAAGCAACGAGCTTAGTAAATGTTAAGCGCGAAGCGCAAAAGTGCAAAAAAGAAGAAGAGAGTGGGAGAGAGAGATAATGAGAGACAGAGACGATAGAGGCGGTAGCCAGGGGGTGGTGGGGGGGGGGGGGGGGCGGTCGCGCGGAAGGGGGGGGGGGAACTGAATTCAGACAAGGATTTCTCTAGTCTCCCACTTTGTACATGTATGTTCATCCTTGTATATTCTCTTTTATACATGTACGAAACCTGTCTCTCCCTTTCTTTATTTTTCTTAATTCTATATTTCTCTTCCCCATCTCCCTCTTGCTCTTTCTCTTTCACTTTTTGTCTAGAATGGTACAACGAATCGTCTTCTTTCTCTAATAATTTAATGAAACGTTAAAGCTTCCGCGCTTCGCGCGGGAAGGGGGGAGGGGGACTGGATTCAGCAAGGATTAAGAGTCGAGAATGGTACAACGAATCGTCTTCTTTCTCTAATAATTTAATGAAACGTCAAAGCTTTCGCGCTTCGCGCGGGAAGGGGGGAGGGGGACTCGATTCAGCAAGGATTAAGAGTCGAGAATGGTACAACGAATCGTCTTCTTTCTCTAATAATTTAATGAAACGCCAAAGCTTCCGCGCTTCGCGCGGGAAGGGGGGGGGGGAATGAATTCAGACAAGGATTAAGAGTCGAGAATGGTACAACGAACCGTCTTCTTTCTCTAATAATTTAATGAAACGTCAAAGCTTCCGCGCTTCACGCGGAAAGGGGGGGGGGGGGGAGGGGGGGGGGAACTGAATTCAGACAAGGATTAAGAGTCGAGAATGGTACAACGAATCGTCTTCTTTCTTTGATAATTTAATGAAACGCCAAAGCTTCCGCGCTTCGCGCGGG
The DNA here is from genome assembly GCA_035222895.1 of Strongylocentrotus droebachiensis. NCBI lineage: Eukaryota > Metazoa > Echinodermata > Echinoidea > Camarodonta > Strongylocentrotidae > Strongylocentrotus > Strongylocentrotus droebachiensis. The sequence goes on along the minus strand of JAVYIG010002033.1, from coordinate 231,600 downwards.
AAGGGGGGGAAAATGAATTCAGACAAGGATTAAGAGTCGAGAATGGTACAACGAATCGTCTTCTTTCTTAAATAATTTAATGAAACGTCAGAGCTTCCGCGCTTCGCGCGGGAAAAGGGGGGGGGGAACCGAATTCATACAAGGATTAAGAGTCGAGAATGGTACAACGAATCGTCTACTTTCTCTAATAATTTAATGAAACGTCAAAGCTTCCGCGCTTCGCGCGGGAAGGGGGGGGGGGAACTGAATTCAGACAAGGATTAAGAGTCGAGAATGGTACGACGAATCGTCTTCTTTCTTTGATAATTTAATGAAACGTCAGAGCTTCCGCGCTTCGCGCGGGAAGGGGGGGAAACTCCCCTGCACCCACTCCCTAGGAGGTGCTCTTTTCCGCCCCCCCTAAATTAAAATCCTGCCTATATGCTTGAGAGGATAATAACTCAGGTAGCAAGCCCATATTCTCTTAAATGTTATCTCTATTGAGGGTGACTTGAAAAAGTTAATAACTTGGAAGGGAGGGCGGGGTGCAAGCTGCCACACGCCTCTACCTCTTGGTTGCTTTGATCCATTGCCGAAAATATTTTGGCACCTATCATCCCCCCCAACCGAGGATACAAATCGACACCCTTGCCCTTAGGCCTGATCAAGTGCAATATAGACATGATTTCAATACACCAATACATCAGAAGTCATCAATACACACCAACCGAAGGACGCAGGCCTGGGGAGAGGGCGGTCTCCCGGGCGGGCGGGCGGTCTCATTGCCTTGGTTGCTCCCATCTCTCACAAACCACATCCCGGCCAGAATTCATTCTGACAATTAACAAACAAATCTTTCTCCTTAGATGAGATCGCGTTCCCGCTCAACCTCGACTGCCTGCTCTGTTCCCGAGACGACATCGCCAAGTTCGGTCGCCGATGTGAGGAGCTCGGCATCAACTACGTCGGCCTGTGCTGCGGTAACTCACCGCATCTTACCCGCAGTCTAGCCGAATCGCTCGGCCGCGTCACTCCGGCGTCGAAGTTCTCTCCAAACATGGCGCTTCACTGTATATACGGCACCGATGACCGTGTGAATACATATCTAAGAAAAGACGTTAAGAACGCGTTGTCGGGGCAAGAAGGTTGAGACCCCCAAATTCCCCTTTTTTGTAGTGGTCCACTATTGTTGACCAAATTTTAGAAAAAAAAAAAAGAGGATTAAATTAATTAGAAGAGGATAACAATTTGAAAAAAAGAGAGGATACAATGACAGCCAGACGGGTGCCACTAACACAAGAGGGGATCGTGGTTGTCCCTTATTTATCTCTGAACTACTTGTATCACGCCATATATCATTATGATGGTAGTAATATGACTTAACTATGACTTAATATCATAATGTCCCGAAAAATGACCCGCAAAAAGTTGCGTAGACATGCATTAGTCGAGAGCTACAACCTGTAGAATCACTTGAGATCATTTGAGGTATGACGCCCCTTGAGTAATGATATTTCTCTAAGAAATTGCCCATATTCGCAAAGCTGTCAGAAATATTCATTAACAACGTTTCGTCTTGATAAAGACATGCTGAATTTTAATAGCCGGTTGGAACCGGTCTTTTAGATGTATACATCCGTTGTTCTGTTTTGTATCATGCTATTAATCTATTTGACATAAACTCGAGGATATTTTTTTCCTAGATTCAGTCAGCTTCAGAGAATGTTTTTATCCGATGATAGATATTAACACGAGCACATTATATGACCTCCATTCCTGTTTAAAAAAACAACTTTTTATACCAATTCTAATGTGCAAATCAATATAAATTGAAAAATGATTACAATTGCAAAGTTGAGAAGTTTGTTTTCAGTATGCGTGCATCGGTTTGTTTTTAACTATTCAGCTTGAGAGAGAGAGAGAGAGAGAGGACAAATATTTCATATTTACATTTGCATCTTGACCTACAATGAAAGAAAGTCAAAACACTCCCTCTTTCAACGAACAGAGTAAGCTACAAAACAAAACAATTCATCCATCGCCGTCACAATTTAAGCCTACAATATCAAAATTAGCTACATAAATCTTTCCAACACTTTATATGTTAAGTAAAGGAAAAGATTGCCCTTTGAATTAAACTTGACGTCATCAACTTAAAAATAAATAAATCACAATTCAATGAGTCATTTAAATAGATTGAGTATCAACCAAAGCTATAAATTTGCACATAGTTTTCCCAACTAGATACATGTACCAGGGCCCGCCGTATAAAGTCTGCAGTCTCCTATCTCTTATGTACATAGTTGCGATTGATATCAGTCGCAAATAATTTATGATGAATATCAACTCTCTATAAAACGGGACCCACAAGGACACAACTGTTGCTTTGTTGGGCAAACACATATTAAAGATATAGACCGGTAGTGGTAAAGTTGCGGTTCAAATGTTTGGGTGCAAAATATTGCCTTCAGAGGTTTCGATGGCAATACTTCAACCTGATTTCGCAAAAAAAAAGCAGAAATATATGCCCAAATGTTTACCAAATATATTAATTAGTAGGCGGTTTGCCGGCAAAATTTGTATATTATTTTCACGTATTAGTCAAAACATATTCTGACACATGATTGGTAATTAGAGCTTCCATTTCATTTTTGAGAGGGGGCGTTCCAAAACAGGTCTATATCTTTAAACAAAGAGATATGCGCCAGCAGAAATTTAGTGTGGGTCCAGCCAATCGGGGGAGGGTGAGGGGGGGGGGGGGGGGGTGTTAACTTGGGGGATGGAGGGGGCTTGAAGAAAATGCGATGCAAGAGAATAAGGTCCTTTTAACGGGAAGGGGATCGTATATATCAATTCTTTTTGTTTTGCATTTTCAGGCTCCTATTATTTTTCTCCTTTCTCTCATTCCCATTAATTTCCTTTTCTTTTTTGTTGACATTTGATTGAGGGGGGGGGGGGGGCACACCATATATCGATACAACACTTGTCATAACTTTAAATGCATTATAAGCAAATGTATTCGTTATGTACATAAAATAATGAGAGTAATTCTTCAAAATATGTACATGTTGGCTTTTGGATTTTCTAGAATGCATAATTTAAGCATTCAAAATTGCAAAATTTCACTAGGTCGCTACGCTCCCTCGCCTAATAACACAAAACTGTGATATGACATTCCGCCCGCCCAGGCCCCAGGCCGTGATTTTTCCATGATCACTGGCGTACTGATGGGGGGGGGGGGGGGGGGGGGGCCCTACTAAAATTTAAATGTGGTTTATTTCTAATTCGGTACCAGTGATTTACAAATGTTGCTGAAACGCCATGATTTTCCGGGATTTGTATCTATTTTCTTTGTAAATTATACTTTTGTATGCGTTTGTTGGAAAATTACAAATTCTCAAATTTACAGTCAGGCATAAAATATTCTTATTTAGAAGCCTACATTGTAAGTGTCAGGGCCTACGAAACGGCGGGGCCCGGGGAGCTCAAGCCCTCTCCCCAAACTGATTGCTCATCTGAATGTAATTACATGTCTAAAACCCCTCTGCGTCTGGGGGCTCCGCCCCTTTGACCCCACGCCAATTTAAGACCTGCTAGTGTCACAAACAAGGTAACAAAATATGCATATCTGACCGTAATTAAATGCTTAAAAACCCTGATCTTGCGGGGGCTCCGCCCCCGGATGCTCATCAGACCGTCATTAATTTTGAATGCTTAAAACTCCTGAGCTTCCGGGGGCTTTGTCCCCCCCCCCCTGGACCCCACCAACGGTCCCCAAGGCGGGCCCCTGGATGCTCATCTGACTGTAATTAGATGCCTAAAACTCCTGGGCTCTCGGAGGTTCCGCCCCCACCGGACTCCACCCTGGGTCGGTCTGGGGCAATCTAGCGGTATAGCGAACCGGTCAAGAAGACCACATCCGTTCGCGAAGTGATCTTCTGGATCGGTCCAGAAGATAGCTTCCTGGAACGGCTCAGTTAGACCGATCTAGCCTAGACCAGTCTAGGAAGTCAGTGAGAACGGGGTCATAGTTCCATTTATCTAGATCTCCCTTGGTACAATTTCTCCCTCTCGTTTCTATCTTACTCTCCCCTCTCTCTTTGTCCCTATTCCTACATCTCCCACATTCTCTGACTAACACTTTCTGGGTAGGCTTGGGCGTAGATCCAAAATATAAGTTTTTTGTTGTTAGCACATCAAAGAACTGGCTTGATATTTCGCAATACTTTTTTTTCTCAAGGATGTGAGATAGATTCTGCGAAATTCTACTTTGTACTTTTGCTTGACACTAAATTATTGATTAGTTTGATTCGAACATGTATTATGAATACAATGACGAGAAAAGGCAACCTCTGTGGAAAAAATAATGTTGAATTGCAACTTGTTTTATTTATTTATTCATGGCAATTTGTGAATGCAGTCGATTGCTGAATTCCTTCCAATTCACAGAATATTCATTTAAAACACAATGGGGATCAATTCAACACATGTTTATAGTACATGTAAATATACAATAAAAGATACAGTAATATGAAATAGTCCAATATAAAATGAACATGCAAGCAGAAAATTAATAACAGTCAGAACATTATATCCACGGAGAGAAATTATCACATTGGTCACTCACAGAGTATGTACAATACATTACACAAATATTTAATCTAAATAGATGTGATAGCAGGTAAAGAATAAAGAAAGGGCCAGAAAAGGCAAAATTATGCCAGTAGATACAATAAATTCTAACAGATTAATATAAGCAAGGACAATGTTGATTTAACTTAGTGGGCTATATGGTGTACGAAATGAATGAGACGGTGAAGGGATTTAAAGAAATTAACGGTTGCGTACTTATAACATGTAACATCGGTGTATCCAGAATTATAAACCCGTTCGTACGGATAGTGATTAGATTTAGTAATATTGATATGAAATGGACAATACAGGGGAGTCCAATTAAAATTAGACATCCCAATAAGTATAAGAAATAGCTCATTTTTAGACCAGAAACATTGTTATCGTGTGTGTAGACGGCCAGCGAAGATAACATTCTACTGTAGTTTCCATACATCTGTATTGTTTCAATAAGGCCTCTATAGTATCATCTACAAGCTTAGAAAACATGATCTGGATAAAATGAGTCTTGCTTTTTTGATAATGGAATTCAATATACCTGTTTACTATTATGTTTTGCACATCTTTCGAACAAAAGTCTCTCTTAACGACTAAAAATCACTTGCATAATAATGTCCGCAATAGCAACTACCATCTTACGCAAAGTCGATTTCATCTATTACGATATCATTGTTCATAATTATTGCAGGTGGATAAAGTGTATTTCACCACAACCTATTTCATTACAGAAAAATTTGACATTTACCAGTAAACACTGAAGCTCGGTATGATTGACCTTACAGCTAATACTTCCAATGATAGTATATTTACAATGATTGATTATCAGATTTAAAATGTACTTCCCAGACATACATGGCATAATGACATCAAAATTATAATTATACTACAACAAAGTTATACTTTTAGTTATCCTGGTTATAGTTGTTTGTTTGTTTTCCATATTCAATTCAACTCAAGTTTATGTGAGTTAAATGTGACGTTTTAGGTAATAAAAAGAAGACATGCCTATAATTTGCAGACGTACATGCAACTTTTAATTACTGTAAAACCTACAAGCATATCTTTGGGAATTTAATGCAAATTGAACAATTTGAGTTCATGCCATTCACCATCAACCACTACGACTCTTCCCTTATTCTTATCAATGCATATACCTCGCAGGTAATTGAATGTACGCCAGCCCCCAACGATGTTATCCAGCGCCCTGTGGTTTTTATCCAAAACCGACAATGTCTCCTTGGTGAAAAGCAATTTAGAATCAGTAGAACGGGCAGTGATGTATACGTTGTCATAGGCATCAAAAGCTATGCCGCGGTAATTCCAAGACTTGTTTGCAGTGCCGATCTTAAAAGAGCCTTTGGAGGTGCCATCCGTACGGAAAACTCTGATGCAATTAACATCTGCGACATAGAGGAGATTCTGGGAATTAAAAGCTAGGAACCATGGCTTGGTAAGGACTTCTGCTATACATCTGAGAAATACACCCGATGTATTGAAGACATGGATGCAGCCAGCCCCCCAGTCGGCAACAAACACCTCCTTCTCGCAGATAGCTATACCGGTTGGACGATCAAACGACCGGTACTGACTTGCCCACTCCCTAAGTGATCCATTCTTCAGCTCGTACACGCATCCTTGGCCATCATCGGTTATCAAGAAATGCTCCTCATCATCCGATAGAGCAGCAATGCCATATGGATGAAAATTACAATCACCGATATAGAGTGAGTAGAACGAATTGTTTCCAGCTCTGACTTTAACGATACGATTGTTGTAAGTACTGGTTATGATGAAACTTCCATTGTGACATATTACGTCATGAGGTCGATGAAGACTAGCCTTGATCACAGCCGGCCCTCTTTTGAGATTGATGCCCCTGCAGCTTGCCATTGCGGTAATTCGTCAGCTATAAGAAAATCTGTATAAGGATATAAGGGAGATAATTAATTCGTATCACCGTGAAAAATTTCGTTTACATTTTGCCAAGATCTTGGCAAGATGCACCCTCACAAAGAAATCATGGTAAAGCAACTGCCCCAAAAGCCTCCCCGATCAGTACGCAAGTGCGAGGGAGCATAGTGAACGAGTGGGGTGAAGGTGAAAGAAGTGACTACCCCCTCACAGGTTTTTGAAGATGTGTTGTATTAAAAAATGACATTCCTTAACAAAACTATAGATAAAAAACAAGCAATATACTTTTTTCACCCTTCACTTTTCTACAATATGTACTTCTACATTTTATTAATTTATTTATCTATTCAAGTTTTATTTAAAATAGAGGGTAGGTACATTCAGTTTTAAAAAACTGCTTTCCAAGTAGGCCTACGCCCTCTAATTGAAGGATATCATGCGAGTGAGCGTAGCTACCAAGCGAGAAGTTTTTTGCATTTTTATTTGTCTAAACGCTGCACTCTTGGGCCCTCCAGAGCCTAAAACAATGTTGCAGTCTTTAGGCAGTATTTGCTATACATTTGTTTTGGCACTTCTTTAAATTTACCGGAGGGACGTGGTCTGCCCCCCCCTAGGTCGCTGCCCCTGTCGTGTACCATGGTAATTTGTTATAAGGGCAGTTGAGTGCTGAGGTTATAATAATCGCCTTATCTCATGATGAATATTTATACATTTACATGATGCATTATATTATACTGATGCGCCCTTTTTTCTTCTTCAAGTTTTGAAGAAGACGGGTTTTGAAATTCGTATATTTTATATCTCCTAAACGGTTGTTTTATTATTCATTTCTTCTTTACATAATTTATATTTGTTATCAATCGACGCAGAACTATACTCAGTCTTATATATAATTATATTCAGGAAACCCAAGCTCCAAATTCACGGGTAAATAACGCCACAATTTAAATTGTTCATTAATTAATGTATAGTGTTGGATAGCTCATTCCACTTCTTTCAAATGACTCATGATGAAGAAGTCACACATAACTAATTTCAGACAGCCCGAAGTAACAGTGTCTGGTACCAAATTGACTAATAATAGTGTATGACTGTTACTCTGGTGTCATTATGGTTTTAAAGGATATTGAATGTTGTGGAATTAATTATTGTTAAACATAAAAATCACCGGAACGCTTACATTATTCTCTTCTTTCATATGATACCATAAGTATCATGAAAGGGTCACACAAAAATGAGCAGGTAGCATAACTTGCAATTGGTTAGGAACACTTAATTTCGATTTAGGAAATTAAGTGGAGGCAGTTGAAGAAAAAAAAAATCCCATTTTGCAATACCCATTACAAATTGTGCTTGCTTGGTCCCAGGGTGATTCTTCCCTCATGATGATGGTGCCACATGGAAAATGAGATTATAAGCTTTTAAATGATGAGTATTTCCAATGATAAATAATCCTTATCCTTTTCTATCCTTAAAATAAAATGAAGAACCAAATGTAGCAGCTACAGTAATTAAGTTATATTGGAAAAATTGGGTTTCTGACACTTCTACTTCAAACTTTCTGAAATTGGTCATGCGGGATTGCCTGATCATAGTTTTGGTGTCATTTAAAGGAAGAGGAGATGAGATTTCCAATGATGTACAAATTATTGAAATAATAATTTGAAATACATAAATAATTTACCAACAAACTTGGGTATCCTGTTTTATTGGAACAACTAACTTATTCATACACTTAGCAAGTTTTGTAATTTTTTAAGAATGTGAAAACATGATTTGTCCGATTAATTTTGGTATGAGAGTGTGGCATATGAAAGCTTACATCTAGAAAAAACAACAAAAGCCCTAAAACAACCAGTCCGCCTTTCAAACTTAAGTTACGAAAACACACAAAAAACATCAAATTTACAAGGGGTATGAATAATTTAGTTTATAACTCTCTCTCTCTCTCTCTCTCTCTACAGTGCGTCCCAGAAAAAACGAAACCGAGAATTATCGATGTTGTATCATAACTTAATCACAATTATAATTAATCAATGACACATATTTGTAATGCTTAGATCCTCTTCTTTCATTTGATGTCACTCACATGAAGCATATTTCATGCATGAGTGATTAAAATCAATTTGAAGGAAACGTATCAAAAGGTCAGTTGGCGGATGGTATCTGAATTTCAAAGAGAAAAATCACCTTTCTAGCAAGTTCACTTTCTGCCTTTTCATAACTATGACACGTCAGTCAGGAAAAATGAGCTAGGAATAGCAAAGATCTATTTGTTTAAAGTAATGCTTGCGTTTCCATAATTTTAATAAACGAATTCGTTTTCACTGGCTGACTGCCGTAGTAGCAAACATAATTGACAACAGACTTAACTCCATTTCGTTGACAATCAGCCATGCCTGAAGTTTTTCGTCTAAGAGAGCCAGTTTGAGCGGTTCGAACATTATGGATTTAGGACATGAATAATTCTATAAATCAAGAAGAGCTATTTTTACCCTTTTCTTCTCGTTAATAAAACCTCCTGTCGAATATTAATACCCTTTAATAAAGGTAAGAAAATTGAACAAATTAGGAGCAAACCTACCTGCATGAACTGGTGGCTCCGTTATAGGTAGACTTTCGGAATCAAACTAGTACTTCCCCTCTGTGTCCTTGTTTCAAAATGATTTCAGGGTATCCAGAAGCGCGTTTTAAGTATCCTTTTCAAAAATGAAAATATCTATCTCTAACAGAAATGATTAACTCATTTATGAAGTGATTTCATAGCAGTAAAGGCTTGAAAAGGCTTTGCAAATGATAACCTACATATTTTATGTTAAAACTAAATCAAAGCAGTCAATATTTAATATTTATTTTGCAAATATTCTTTAAGGATAACTGGAATTAGCCAATCTTGTTTAGATACGTATCGTTTGAAAATCATTTTGAAATGATAACCTACATATTTTATGTTAAAACTAAATCAAAGCAGTCAATATTTAATATTTATTTTGCAAATAATTCTTTAAGGATACCTGGAATTAGCCAAACTTATTAAGATACTTATCGTTTGAAAATCACTTTGAAATGATAACCTACATATTTTATTTTAAAACTAATTCATAGCAGTTAATATTGAATATTTATTTTGCAAATAATTCTTTAAGGATACCTGGAATTAGCCAAACTTATTTAGATACTTATCGTTTGAAAATCACTTTGAAATGATAACCTATATATTTTATTTTAAAACTAATTCATAGTAGTTAATATTGAATATTTACTTTGCAAATACTTCTCTAAAGATAACTGGAATAAACCAAACTTAACATTTCCAGAAGGCTATAATTATCAGTTCTTAGTCTAAAGAATATTATTGATAGGACAGATTGAATATACTGCAATGTCTTTGTGTAAACCCATGCACACGCCGTTCAAAAGTTCGACATGTTTGTATTGCACAAAGCTCCTATAATTATTAACTCAGTTTAATTAGAAGTATGACCGTTGATTACAATAAGCAATATGCCAGAGAACAATATCAGCCTAAAAGGTCACATACCTTTTAGAAGGTCCTGTCAAGTTTGAAATCATGTCAATGGACTTGTGAGCTGTGCAGTATTTGCTTAGCATTATTAAGAAATACAGGGAAGGTGTATAAATAGCTTCAAGCATGCGTGTCAAGTGTATTATAATTCGATTGTCTGTTACTGCAAACATTTCATGGAAGCTGACCTAAATTGGTGTGAAGGTTATCATATCATTAGTAAACAGAGTCAAATGGTTCTTTGAAAAACTACGGCTCACCACGATATATAATCTGTTTCAAAGTCACTAAAAATTGTAAGTAATATTCTATTTCTGCTTTAGTTGTAAAGAAGTAATGAAACAATACATGCAGAGCAGAAAGAAACGGGGAAAGGAATCGTGTGGCTTGTGATCAAAATTAATGAGGCGTATACAGCATGTTTTTTCTTTCGGTCACATAACAGTTCAAAGTAAACGGTCAGGTTCTCCATAAGAAATGATTGATTACTCTGGTAGTCTCTAATTTGCCAATTTAAAGACTTCAAAGATTATTTTCGATTACTTCGCTCTAATTGTATTTTGTATTTGCATTTATTAACATTTATTTCCTTCCCAACGGTACAATATGAAACACAATGTATATATAAATTATTGTGTAGCAATGTTATCAAAATGCAGTATACAGTAAATAATTCAGATAACAGAAGGAGGCGAAACCCGAATAGCGTAGCTTGATTGGATTTGAGCTATGGCATTTAAGCTTCTTATTTGCAAATTCTGATTCGCTCGTCGCAAAAGCAACACTACACTGAGTTTCTTTAATTTCATAAATTGTTATATGTCATTAGTAACATTTGTTTTCATGCAAATTGGATGTTGTATCCTTTGTGCTACCACTCTCTTAGATTTTTAGTTTCTCAAAATGAAATGAAATGAAGCCCTTTTAATCTGTTTTGGTAATTCAGGATAAAATCTTATGGATCGTGACGAGCACTACATTTTTTAGCCGATAGTATCGAAATCATGAATTTGTTACTTATCATGGTTTTATGAAACGCGTTGCCGCTTTACGACATCTTCCTAGGTCGCGGACACATTAATATGACTGAGAACGAGTTGAACTGTCTCTGAACGGGGTAGTTGGGTTATAAAGTAGTTAGAACAAAGTGCGAACTAGTAAAAATGTTTTGGACGTATTTAGAACGAAGTATTAACTAGTTAATAACGGATTTAAACTGACTACGGACTCTTGGACTGCCTGCTGGAAATAGCAAATTTACCCGATCTAAACTTGATATGAACTGACTTTGGACGGGGTACAGACGAGATGGACGTATTGTGGACTGTTTATGATCTATATGAACGAACTAGGATCGTATTATAGACAATATTTACACATTCTACCCCGACCACAACCCGTGTTACGATTTTCTAGAACGGTTCCAGAACGTAGTGAGAACTAGTTTGGTGTGTTGGGAGCTTTATGATGCCGTTAGCACCTGAATATCAAGCTTTAGAATATGAACAGTTAGTAGATAACGCTCTTTTACCAAACACAAAAATTGGTATGTGAGTTGTATGTTCAGATTTCTGTGTGTCCCAAAATGCCTTAGCACAGAGTGTTACAGTGTGAAAATAATCTTCAGCGGTCAAGTGGTTAAATCAGATTAGTCAGTGATTCATTTATCTATGAAGTAGCTTGAATTTCATAGAATAGATATATCGACTGCGGTGAGAGGTCTGGCTCTTTGATAGGGGGCGTTGCATCCTCCCATGACCCCGAGTCGCAGCTGGATGGGCGGCGCGCCGAGCGTCCCGAGAGCAAACAGCCAGGCCTCGAATATTAAAGCAGTCGATATGTCTTTTATGTACCGAATAGATACACAAATCTACCAAGAATTCTTACCTTATCCTCTTCTTGAGTAAAGATTGGTTAAAACATCAAGGAAAATCTAAGGCACTGTCTGTTAAAGGGAAAGTCCACCACCAAAATAAGTTTGTTTCGATAGAGGCAGAATAATAAGAAAATCAGGTGAGTGAAAGTTTGAGCAAATTCTGAATGAAAATAAGAAAGTTATGAATTATTGAAGCTGTGATCAATCAAATACAAATTGGCAACTCTGTGACTTATTATACGAGCTCTCCTTCATTTGCTTTGTGCATAATATTCCATAAAATCATGTTTTCTTCGTTATTGATGACGGAATATATATTTGTTCCTTGCAGGGGGAGTATAGAAACATATTTGCAATTATTATATTTAGGGTGCATGTATGGTTGAAATTTTTCTTGAGGGAAAATGAAAATTTTTGATTTTTTTAGTACTAAGCAAATGGAAGTTGAGCTCGCATTTTACGTCATAGAGTTGCCAATTTGTGTTTGATTGATCACAACTTAAAAAATCCTAACTTCCTTATTTTTAATCGGAATTTGCTCAAACTTTCACTGACTTGTTTCTCTCATTTTTCTACTCCTATTAAAACTAACTTAATTTCAGGGTGGACTTCCCCTTTAATCTTCGCTGGAAGATTACTGAATGCTACAATCATTTGGGAATCGCAGACAAAAAGCACTGTATGTATCCGCGCTCGCACAAAGAAAGTTGTAACACGTTAACCAATGGGGATCGCAGCAAAATGTTACTATTTTCCTGGTACCCGGAATCTTGCGGGAATCTCACTCATGAATTTGTAACCGTTACTGGCATTGCTCGTTTCCTTACGGGAATGGCTAAAATCAAGACTCCACTTTCGACCAATCAGATGGCTAGATTTAATAATGGAATATAGTGGAATACTGGCATGTAAAGACTTGTCCAGAATGCGAAATGTATGATCGTGGACATATCCTAATTGTATATGGAACAACAGAGGCAAAGTTTTCCTGAGACCTTGAATAGCCTAAATGATAGAAATAATGTCATTTCGGGTCCTGTTGCATAAAGCTTATACCATTGATGATAACTTTACCATTAATGGTAACTTTCATGGACACCTTGATGTGTATGATTAGCTGTTGAGTGATGTTGCCATGGTAGTTAATATTGATGGCCAATTTACCAAGTTATATGCAAGTTTTGCATTGGGTACAGATACATGTATGTCAAACAACAATAACAACTACTACTGCAATATTGATTCACCAATAGTTGTCAATGCCAATTGGAATTGCAGACACATCTTTTTGAGCGTTTCTTTTTGCTGAGAAAAGATTATGTGACTAATGTATCAGTGTTCTAAATGTCATTGCTTCCCGCCCCCTTCTACATTTTCCGTATACTTGATGGATTATATATTTCAAATAGCTCAAACTTGAAACTCACTGAATTCGTAATGTGTACAAGCCTACATGTAGCCATATAACAATGACACCCACATTTTTGACAGACAGATAGATAGAATGACAGAAGAGGGAGAGAGAGAGAGAGAGAGAGAGAGAGAGAGAGAAAGAATGGGGGGGGGGGGAGATAAACAGGTAAGAGGGGACAAATTTAAGAGACAGGTATATATCCGTGATGCTGCTGAAACATTAATCCACGGCATGGAGGACACGGTTGGGGGAGTCGACGGAGGAGCTGGTTTTTAAGGTCGCTAAACGCATGGGTCTTGAACAACGTTTAGTCTTGATCAAGACATTGCATCTTGCTTGCCATTTTACTTTAATTAGCCAGTTTAAAATGGTCTTTTAGTATGGATACATCTGTTGTTTGCTTTGTATCATGCTATTAATCTATTCGATAAAACTCGAGGGATTGATGTGTGATAACAATGTTTGCAACATAAACAAAATACAGTCAAAGGCAAGTGTTAACAATGTTATTTTTCTTCAGTATGACACAAGAGTCTTTATTACTATGTAGTAATCATGCAGAAATAAACGAACAAATCTTATGTACAAGATTGTATATATTCTCATCAAAAGTACTTTTAAGGACAAATATTTCATATTTACATTTGCATCTTGACCTACAATGAAAGAAAGTCAAAACACTCCCTCTTTCAATGAACAGAGTTAGCTACAAAACAAAACAATTCAACTTGGCAGTCATCCATCGCCATCACAATTTAAGCCTACAATATCAAAATTAGCTATATAAATCTTTCCAACACTTTATATGTTAAGAAAAAGAAAAAGATTGCCCTTTGAATTAAACTTGACGTCATCAACTTAAAAATAAATAAATAACAATTCAAAGAGTCATTTTAACAAATTCAGTCTCAACCAAAGCTATCTTTACACAAAGTTTCCCCAACTAGATATCAGGGCCCGTCTTATAAAGTCCTCAAATCAATCGCAAGTTTGCAGTCTCCTATCTCTTATGTACATAGTTGCGATTGATATCAGTCGCAAATAAGTTACGATAAATATCAACTTTCTATAAAACGGGGCCCACATGGACACATTACAGCAACTGTTGCTTTGTTGGGCAAACCCATAACAAAGAGATATGCACCAGCAAAAGTGTAGTGTGGGTCCAGCCAATCGGGGTGGGGGGGGGGGGGGAGGCCGGGGTGGGGGGGGGGGGCTTTAGGAAAATGAGATGCAAGAGAGCATGGTCCTTTTAGTAAGGGGATCGTATCACTTCTTTTCGTTTTGCATTTTCAGGATCCTATTATTTCTCTCTTTTCTCTCATTCCAATTCATTTCTTTTCTTTCTTTTGGCCATTTGATTGGGGGAGGGGGCGTGTACGTTCCATGCTTATCCAATAACCCCATAACTACATTTATGTTCGCCTTGTGTCTAACTTGGCTCTTGTCCCAGCCAGATCCATCTATACACAGGTTTGGCCCATTTTGGTTTCAATAGATCACAACAAGGCGTATTTATTCTTTTTGTTTTGTGCTTGGCCAAACTCTCCTAATCAACGGCTCTGGCCTCAGGTATAGCTCATCCCCTTTACATTGAAAAATATTGACATCCGATCCGTTTTGACCACAACATTGACAATATATTTCAGTTTTCCTTTTCATGCCCTGTTGAACACTTGGAAATTTCATTTGTTATTGTCAAAATAGCAATGGTTAATTATGAATAGAAATGGAAATCTGACATATACAGTTAACAAATAAATTATTTATATCCCTCGTGAATTTGATTTAGTTTTTCATAACTCAAGAATGAAAGGTGGACTAGTATTCTCTAGAAATATAAATTTGGACAAATTAAGTTTTTCAATTACTTAAAAAGTGTCAAAACTTAGTAAGGGTATGAATCATTTAGATGATACTCTTAATTATGTTGGACCTAATTCTGTACAAAATTAGGAAGATTCTCTTGGAAAGGTCTACTAAAATTATCTTGTTAAAAAATAAATTAACAATACAACAATGTCCAAATGCTGAGGAATAGTTTTTTTAGAGAAACCATTAAAAAAATCTTGTTGGCGTCCATACAGGGAACGGGATCGTCAGAAAATCTGCACGTATAATGGTACACAGTGAGTGATTTCAAATTGGGTGTTTAAGGCTGGTGTTAGTGTTTAAAAAACACTAACACCAGCCTAAACACCGAAATGGAAATCAGCTGGTGTTAAAGCTTTGACCTCTGAATATCGTCAACTTCCGGTAGCTAGTGTTATCGATTTTGCAAAATTGTCGTCTGCTGAACCGACCGTTGTGGCTGGTGTTAATATTTTACGTACAAATGTCCTATTCACTAACACTAGCCCCTAGGGATTAAGCAAAATGTTGATTTCCAGTTCGGTGTTAGTGTTGTACCCGCACACAGTCAACGCACGAACGACGCCAATTTATTGTCTGACGATCAAATAAAAATATGTGAAACAGGTAATTCATATAATATTTTGTGTAAAATTAGTTATTTTATAAGACCAGAGAAATAGGTGTAAATTTATTCTGTACTTTTCATGATATCTTTAGTTTTGATGTACTATTTTTAAATCATCGTCGTGAAATCAAGTATGTGGTGACGTCACAGCTGGTGTTAAGCTATCGATTTTGATATCGGTATCGGGCTCGATTTAAGAGCTCTTGACTGCTCTAAACACTAACACTAACACTAACACCAAACTTGAAATCACTCAGTGGCGTAATGAGCAAAAAGATTTTTGTTGTTGTTTTTTTTTGGTTGGGGGGGGGGGGGGGGGGGGGCTAACAATAAAAAAAAAAATCCGCATCACCCCACTCTAACATGCAGGCCCCGCTGAACGTTTTTCAAAGTGGGGTCTATGGGCTAAGCCCCGGCGTGGGTCAAGGGACGGAGCCCCCAATGCTAAAGGGGTATGGGCATCGGTGGCGTATCCAGGAATTTCTTACGGGGGGGGGGGGGGGACAAAATGGCATGAGGTGAAATATATGTAAAAAGATGAAGCGACAGAGCGAGGCTTTAGCGGCGAGGGAGCGGAGCGACCAAGCGGGGGGTGGGTCTGGGAGGGGTTCTGGTACCTCCCAGAGTAGGAAGCATTAGCAATTTTAGAACCACATTAGACGCGTTTTCAGGCACTTCCTGGAGTAATATGACGTAAAATTGCTTTCTCCTATCCCCTCCAAGAGTAAGTAATCATTTGCAATTTGAGAACCACAATATGTGGCACATTAATGTCCACCGGCACCTTCTGGAAAAAACGAGGCCTTCTGATTGGTTATAGAAGTTAGAGAAAAGTTATCTGTCACGTCGTGAGAAATTGTATATGCTTCGTTGCTGCACAATGCACAAAGACGGTGGTCCGATATTTCACCAGTAGAACTTGCCAAATTATCTCGAGTGTATAAACTGTGCTGTTATCAGGGGCGTCGCTAGATCTTTTTCATTGGGCAGAAGGGAGGGTGTAGAGGCCACCGATTACCGACAAAACGAGCCACCAATTACCGAAAAATATATTAATGCCAAAGTCCCAATGTCTACAAATTTAACCCTATAAACCCGGGCCAGGAACTAAGTTATTTTTCGGTTTTCCCGCTCCAGCGCGGAGGCTTTGACACTTTATTAAATTATTAGAGAAAGAAGACGATCCGTTGTACCATTCTCGACTCTTTATCCTTGTCTGAATTCGGTTCCACCCTTCCCGCGCGAAACGCGGAAGCTTTCACGTTTCATTAAATTATAAGAGAAAGAAGACGATTCGTTATATCGTGTCCTTGTCTGAATTCAGTTTCCCCCCTCCCGTGCGAAGCGCGGAAGCTTTGGCGTTTCTTTTGATTATTATTCTTAATCCTTTTGTAAAATCATTTTCGCCCAAACCGCGCGTATCGCGGAACTGTCACGTTTCATTCAATTATTAGAGAAAGAAAATCATGTGATATCACAAACATTTAAACTCACTTGTATGGAATTGAAAATAAGTCATGGTTCAATTTTATTTGGGAGGCTAGCGCCCCCAAGCCCCCCCCCCACAAGTAACATATTAATTATGTCTATTCTGTATTCATATTACCATACATTTTGTTACAGGTATCGTGTGTGATGAAAACAAGTAAACTGCCATGCCGCATAAAATGTATGTTAACTTCTTTTTTTTTCTCAGTATATACATAAAATTAAAATAGCTTTTAAATGCTTAAAAGACAACAGTCAGTTTGTAAAGAAGGAAAATAACATATTATATTCATCACATGTGTATCTTTTGGATGTTATATGATGCCATTACCACCGAATTCTGCGTGACAATTGTTAACCTTCGCATCGACTAACAGAGTAGATTGTGGGGGGGGGGGGGGATACAACATATATCGACCAATCATTTGTCATAATCTTAAATGCATAATGAGCAAATTAATTCGTTATGTATACTAAGAGTAAATCTTCAAAATATGTACATGATGGCTTTGGGGTATTCTAGAATGTATAATTCCTGCATCAAAATTGCAAAATCTCACTTGGTCGCTACGCTCCCTCGCCCAATTACACAAACCGTGATCTGACATTCCACCCACGGTCCCGACCGTGATTTTTCCATGGTCACTAGCGTGTTGATTCGGGAGAGGGGGGGGGGGGGGGGGTTGCCCCCCAATAGAATTAAAATGTGGTTTATTTCTATTTCGATACCAGTGATTTACAAATGTTGCTGAAATGCCATGATTTTCCGGGATTTGTTTCTATTTTTTTTGTAAATTACATTTTGTATGCATTTGTTGGAAAATTACAAATTCAAAAATTTACAGTCAGGCAAAATATATGCTTATTTAGAAGCCTACATTGTAAGTTTCAGGACTCTCGAAACGGCGAGGCCCGGGGGCTCGAGCCCTCTCCCAAAACTTTTTGAAAAAGTTTGTAAAAGAGAAAGGAAAAAATAAACAAAGGAAGAAGGACAATATAGTGACCTGCCTGTCACTCTGAGGTATCAAGATATGTTCATCTGACCGTAATTTAATGCTTAAAAATCCCCGAGCTTCCGGGAGCCCTGCCCCATGGACCAAGGCCCTTTTACACTTTCACGGATCGCATCACGGATCATCCCGGATCTTAATTCGGGGTGTTCCGGTGTGCGACACCACGATTTCTTCTCGATGCCGGTGTGGATACGTTCCGAACTGGGTGTATACACGGGCTAGTACGGTGTCTCCACGGACAGACAAGGTAGCAACGCGGACCACGCCGGAAACGCATACGGAGCTAACACGGATTTCAAGGAAGAGCACGGAGGCTACTGGGTACTTTTACGGTCCTTACACGGAGGTGTACGTTGTCTATTGGGATATCTCCGGAATGTTGACGGGTGACTTGAGCTTGTAGGCGCTCATTTGATATACGGAATTTCAAACCCGGATGAAAACGGTGTTAATACGGACCTCCCGGTGTCTACACGGACTGTCCCGGTTGTATTCTGCGGCTACACGGAGGTACACGGTGCCTACAGGGAAGAGGACGGATTGTTTCATCCGTGAACTCCGGGATGAAAAATTAAGCAAGCTTAATTTTTTTCCCCGGATATGCCGGTACGCCAAGGATCACGCCGGATGCCTCCCCGGGGTATACACGGTAATGCCGGAGATAACACGGATGATCCCGGAGCGACGATCCGGGATGATCCGTGATGCGATCCGTGAAAGTGTAAAAGGGCCTTATGGAGCTCTCACACTCTGCCGTGTAGGCCTACCGTCCACCTGCCGGGCTATTAAAAAACAACAGAGTCCAGAACGTTGGGTTTTGAGCGAACTTGTCCCCGGCCGCAATTTTTTTTCTTCATAAAATTAATCTTTTCACCGTTTCGTTGCCATCTTCTGACCGTTCTCACCGGGCGCATACCGGGTGTTGAACGTGCTTCTACCGTCTTCACCGCCCAGATTGACTTTTGTTGAAAATTTTGGCCGTTTCCATACCGGGCCCATACCGGGTTTCGAACGTGTGCACCGGGTTTGTAGCAGCCACCTACCAGTCACTTAGCGTCCCCTCACCGCTCGGAGCGTCCTGTGAGCGAGTCCCCGGACTGCTGACGTCATGACACGACTGCCATAAATACCCCGATTTGAACGGCAACGTTCACAACCCGCTTACAACCCGTTGCAGACGGTGGATTTTTTTTTGCCCGTTCATCACCGTTCTGTAACGGGTTATGAGCGTGTTGTGAACGTGTTCATACAGTGTGACCGTTTTCATAACGTATTCATACCGTCCTCATACCATTCAACACCGTCCTCTTGCCGCTTACTTGCGGCCGGTGCCAGCCGGCGAAAGTTTTGGGCATGTTCAAAACTTTGGCCGGCTGGCACCTGCCTGTCACTCTGAGGTATCAAGATATGTTCATCTGACCGTAATTTAATGCTTAAAAATCCCCGAGCTTCCGGGAGCCCTGCCCCATGGACCAAGGCCCTTTTACACTTTCACGGATCGCATCACGGATCATCCCGGATCTTAATTCGGGGTGTTCCGGTGTGCGACACCACGATTTCTTCTCGATGCCGGTGTGGATACGTTCCGAACTGGGTGTATACACGGGCTAGTACGGTGTCTCCACGGACAGACAAGGTAGCAACGCGGACCACGCCGGAAACGCATACGGAGCTAACACGGATTTCAAGGAAGAGCACGGAGGCTACTGGGTACTTTTACGGTCCTTACACGGAGGTGTACGTTGTCTATTGGGATATCTCCGGAATGTTGACGGGTGACTTGAGCTTGTAGGCGCTCATTTGATATACGGAATTTCAAACCCGGATGAAAACGGTGTTAATACGGACCTCCCGGTGTCTACACGGACTGTCCCGGTTGTATTCTGCGGCTACACGGAGGTACACGGTGCCTACAGGGAAGAGGACGGATTGTTTCATCCGTGAACTCCGGGATGAAAAATTAAGCAAGCTTAATTTTTTTCCCCGGATATGCCGGTACGCCAAGGATCACGCCGGATGCCTCCCCGGGGTATACACGGTAATGCCGGAGATAACACGGATGATCCCGGAGCGACGATCCGGGATGATCCGTGATGCGATCCGTGAAAGTGTAAAAGGGCCTTATGGAGCTCTCACACTCTGCCGTGTAGGCCTACCGTCCACCTGCCGGGCTATTAAAAAACAACAGAGTCCAGAACGTTGGGTTTTGAGCGAACTTGTCCCCGGCCGCAATTTTTTTTCTTCATAAAATTAATCTTTTCACCGTTTCGTTGCCATCTTCTGACCGTTCTCACCGGGCGCATACCGGGTGTTGAACGTGCTTCTACCGTCTTCACCGCCCAGATTGACTTTTGTTGAAAATTTTGGCCGTTTCCATACCGGGCCCATACCGGGTTTCGAACGTGTGCACCGGGTTTGTAGCAGCCACCTACCAGTCACTTAGCGTCCCCTCACCGCTCGGAGCGTCCTGTGAGCGAGTCCCCGGACTGCTGACGTCATGACACGACTGCCATAAATACCCCGATTTGAACGGCAACGTTCACAACCCGCTTACAACCCGTTGCAGACGGTGGATTTTTTTTTGCCCGTTCATCACCGTTCTGTAACGGGTTATGAGCGTGTTGTGAACGTGTTCATACAGTGTGACCGTTTTCATAACGTATTCATACCGTCCTCATACCATTCAACACCGTCCTCTTGCCGCTTACTTGCGGCCGGTGCCAGCCGGCCAAAGTTTTGAACATGCCCAAAACTTTCGCCGGGTCCCACCGGGTGTAAATAAGCGCCAACGCCCTATTAACGTGTTGCCCGCTTTGATAACGAACCACCGTGTGCCCTCGCCGTTCTCAACCGTCCGCAGACATTTTCGCGCACGGTGGCACACGGTAGGCCTACACGGCAGAGTGTGAGAGTCACTTTAAAGTTCTCTGTATCCAAAGCGGTACCGCCTGATTCTGACGGCGCCGCCTCCCTAACGCATGGGTAACATCCTGTTAACGCCTTGACGTTCCCATAACGTCCTATAACGGGTCCATAACGTGTCCTTACCTTCACAGTAGCATCATATGAACGTGCCATTACCAACAAATTTACTTTTGTCACCGTGTGCCACCGTTTGTCACTAATTATTGGGTATATATAGAGGGGTTTCGTCAGATGAGCTTTACTTTTTATGGCAGTCGTGTCATGACGTCAGCAGTCCGGGGACTCGCTCACAGGACGCTCCGAGCGGTGAGGGGACGCTAAGTGACTGGTAGGTGGCTGCTACAAACCCGGTGCACACGTTCGAGACCCGGTATGGGCTCGGTATGGAAACGGCCAAAATTTTCAACAAAAGTCAATCTGGGCGGTGAAGACGGTATAGAAGCACGTTCAACACCCGGTATGCGCCCGGTGAGAACGGTCAGAAGATGGCAACGAAACGGTGAAAAGATTAATTTTATGAATTTTTTTTTGCGGCCGGGGACAAGTTCGCTCAAAACCCAACGTTCTGGACTCTGTTGTTTTTTAATAGCCCGGCAGGTGGACGGTAAGCCTACACGGCAGAGTGTGAGAGCTCCATTAGGAGGACCCTTGGATGCTCATCTGACCGTAATTTAATGTCTAAAGCCCCTGAGCTTCGGGGGGCTCCGCCGCGCCCCCTTGACCCCACGCCAATTATTTATGCCTGGATTACATTTGCCCCGGGCGCCGTAAGATAAATTAGTCTACGATTTTTCGTGCGATTTGGGGGGCATCATAGGAGGCTACGGGCTACGATGTTTGTGTTTACATTATCTACGAGCATCGTGCCATTTCTTGTATTGGCCCTCGGAGGCAGGCTGGGGCAAATCCGTACAGAGGCTGCTCGGAGATTGTACGGAAATCGTGCAATTTCAATGCAGTAGCCGTGCGGTCTCCGCACGGAAAAGTCCGTCCAGCTTCTGTGCAAGGGTTGCGCGAAAAAGGCGCGGTGACCGTGCAGCCACTGTGCCATTTTTAAGCGTATTTTTGCCTCCATGTTCACTAAAAAATCGTGCGTTCACTGCACGATCAGCGCGAGACCTCCGCGCAATGCCCGTGCGGGGATTGAGCAATGACACTTCGTCATGTCTACGGACTACGACTTACGATTTTTCAAATTTGTATAACTTTCTGCGAAACAAAATCGTAGAGGCCGCGGAGACCCGCGGAGCCCTTGAATCCGTACGAAAATTTAACGGCCGCCTCCTGCCTCCACACGGAGGGCCGCACGGAAAAGGGGATACTGGCAGGATACGGGCTCCGTAGACTAATCGCAGGCCAATGTAATCCAAAAATTAAAAAAAAGTAACTAAAAAACTGACTTGATATTTTGCAATACTTTTTTTCAAGGATGTTGAGACAGATTCTGCATAAAATGTACTTTGTACTTTTGATTGACACTAAATTATTGTGTAGTTCGAATCGAACATGTATTATGGATACAATGACAAGAAAAGGCAACCTTTGTGGAAAAGATAATGTTGAATTGCAACTTGTTTTATTTATTTATTCATGGCAATTTGTGAATGCAGTCGATTGCTGAATTCCTTCCAATTCACAGAATATTAATTTTTTTACCATAATCGGGATACATTCAATACATGTGTTTAGTACATGTAAATGTACAATAAAATATACAATAATATGAAATAGTCCAATATAAAATGAAAATGCAAACGGAAATTCAATAACAGTCAGAATATATATCCATGGAGAGAAATTATCACATTGGTCAGTCATAGAATATATACTATACATTACACAAATATTTAATCTAAATATATTGTGATATCAGGTAAAGAATAAAGAAAGGGCCAGAAAGAGCAAAATTAAGCCAGTAGGTAGGTACAATACACTCTAACAGCAAGGACAATGTTGATTTTGTAATTTCTATTGTATAATGTTGTATATGTATTTTAATATGCATAATTATAATATTGAATAAAATGATTTATACACAAGGTTATTGTAAGTTGCATTTGCATATTTCACATTGTATATTATAATTCTGAGTCAATTTCTGGTTTATCTATAATTTTATTTAATACTGATGCAGTCATTATTTTGTTTAATGTCATATGCTTCATTGCCGTTTACTTGTAATTCAATATTTGTAATATGTTTGTTTTATATGTCTCTAACTTTTCCTTCCTTTTCCTTTCTTCTTTTTCTTGCCCTTAGAAACATTATTATTAAGCGCTTTATAAATATAATGTATCATTATTTAACTAAGTGGGCTATATGGTGTACGAAATACATGTTACGTGATAACCATACGATGGTGAAGGGATTTAAAGAAATTGACGGTTGCGTACTTATAACATGTAACATCCAGAATTATAAACCAGTTCGTGCAGATGGTGATTACATTTAATTATATCGATTTAAAATGGACAATAGAGGGGAGTCCAATTAAACTCATTCAGATCGGAAGAGAAATAGAAAGGGAGCCAGAAATATATTAAAAATGAAAGAATTCAGACGAGAGTACATTATACAGATGATTTCATGTTTTTCTATGCAATGTTTGTGCCCAGGATTTTAAACTAAAAGGGTATGCAGGGGGCATCCAAACTGATACCTCGATTTAACGAAGAGAGCGAAACAAAAACGACAACATTATTATAACAACATGACATTACCGCGGTTGTTCATGGGGCGACCCCGACACGAACATATTACCATATTCCGTCTAAGCCCCCCCCCCTACAGAGTACAGACACACATAGAATCCCGATAAGTATACCGTTATTCATATAGCATGTGAATAAAGTGTATTTCACCACAACCTATTTCATTACAGAAAAATGTGATATTTAGCAGTAAACACTGAAGCTCGGTATGATTGACCTTAAAGCTGATACTTCCAATGATAGTATATTTACAATGATTGATTATCAGATTTAAAATGTACTTCCCAGACAAACATGGCATAATGACTTCAAAATAATAATTATACTAGAACAAAGTTGTACTTCTAGTTATCCTGCTTATAGTTGTTTGCTCCATATTCAATTAAACTCAAGTTTATATGAGTTAAATGTGACATTTTAGGTAATAACAGTCATGAAGAAATGCCTAAGAAATATAATGTGCAGATGTACATGCAACTTTTAATTACTGTAAAAACTTCAAGCATATCTTTGGGAATTTAATGCAAATTGAACAATTTGAGTTCATGCCATTCACCATCAACCACTACGACTCTTCCCTTATTCTTATCAATGCATAGACCTCGCAGGTAATTGAATGTACGCCAGCCCCCAACGATGTTATCCAGCGCCCTGTGGTTTTTATCCAAAACCGACAATGTCTCCTTGGTGAAAAGTAATTTAGAATCAGTAGAACGGGCAGTGATGTATACGTTGTCATAAGCATCAAAAGCTATGCCGCGGTAGTTCCAAGACTTGTTTGCAGTGCCGATCTTAAAAGAGCCTTTGGAGGTGCCATCCGTACGGAAAACTCTGATGCAATTAAGATCGGCGACATAGAGGAGATTCTGGGAATTAAAAGCTAGGAACCATGGCTTGGTAAGGACTTCTGCTATACATCTGAGAAACACACCCGATGTATTGAAGACATGGATGCAGCCAGCCCCCCAGTCCGCAACAAACACCTCCTTCTCGCAGATAGCTATACCGGTTGGACGATCAAACGACCGGTACTGACTTGCCCACTCTATAAGTGATCCATTTTTCAGCTCGTACACGCATCCTTGGCCATCATCGGTTATCAAGAAATGCTCCTCATCATCCGATAGAGCAGCAATGCCATATGGATGAAAATTACAATCACCGATATAGAGTGAGTAGAACGAATTGTTTCCAGCTCTGACTTTAACGATACGATTGTTGTAAGTACTGGTTATGATGAAACTTCCATTGTGACATATTACGTCATGAGGTCGATGAAGACTAGCCTTGATCACAGCCGGCCCTCTTTTGAGATTGATGCCCCTGCAGCTTGCCATTGCGGTAATTCGTCAGCTATAAGAAAATCTGTATAAGGATATAAGGGAGATAATTAATTCGTATCACCGTGAAAAATTTCGTTTACATTTTGCCAAGATCTTGGCAAGATGCACCCTCACAAAGAAATCATGGTAAAGCAACTGCCCCAAAAGCCTCCCCCATCAGTACGCAAGTGCGAGGGAGCATAGTGAACGAGAGGGGTGAAGGTGAAAGAAGTGACTACCCCCTCACAGGTTTTTGAAGATGTGTTGTATTAAAAAATGACATTCCTTAACAAAACTATAGATAAAAAACAAGCAATATACTTTTTTCACCCTTCACTTTTCTACAATATGTACTTCTACATTTTATTAATTTATTTATCTATTCAAGTTTTATTTAAAATAGAGGGTAGGTACATTCAGTTTTAAAAAACTGCTTTCCAAGTAGGCCTACGCCCTCTAATTGAAGGATATCATGCGAGTGAGCGTAGCTACCAAGCGAGAAGTTTTTTGCATTTTTATTTGTCTAAACGCTGCACTCTTGGGCCCTCCAGAGCCTAAAACAATGTTGCAGTCTTTAGGCAGTATTTGCTATACATTTGTTTTGGCACTTCTTTAAA
This sequence comes from Strongylocentrotus droebachiensis, assembly GCA_035222895.1. Taxonomy (NCBI): domain Eukaryota; kingdom Metazoa; phylum Echinodermata; class Echinoidea; order Camarodonta; family Strongylocentrotidae; genus Strongylocentrotus; species Strongylocentrotus droebachiensis. Next base: position 205,707 of record JAVYIG010002033.1, on the reverse strand, counting down.
TTTACCGGAGGGACGTGGTCTGCCCCCCCCCCCTAGGTTGCTGCCCCTGTCGTGTACCATGGTAATTTGTTATAAGGGCAGTTGAGTGCTGAGGTTATAATAATCGCCTTATCTCATGATGAATATTTATACATTTACATGATGCATACATATATTATACTGATGCGCCCTTTTTTCTTCTTCAAGTTTTGAAGAAGACGGGTTTTGAAATTCGTATATTTTATATCTCCTAAACGGTTGTTTTATTATTCATTTCTTCTTTACATAATGCATATTTGTTATCAATCGACACAGAACTATACTCAGTCTTATATCTAATGATATTCCGGAAACCCAAGCTCCAAGTTCACGGTTAAATAACGCCACAATTTAAATTGTTCATTAATTAATGTATAGTGTTGGATAGCTCATTCCACTTCTTTCAAATGACTCATGATGAAGAAGTCACACATAACTAATTTCAGACAGCCCGAAGTAACAGTGTCTGGTACCAAATTGACTAATAATAGTGTATGACTGTTACTCTGGTGTCATTATGGTTTTAAAAGGATATTGACTGTTGTGGAATTATTTATTGTTAAACATAAAAATCACCGGAACGCTTATATTATTCTCTTCTTTCATATGATACCATAAGTATCATGAAAGGGTCACACAAAAATGAGCAGGTAGCATAACTTGCAATTGGTTAGGAACACTTAATTTCGATTTAGGAAATTAAGTGGAGGCAGTTGAAGAAAAAAAAAAAAAATCCCATTTTGCAATACCCATTACAAATTGTGCTTGCTTGGTCCCAGGGTGATTCTTCCCTCATGATGATGGTGCCACATGGAAAATGAGATTATAAGCTTTTAAATGATGAGTATTTCCAATGATAAATAATCCTTATCCTTTTCTATCCTTAAAATAAAATGAAGAACCAAATGTAGCAGCTAATTAAGTTATATTGGAAAAATTGGGTTTCTGACACTTCTACTTCAAACTTTCTGAAATTGGTCATGCGGGATTGCCTGATCATAGTTTTGGTGTCATTTAAAGGAAGAGGAGATGAGATTTCCAATGATGTACAAATTATTGAAATAATAATTTGAAATACATAAATAATTTACCAACAAACTTGGGTATCCTGTTTTATTGGAACAACTAACTTATTCATACACTTAGCAAGTTTTGTAATTTTTTAAGAATGTGAAAACATGATTTGTCCGATTAATTTTGGTATGAGAGTGTGGCATATGAAAGCTTACATCTAGAAAAAAAAACAAAAGCCCTAAAACAACCAGTCCGCCTTTCAAACTTAAGTTACGAAAACACACAAAAAACATCAAATTTACAAGGGGTATGAATAATTTAGTTTATAACTCTCTCTCTCTCTCTCTCTCTCTCTCTCTACAGTGCGTCCCAGAAAAAACGAAACCGAGAATTATCGATGTTGTATCATAACTTAATCACAATTATAATTAATAAATGACACATATTTGTAATGCTTAGAAGCCTTAGATCCTCTTCTTTCATTTGATGTCACTCACATGAAGCATATTTCATGCATGAGTGATTAAAATCTATTTGAAGGAAACGTATCAAAAGGTCAGTTGGCGGATGGTATCTGAATTTCAAAGAGAAAAATCACCTTTCTAGCAAGTTCACTTTCTGCCTTTTCATAACTATGACACGTCAGTCAGGAAAAATGAGCTAGGAATAGCAAAGATCTATTTGTTTAAAGTAATGCTTGCGTTTCCATAATTTTAATAAACGAATTCGTTTTCACTGGCTGACTGCCGTAGTAGCAAACATAATTGACAACAGACTTAACTCCATTTCGTTGACAATCAGCCATGCCTGAAGTTTTTCGTCTAAGAGAGCCAGTTTGAGCGGTTCGAACATTATGGATTTAGGACATGAATAATTCTATAAATCAAGAAGAGCTATTTTTACCCTTTTCTTCTCTTTAATAAAACCTCCTGTCGAATATTAATACCCTTTAATAAAGGTAAGAAAATTGAACAAATTAGGAGCAAACCTACCTGCATGAACTGGTGGCTCCGTTATAGGTAGACTTTCGGAATCAAACTAGTACTTCCCCTCTGTGTCCTTGTTTCAAAATGATTTCAGGGTATCCAGAAGCGCGTTTTAAGTATCCTTTTCAAAAATGAAAATATCTATCTCTAACAGAAATGATTAACTCATTTATGAAGTGATTTCATAGCAGTAAAGGCTTGAAAAGGCTTTGCAAATGATAACCTACATATTTTATGTTAAAACTAAATCAAAGCAGTCAATATTTAATATTTATTTTGCAAATATTCTTTAACGATAACTGGAATTAGCCAATCTTGTTTAGATACGTATCGTTTGAAAATCATTTTGAAATGATAACCTACATATTTTATGTTAAAACTAAATCAAAGCAGTCAATATTTAATATTTATTTTGCAAATAATTCTTTAAGGATACCTGGAATTAGCCAAACTTATTTAGATATTTATCGTTTGAAAATCACTTTGAAATGATAACCTACATATTTTATTTTAAAACTAATTCATAGCAGTTAATATTGAATATTTATTTTGCAAATAATTCTTTAAGGATACCTGGAATTAGCCAAACTTATTTAGATACTTATCGTTTGAAAATCACTTTGAAATGATAACCTACATATTTTATTTTAAAACTATTTCATAGCAGTTAATATTGAATATTTACTTTGCAAATACTTCTCTAAAGATAACTGGAATAAACCAAACTTAACATTTCCAGAAGGCTATAATTATCAGTTCTTAGTCTAAAGAATATTATTGATAGGACAGATTGAATATACTGCAACGTCTTTGTGTAAACCCAAGCACACGCCGTTCAAAAGTTCGACATGTTTGTATTGCACAAAGCTCCTATAATTATTAACTCAGTTTAATTGGAAGTATGTCCATTGATTACAATAAGCAATATGCCAGAGAACAATATTAGCCGAAAAGGTCAAATCACATACCTTATAGAAGGTCCTGTCAAGTTTGAAATCAAGTCAATGGACTTGTGAGCTGTGCAGTATTTGCTTAGCATTATTAAGAAATACAGGGAAGGTGTATAAATAGCTTCAAGCATGTGTGTCAAGTGTATTATGATTCGATTGTCCGCTACTGCAAACATTTCACGGAAGCTGACCTGAATTGGTGTGAAGGTTATCATTAGTATACAGAGTCAAATGGTTCTTTGAAACACTACGACTCACCACGATATATAATCTGTTTCAACGTCACTAAAAATTGTAAGTAATATTCTATTTCTGCTTTAATTGTAAAGAAGTAATGAAACAATACATGCAGAGCAAAAAGAAACGGGAAAAGGAATCGTGTGGCTTGTGATCAAAATTAATGAGGCGAGTTTACTAGGTGTATACAGCATGTTTTTTCTTTCGGTCACATAGCAGTTCAAAGTAAACGGTCAGGTTCTCCATAAGAAATGATTGATTACTCTGGTAGTGTCTAATTTGCCAATTTAAAGACTTCAAAGATTATTTTCGATTACTTCGCTCTTATTGTATTTTGTATTTGCATTTATTAACATTTATTTCCTTCCCAACGGTACAATATGAAACACAACGTATTTATAAATTATTGTGTAACAATGGTATAAAAATGCAGTATACAGTAAATAATTCAGATAACAGAAGGAGGCGAAAACCCGAACAGCGTAGCTTGATTGGATTTGAGTTATGGCATCTAAGCTTCTTACTTGCAAATTCTGATTCGCTCGTCGAAAAAGCAACACTGAGTTTCTTTAATTTCATAAATAATATTGTTATATGTCATTAGTAACATTTGTTTTCATGCAAATTGGATGTTGTATCCTTTGTGCTACCACTCTCTTAGATTTTTAGTTTCTCAAAATGAAATGAAATGAAGCCCTTTTAATCTGTTTAGGTAATTCAGGATAAAATCTTATGGAGTGAAATTAAGCCCCATAATCTTTTTTGGTAATTTAGGATAACATCTGATGGATCGTGACGAGCACTACATTGTTTTAGCCGATAGTATCGAAATCATGAATTTGATACTTATCATGGTTTTATGAAACGCGTTGCCGCTTCACGACATCTTCCTAGGTCGCGGACACATTAATATGACTGTCATGGAGAACGAGTTGAACTGTCTCTGAACGGGGTAGTTGGGTTATAAAGTAGTTAGAACAAAGTGCGAACTAGTAAAAATGTTTTGGACGTATTTAGAACGAAGTATTAACTAGTTAATAACGGATTTAAACTGACTACGGACTCTTGGACTGCCTGCTGGAAATGGCAAATTTACCCGATCTAAACTTGATATGAACTGACTTTGGACGGGGTACAGACGAGATGGACGTATTGTGGACTGTTTATGATCTATATGAACGAACTAGGATCGTATTATAGACAATATTTACACATTCTACCCCGACCACAACCCGTGTTACGATTTTCTAGAACGGTTCTAGAACGGTTCCAGAACGTAGTGAGAACTAGTTTGGTGTGTTGGGAGCTTTATGATGCCGTTAGCACCTGAATATCAAGCTTTAGAATATGAACAGTTAGTAGATAACGCTCTTTTACCAAACAAAAAAATTGGTATGTGAGTTGTATGTTCAGATTTCTGTGTGTCCCAAAATGCCTTAGCACAGAGTGTTACAGTGTGAAAATAATCTTCAGTGGTCAAGTGGTTAAATCAGATTAGTCAGTGATTCGTTTATCTATGAAGTAGCTTGAATTTCATAGAATAGATATATCGACTGCGGTGAGAGGTCTGGCTCTTTGATAGGGGGCGTTGCATCCTCCCATGACCCCGAGTCGCACCTGGATGGGCGGCGCGCCGAGGGTCCCGAGAGCAAACAGCCAGGCCTCGAATATTAAAGCAGTCGATATGTCTTTTATGTACCGAATAGATACACAAATCTACCAAGAATTCTTACCTTATCCTCTTCTTGAGTAAAGATTGGTTAAAACATCACGGAAAATCTAAGTCACTGTCTGTTAATCTTCGCTGGAAGATTACTGAATGCTACAATCATTTGGGAATCGCAGACAAAAAGCACTGTATGTATCCGCGCTCGCACAAAGAAAGTTGTAACACGTTAACCAATGGGGATCGCAGCAAAATGTTACTATTTTCCTGGTACCCGGAATCTTGCGGGAATCTCACTCATGAATTTGTAACCGTTACTGGCATTGCTCGTTTCCTTACGGGAATGGCTAAAATCAAGACTCCACTTTCGACCAATCAGATGGCTAGATTTCTAAAGAGATGTATATAATGGAATATAGTGGAATACTGGCATGTAAAGACTTGTCCAGAATGCGAAATGTATGATCGTGGAAATATCCTAATTGTATATGGAACAACTCAGGCAAAGTTTTTCTGAGACCTTGAATAGGCTGAGAAAAGATTATGTGACTAATGTATCAGTGTTCTAAATGTCACTGCTTCCCGCCCCCTCCTACATTGTCCGTATACTAGATGGATTATATATTTCAAATAGCTCAAACTTGAAACTCACTGATTTCGTAATGTGTACAAGCCTACATGTAGCCATATAACAATGACACCCACATTTTTGACAGACAGATAGATAGAATGACAGAAGAGGGAGAGAGAGAGAGAGAGAGAGGGAGAGAGAGAGAGAGAGAATGGGGGGGGGGGGGGGAGATAAACAGGTGAGAGGGGACAAAGAGACAGGTATATATCCGTGATGCTGCTGAAACATTAATCCACGGCATGGAGGACACGGTTAGGGGAGTCGACGGAGGAGCTGGTTTCTAAGGTCGCTAAACGCATGGGTCTTGAACAACGTTTCCTCTTGATCAAGACATTGCATCTTGCTTGCCATTTTACTTTAATTAACCAGTTGAAAATGGTCTTTTAGTATGTATACATCTGTTGTTTTGCTTTGTATCATGCTATTAATCTATTTGATATAAACTCGAGGAATTGATCTTTGATAACAAATGTTTGCAACATAAACAAAATAAAGTCAAAGGCTGGTGTTAACAATGTTATTTTTCTTCAGTATGACACAAGAGTCTTTATTACTATGTAGTAATCATGCAGAAATAAACGAACAAATCTTATGTACAAGATTGTATATATTCTCATCAAAAAGTACTTTTAAGGACAAATATTTCATATTTACATTTGCATCTTGACCTACAATGAAAGAAAGTCAAAACACTCCCTCTTTCAATAAACAGAGTTAGCTACAACAAAAAAAAACTATTCAACTTGGCAGTCATCCATCGCCGTCACAATTTAAGCCTACAATATCAAAATTAGCTACATAAATCTTTCCGACACTTTATATGTTAAGGAAAAGAAAAAGATTGCCCTTCGAATTAAACTTGACGTCATCAACTTAAAAATAAATAAATCACAATTCAATGAGTCATTTAAATAGATTGAGTATCAATCAAAGCTATATATTTACACATAGTTTTCCCAACTAGATACCAGGGCCCGTCATATAAAGTCCTCGAATCAGTCGCAATTATGATTAATATCAACTCTCTATAAAACGGGGCCCAGAAGCACACATGTTGCTTTGTTGGGCAAACACATACCAAATGGATATGCGCCAGCAGAAGTTCAATGTGGGCCCAGTCAATGGGGGGGGGGGGGGGAGGGGGGGGAGGGGGGGAGGGGGGGGGAGGGGGGGGGGGAGGGGGAGGGGGGGGGGGTAACTTGGGGGGGGGGGGGTAACTTGGGGGATGGGGAGGGGGGGTGGCTTTAGGACAATGAGATGCACGGGAACAAGGTCCTTTCAGTAACGGGAAGGGGATCGTATCAATTCTTTTCGTTTTGCATTTTGAGGCTCCTGTTATTTCTCTCTTTTCTCTCATTCCCATTCATTTAAAAAAAAAAATCTTTTGGCTATTTGATTGTGGGAGGGGCCGTGTCCCATTTTCATCCATTTACCCAACAGCTTCATCTAGAGAGAGAGAGAGACAAAATATATCGATAAAACACTTGTCAAAATCTTAAATGCATAATGAGCAAAATTATTCGTTATGTACATAACATACTAAGAGCAAATCTTCAAAATATGTACAAAAAGCAGTCATTGCGCAACGTTATGGTATATTACTTATTACTTTAAAACATAATCTTTCTTGAACTGTACACACAAAAATAAAGTCTTCTGTGATATTGCACTATTCGAAGTAACTCGTCCCTATTGTATACGCAACGAGATCGACACTAACATAGCGTTCGACCATGCAATCAAATTGGTCTATAATGCACGTTTACTAGATTACTAAAAAGACAAATAAATATAGAGGACGGAGTACATAAACTGCATCTGAATTCTAACATGTAACATGTAAGTATGTCAACAAATATATATGATTAAAAACGATTATACGTAATTTCTATTGGCGTCAGAAGAGGAGTATTAGTAGTATAAAATTAGTATTAGTCGTATAGTAGTAGTAGTAGTAGTAGTAGTACACATCGTCGTTGTCGTTGTAGTAGTAAATAATAGTAATAATAGTAGTACAAAAAGTGGTAGAAGTAGTAGTAGCCATCGTCGACGTCATTATTGTCGTAGCATAGAAAGAGGGGGGGGGGGTATAAGACAGTAGTAGTTATAGTATACTGATAGTGATATTATATAGGCTATATTAGAGAAAAGTAGAACTTGATATAATAGTACTAATAATCATATCTCGATAGTAGGAGTAGTACTAGAAGCACCTATAGTAGTAATAGTAATATAATTAGCAGTAGTCGTAGAAGTATACTATAGTAGAAGTAGTAATAGAAGTAGAATAAGTAGTAGTAGCAGCAGCATCATCAGTACTAGTCGTCGTCGCCTTCGCCGTCGTAGAAGTAGCAGAAGCAAGTAATTCGTCGTCGCAGTAGTAGTAGTAGCAATAGTAGTAAAAGTTACATTAGTTGCAGTAGCAGCAGTAATTGTACTAGTGGTAGTAGTGGTGGTTGTGGTAGTAGTAGAAGTAGAAGTGTCGTGGTCGAGTGGATATGTCACCGGATTGTGGATCACAAGGTCCGCGGTTCAAGTCCCGCCGCGGCACTAATGTTCTTTGGCAAGACATTGATCTACATTTGCCACACTTAACCCAGTGTAATAATTTCCGAAGCTCTTTGGAAGCGCATAAAGACTAAGTATTATGCGCTTTAAAAAAAGGACTATTATTCTTAGAAGAAGTAACATCAGTAATAGTCTCAGTTAGATTTAGAAGTAGCTGCAGAAGCCTTGTTTGTGAAGTAGGCCCCAGGAATAAAGTAAAAGTCAACACACAAATAACCTATGTAGATAAACATGTTAAACCTTCCTGTAAAACATCGTAACCTACTATCAAACCCTGCAAAAGTATCCTAACTTAATTTTGTTTTTTAATTTTCTTCGTACTTTCTATTTTTTCTTACACATTTCTGTTCATCTTGTAATGTTTGAAATTCTATACACGACTCACTCATTTTCCATTATCATAAGCAAGAGAATTTCAGTAAAATAAAAGTTTATTTTGTTTTGTTTATTACATTCTAAACACATGACCTTAGCCAAAAGGCCGAAAAAAGATAAAATGTCTGACTAAAGTTTAGTAATATAATGTACTTCAAGAAACCCGTGTTATCTCATTGTAATATTATTATTTCTCACTCAGCTGAAGAGACATTTCTGACAATCTGTATTTTTCTGAAAAATCAAATTAAATCGTTTAGAAAAAACTAAACTTGAAGGGTCGATAAACTCCACGTTCTTTCGTTTACAAAAATAATGAAATAGACTTCATAACTATAGTTATGTGCTTCCTGACAAAGCGTATTGTGCTTCTATCTTTATCTTCTAATTAAACAATTGATTAGAAGTTGCCTTAGATCGATTATAAAATATGTTTCGAAAATGAATTCTTCATATAAATCTACGATATTTCTAATTTCGATTAACAAATTACAATGTAATCATGATATAATTATGTTGCGACAAAAAAGGAGATATAATGAGTATAAATCATCAATATATAGCGATAGTCTAAATTGCATTCTTAAAATGGAAAACAATACAATGATTATATAAGTCAGTCAATAGCTCTATAAATTCCTCTTTATTTGCACTTCCATACGCTTCAAAACGGAGTCCAACCGTAAATGATGGGGTCTACTTGTAAAAGAAGGAAAGAAATGTCTTCTCTGCAAAGCATTAGTCCAGAGTACTTCTAAACCGGATTAGTTGAAGACCGTTGAACCGTTAGGTCTCAATCAGCGGTTCTACGACGTCGCTGGATTCGACCCGGTTCTGACTGTTGCTATGTACCACCACGACCTCTGGTTCTTCGCGGCAGCTCGTATCTTCCACCCGTACCGAAGGCCGTTTGGGGTGGGAAGGGTGGCCCGACGAGTCGGGAGTGAGCCACGGCTGTACCTCGCTTGGTCGATGGTGAACATGTGATCCCTTTAATATAAAAATAGGAAGAATGGGTAGATAAAGTAGATAAAGAAATAATATTTTGAGAAGAAAAATAAAGAAGGAGAAAGAGATGGGAGAATATCAAGCAACAATGAGCGGGAACATTAAACAGTAGGAGAAGATTAAGGATCGTGGATTGTAGAAATTAAAAACCACGGAAACACAAAGAATAATATTATATGATTGATAACACAGCAACAAGGATAAAAAAACCAACAACAGCACATATAAATAGAGACTGTTTATACACAGCAAAAGCAAGACAAAAACAAGACTAGTATTTTATGTTTGGGCGTAAATATAAATACCCTATAATTATGTAATGGAAACACTTATACATGTATATCTGTTTGGCATCATAAACAGATAGCAAGAAATATGTAATGATTATCAATATGCATAGCGAATGCATTTACGAAAAATATAAACTAAATCTGGCCTTAATAATTGTACAGTGGCGTTTGAATAGCATTGTTCTGTCCGTATGCATAAGAACATAATGAATAATGATAGATTACAAATAATAATAATAATAACAATAGTAATAGCTAGTTCTTATATAGCGCTTTTCAGGACCGAACAATTTTGCACAATTTTGAAGAAAGAAGAAAGAAATGATGAAGCGCTCTATGGACTCACCAACCAACAAATAAAAGTTTGTGCAGTTCAGCAGATTTTCGATGACTCCTAGCGCTGGGACGACACCATGCACGAAAATGCAAAACACACATGTGAATAGTGCAGATGGATGCAGCGAAAAATGGTGGTGGTGATGGTAGTGTTGGGGTGAAAGTGAAAGGTGAAGTGGATAATGATACAAGAAAATCGTGATGAGAGATGTTTACGATAAAAATGAAGTATTTCTTAATGATTTCATGTTTCTTTGAGAGCTAGAAGGACATGAATTCCGATACTTTTGAATGCGATGTTAACGGTACTTTGTCCCATATGCAGGCCCCCCAAAAGTTAAATTCCAATGACATTTGAAAGATAATACTGATTTAGAACTTCCTGCAAAACGAAAGGGCTTGGAAATTTCTTTTTGTGGGAAAATATAGACCGTTAGTTGTCGAATCGACTTTAGGGATTGCAATCATTTTAGTAAATAGTCTCATGTTCAGACCCTTGTACCGTATGGTCATATGTTTTGTGCTGCGCAAAGATTCAATCAGTTTAATTTTGGCCATTACTAGAAGTGGGCAATTGATTTAGACAAATGCTCATGTACCCTTTACAGCTCATTTTATGTTTATTCACTCAACGGTGTCTGACAAAGTTCTACAGAATTTGATGTTGGCTGCAAAAGGGATACACTACCTTTAACGCCCTTCTCGCTCTCAGCATACGACATCATCATGCTAAATATTAAGTTGAATACCATGCTCATGCAAACTATACATTCATTCAGACATCTTAATTATGTTGTGTGGTAGGTACTAAAGTTCATGGAATGCTACTCTGATGAATGATGAAATTAAGATAAACGGTTTGTTAACTACCACCGAAGTGCGTCATGCCTGATTATGTGATATTAAGGTGAAGTTAATCTTTTGGGATTGTTTCCAAACTTTATAGTCTAACATAAACATGCAAAACAAAACAGCAGATCAAGAATAAAAACAATTTCATCTCCTCGTCTCATTCTCTGTTGGGAATCGTGCATTTGAAATATTTTTCTTTTCTTCATACCTTTGTTGAGTTCAGCCGACCATTGACCGAGCCCGCTCGTGGTTTTCCGTTGTGGGATATTACCGAGAGTTTGGTAGCAGAGATCTTCGTACCGGTGATCGAATCATCGTATGATCCCGACTGATACGTTTTGCCTTGCTTCCGACGACCGCACAGACGTCGGATTGGTCGTAGGAACTAGATGGTACAAGGCAATGCAAACAAAAGGCAAACAGATTAATATCTGATAAAGGCGTATTAAATGTTTTCGGTGGGGAGCGGGTGGGGGGGGGGGGGGGGGGGTGCATTTCGTGTTGTAACATATAAAGCTAACATTGACAGGGCACCGGTCTTTCTAGTTGGATGAATATGTTTAAGGTATTAATGTAGATGGGTGTACAGTTGGTGGAGTCGTATCGTCACGATTTATTTCCCTATTTTAATCCCTATCTTTACCCCCCCCTCTCTCTCTCTCTCTCTGTCGCTGTTTCGACATTTAATGGGAAAAGTCAGTAGAATTGGATTGATAAGGCTCACAAAATGATGCAATTATATTTGTTTTATGTTCTACATCGATTCGAAGAGTAACTGGTATGCGTGGAATCCATTAAATGTATAATACGTAGAAATCTCTCTGGCTTGCTGTTCTTGCAGGAATGTTGATATTAATACCGATTGGATGAATTGTAAAAAGAAATTAGATATACAACTTTGTAAAATGGAAAATAAATGGTGAGGAATAGAAATGATAAAAAAGGCAAGTAGTTGAACTAATCATTTCTAAATGAATATAGCATAGTGGCAGTTCTTAAAGTGAGTAATTGTCCTACATGAGTGGTATTGAAAAGTAAATTATTATTTTCAAAGAATGGTGTACCCTTTGTCTGAAGAACTGCGTAGTGACTGTGTATAAGATTGGGTTGAGAGCGGAGTTGACTGGTAATACGAATATGGCAAACCATGCATGCACTGACTGCGGTATGGCGATACCTATAAATATGGAGGGAAAAATAGTAAAGATTGAGTCTACAGCTATTGAGGTCATCACCAAAATGATTTCCATCATTATCACTGACATCCCTATGACCATTGTTAATATTTTCAATAATTGTGATCATCGTTATAAAGGTTCCTCCTCCTACGCATCACCGCTGTTATGGATCGTCATTGTTATCGTCATTGTTATCATCATTGTTACATGTATCATCACTGTTATCATCATCCCAATCGCTTTTACTAAATCCATCATTATCATTTTCGCTACAATGGCATATCTCGGATTTTACTTCACTGAAACGTTATCAGGGTTATAGTCACAATCCATTGCTTCCATCATAATCATCATCATCATGGTCACCATCATCATCATCGTCATCATTGTCGTCATTATCATCTTCATAGTCGTCATTTTTATCCTCATCATCGACATTATCATCATTGCCACCATCATCATCACTGCCATGATCATCTCCAACATCCTCATTACTATTATCATGATAACCATCTCCATCATCATCACCACCACCTACAGAACCCTCATCACCACACCACACCACCACCACCACCACCACCACCACCACCACCACCACCACCACCACCACCACCACCACCACCACCATCATCATCAAGCCCCTCGTCTCACCTGAATAAGATGCCAACTTGACCAGTATGATAGGCATCCAACAGATGAAGTCAGTAGCGACGATGATCGTGAAACGCTTCAACAAATTCCAGTCTTGTGACTCTTTCGTTGATCTAAAAGCAGATAAAAGAAATCAACAAAATAATTTTTAAAAATATTCATTGATATATCCATTTGTTCTTACCAGTGAAGATTCGTAAATAGATCGCGTAGTTAAAGAGCCCCGGCCCACCTCACTTTAATACCATTTATTGCTCGTTTGATGTTGTTCGGCAAACTCTTTTAAAATGAGAGATCCTTTGACACCTCGAAATATTCTTTATTATTCCATTTCTAGGAATGATCTACATCAAACCCGTTCAACAAACTCGCAATATAACACGATCATAAAGACTTTCGAAGAAAAATATCCACCTAAGACAATTTCATTAGCCACATGAGAGCCTTGCTCATCAACTGTTATTACAATGACGTATTACGTAATCACAAAATAATTTCTATCCGATATAGAATAGGATATTGGAATTGGTCTTGAGTATAGATTAGTTGACAGTCTTTGTCATCATCGTGTTTAACGTACTAACCTCATAGCAAGACTGGACTTCCGAACGGTGGCGAACATCTGCGCGTAGGCGTAGAGAATGAAGAGGAACGCGAAGAGGTTGAAGAGGACGAAGACCACCAGGGTGAACTCCCAGCCGTGGTCGAAGGGCCGGTCGAACTGGAGGGGGAGACAGACGCCATTGCCGCCGTAGAAGAACTCGCCGAAGTAGGAGCGATGGAGGACGGGGAGGATGGCGATGAGCATAGCGGCCAACCAGAAGCCGACCATGAGGATGACGGCGTGGGCGAGGTGACGCTGACGGAACTTGAACGGGTGCACGATCGAGATAAACCGGTCAGACGTGATCACTGATTGGGAAACAGCATAATATTCCGTCTTATATTTCAATCATAATTTATCAAATTATCTAAGTTAAATTTGTATATAGTTTATGTTAAGAACACACTTTATAGTCAATGTCAAGTTTAGTTTATAAATGTTAACCGTATGACACCTGGGGGTGTTTCACAAAGACTAAGATCGACTTTAAGTTGGACTTAACTATGCCAGGCCATTAATGCCACTGTTTGCTCTCACCATTATGATCTTCAGATAACATTTTTCCCTTCAATAATGAATTATCACAAAATATAAATTCTGTAGATTTGTGACCATGATTTGTACGCTCCTTGAGAGACAAATGCCAGTAAATGGTGAGAGCAAAAAAGTGACATGAACGGCCTGCCATATTTAAGTCCAACTCAAAGTCGATTTTAGTCTTTGTGAAACACACCCCAGAGCGGTAAGATATTGCGAAAGATGGACTTAAATACAGAAATTATCGGTCTTCATAGGACCTGCTGGTTTTGTCGTCTGGAAACAACCGATTGGTGAAATGGAGTCTGCAGGTCGCACATACTTTCCAAGTCCACCTCTGTATCACAAAGTGCATAATAAATCTATAACTATATGTATTCCTTGAGTTTCATTATTTCCATTTGATTTTGTACTTCCCTTTATCCACCTGGTGGTATTTAATTTGTGTCTGATTTTGTTTATGATCCTTTATGGTTACCGAAAATGGGTCTAGGTAGAACGGCGTTCGGGTCGAGAAAATATCGAATTCGATTTAAAACACAAACAACCAAACAAACCTGTTAATGTCAAGACAGACATTTCACTGGATAGAAGACTCAGTAGTCCACACATCTTACAGACCCATCCGCTTCGCCAATCTAAATCCTTGAAGATGTATTCGCCTCTGTAAAATTTGATATAATTGTATAGAATATTATGATAACAGACAGAGTCTACGATAACAAAAAAAGTTTTCTTTTTGAAAGCCCACCGTATTTAAAGCAGGGGTCTTCTTTTTCTAGTGGAGTATATAGAGGTACCAATCGATCCCATTTGGTATCCTTTCACAACGAGGTGGTTTTAGGTTATAAACCCTTCTGCACTTCACAACACACGAAATGCAGCAACAATATGAAAACAAAACAAATAATAAGCTACCGGTGACTATGATGGTGGTGGGTTTTTAATCAATATATACCCTTCGCATAATTTACATACATGAATATGTATAAGGGTCGTAACAATCCATTGTGACCTTCGTCACCTTTCGTCACCTTTCGGCACCCTTCAGCACATTGTCAACTCTAGTGCTGCACCTTTAGAAATCTATTGGCTCTTTTTGCACCAGCTAATCCCACCACTTGGCATCCGTTTACACCTCCGAACCCATCCATTTGAACCTCTTGGCACCAACTGGTACCTTCTTGATATGAATTTACACCGCTTGGCACCCAGTGACACTTGAATTGCAAACTTTGATTTTCCCTAGCTGCCCCCAAGAAAAGCTATAACCGTGATATGGTGAGTCTCGAATGACGAGACTAATTCAACATCTTTGTTTCATTTCCAGGTGAGACATGAATTGAATCTACACATTCTGAATTCCAGACTCAAGATACCATATTTTCAGTGCAGAGCGCTGGGGGGGGGGGGGGGGGGGGTCATTTACGGACGTTGTACCTAAACATGACGTCATGCAGCCCGATGATGAGCAGATAGAGACCCATGAGGAAGTCCGCCACCGCCAGGTTCATGATGAAGAACGAATGGACCTTATTATCCTCGCTGACGAAGCACCGGGCAAAGATCACCATCAGGTTGCCAAAGCAGCCGAGGAGGGCTACTAGCCATACAGCACCGCGGAGCAACCAGTTGCCCAAGAGATCGTCGACGTTCGAGATGCCGTCACCTTTCGGCAGGCAGACGCGGACGTTTGGCGCGTAGCCGCACATGAAGAAGAAATCGAAATAGCTGTAGAAAAACAAAAACATTGTGAATTATTATAAAAAATGAGATGGAATGAAGGGGAGAAGGTAAAATGTAGAAAAAGGAAAGGGAAAGGGAGGGAGGGAAGGAAGAGAGAGGGAAAGAAGGAGAGAGAGAGAGAAAGAGAGAGAGAGAAGGTAAAATGAGTGGGGGGGGGGGGGGGTTGAAGGCCAGAGAGGAAAGGGGGTTTGGTTGAGATTCAATAATTCATCAAATCATTCTTACATTCGTTTAGAAATATGCTGTGTCAGAGTAATGACCATGGATTTTAATATCAGGTGTTTTGCCATTGCTATGGCACCGATGTTCTGAATAAATTACTAGGTTGGTTGGGTATTGGGGAGCTTCCGGCTTTGCATGACAGGTACTGTGTGATTGTTATGGTAGAGCGCGTATGTACACATTGCTAGGTTGGTTGAGAATCAAGGACGCTCGGGCAAGGAATGGTGTATGCCACAACGGCCATTTTGTTTGAAAGTATTTTGGCTGCAAGATTGGAGCAGGGTTTTACTGAGGAGCCGCTTACCAGAGGGTTGATAGCGTGTCATTCCAGCCAAAGAAGAATCTTTCGAAATAGACCGTAGGCCTGGTAAGTGACATTTTAGTTGTTTCTAAGCAAGTTTATATCAACTGAATGTCTTGTTTTTTTACAACAAATCTGACCTTGATTGAAGACATATCCAATTATTCTTTAATATGCGGAGAGGGGCAAACAACCTAAGCTGTAAAACATGGACATATCTGTGACATCCCGTCATTTTTAAGGTTCATCAAGTATTAATCTTACTGCTGGATTACGCAGTAAAGGTCCAAGAGAACCATTTAATTTTTTTATGTAGCAAACGTACACAAACAATTACGAAGCATTATATAATGAGAGAATGTTTTTATCTTACATGTTATTTAGATTCTTGAGTCGGGTGAAAAGCTCTCGAGGTACTTCGGTTAACTTATTCTTCTGTAAATCTCTGTTAAAAATAAATAAATAAGAAATACATAAATACATAAAGCGTGTTGTTGTGAACAGATACGATAGCATGTGCCCTTATTCAAGTGGTGATGAGAAAGAAAATATATAGATAGATAGGTAGAGAGAGAGAGAGAGAGAGAGAGAGAGACGGAGAAAAGAAACGTTTAATAGAAGAATATATATCTTCACTTGACGGCCTCGCTTTTATCGCATTTCATTCATTGATTATTTTTTTCTGACCGCCCTTATGCCACATGACGGTTGGTGAAACGTGACTGTACAGGAATGAACTTTGAAGGAAGAAAAATAGATTCCAGTGTTATAAATCATAAGTTGAATGCAGGAAAGAAATATTGGGAAAAGAAACGATTTAAAAAACTCATTAAATATTGTTCTCATCTGAAGATGGAATTCAGTATTGATTTATGGCTGCATGGTATGTTATTGATACTTACAGTGATTCTAGCTTTATCAGATTATCGAAAGCATTCTCTTCGATGACTTTAATTTCATTTTCGAGCAAGCTCCTGTAAAATCGGGAAGAAAAGAAGCGATTCCTCATGATTTTCTTGTAACTGTATAGCATGGCAAAGAATCGATCATACCACAAACTATAAATACTATGTTCAATTGATGGCCACCCGGGATAGTAACATTCGAGAATTAGAAATGTTGACGTGCGAATTACATATTAGTGCTACATCAAAAGAAGCTTTTTCTTTTTCTTTTTCTATGGAAAAAGTCAACTTCCGACGTTCAAAGTATGCCAAGATATATCAAATTAAAAAAAAAATATATACATACATGTTTTGTTGTGAAAAAGGTATCATTTTGTCAAATAGAAATGATAGTTGAATATTCATTTTCCTTTTTCATGTTTGTATGTAAATTCTTTGAGAGGGCACTTTTTCTGAAATTAAAGGAGTAGGTTAAAATACAACATGATCGGAACTACTTTCGAAAAATCAACGCAGGGGCAATTTCTGTATCCTATATAAAATATGTCTGGGTTACGTAATACATCATTGTAATGTAAGCACATTTCAAAAGGTGACATACAAGACCATTTGAATTGTAGAACAAACTGTAAATGTCATTACTGTATTTAATGCACGCATGATACTGACAACTTGGATAATGTCTTCAAATCTGTTTCAGATACACCTCTCGAGAAATAAGAGGGTTTTTGTGCCACCCTGTGTTTAGTTATTCCTAACGATGTAATGTACATTTTATACTCACATGTCTGTCACGTTTCCTAACCCATCAAACATTCCGACCTCAATGCGACTCAGTCGGTTCTTCATAAGTGTACTGCATAAATAAATAAAATCATCATATATTGCATGAGCACATTGTAAAATTTATTTTGTACTAGATTGTATTATATAGACCTAAACTATTGACTGAAGCATCATGGAGTAATTATTGCCGAAGCTAAGATTATACGGGCGAAGCGGTCATGGAACCCCTGTTGATCAGCAATGAAAAAGAAGATTTTAAAAATTGGGGAACATGAAAGGGACTTCGTTGTCTGCTTAGCAGATTACACAGTCTATCGCTATCCATATTGTTTATATTTACGCTGTTAACTAGTTTAAGTAAACATAGTCAGAACATAAAATAATGCATAAACATAGTCAATTAGATATTACTGTTAACTGAAACAAGGGGACGGTTGAAAATAGGAAACAATGAATATATCTGATTATTTTAAATATAATTCATGATTTTAAGAATCAGACCAGTCAGATGTTTAAGTAAAATTAATCGTACGCCCTTGTTATCGAATACAAAAATGAAAACTTTCCTGATTAGCCCTTTTAACAATATTATGATTACTGACCTATTTCAAAATCGTCACTCTCTATCGTAATGTAGACGAATCACTGAACCATAATTAACAAGAAACATTTCAAAACATTCTATACTTACAAATGTTGTACGTTCTCGATGAGTGCAAAAGAGCCTGGTTCGATAGTAGCGATCTCATTCTCATCTAACTTTCTGTAAGGATTGAAACAAAAACAAAAGAGTGTACAAAATATTAGTTTCGTATGTATATACTTTTATCATGAGTAATATTGTTTGTTTTTATTTCCGTAATCGGATAAAGCGTTTCAGTTGTAATGACAGAGAACAACTGTTCTTCCATGAAGTCATTGATATACAAAAGAATGCTAAAAATGGATAAATATGATTAGTTATTACATTGGACATTTGCACTCAAGAAACAAAACTACAACATCATTTAAAATTCGTTTACTGTACTGGATATGAACCATATATCAAAATTATGAGAAGCCGCTTAAATAGGTTAAAAAAACAAGCACATTTTATACAACCTTAGAATTGCATGCAGACTAAAGGAAGACAAAAGAAACTTGCAGGCATAAACATTTTTTTTGGGTGCTAAAAATGTATTTACCACGCTTCAATCACTCATCATTTTCTTGGTGGAATAACGTAAGCTTCTTTGATTATAACAGTGCAGTGCATATCACCGTCAGGACAATCGTAATGACCATTAAGAAAGTAAACATATCCATCACACACCCACACAAAAGGTTATTCTATACTTACAGAATCTGCAGCTCGGGCATTACAGGAAATATCCCTACGGAAATATTCGTCAATTTGTTGTCGTGTAGCAATCTGCCACAAAAATAACAAAAGGAGACAATGATAATCAAAATGACAATTAAAAATCAGAGTAAATGGAATACAGATTATTTAGAACAAGGGGCCTTAGCGAGTTTTAACAACTCACCTTCTCACTTTCGCATTTAAATATTGCGAGTTAAATAAATCTTATTCTCGCTGCACGTTTAAACTTCTGTAGGGCAAAGACGATTTCTTCAAACTAAAATAACAGCTGTGGAGCCTTCCGAGGAAAGATGGCTTTAGTGGGATGTCGACCAGACAATGTAAATGATTTCTTAATACAAATCGGGATTACAATTACAGTCGAATTGAATATATTTTTTCGCATATAAAAACGCTGATTTACTATGTAGACGGGATTTGTCAATTCGGATGAACGCGGTATTAACGGATTTGATGTAGCTTTAATGTGGGATAATTACTTAAAGTTAATTAATAATTTAAAAACAACACAAGAAAAGGCCCGAGAAATTTTCTTAAAAATTGTTCATGAATATTTCATATTTCCCACTCTGATCCATGGAAGGTGTATTTTCGGGGTAATATTTAAAAGATTCCTTCAAGATTGAGCCGATTGAATGAAAGTAAAAATGAAAATAGAGTGGCAGAAAGATAAGCCATAATTTTAGGAAATCAGAAATGTAAACCGACACGGAAATTGATGAAAATAAACAAAATCAACCACTTCTGCAGAAACTCACAGTTTCAGAAGATTATCCATGCCGTCAAATGCACCATGCTCGATATTAGAGATGTGGTTGCTTGATAGATATCTACAGATAGAAAAAGAAACACACACTCTAAATGATTAAGTCTATTCCATTATTCTGGATGAAAAGCAAATAAAACAATATGACGTAATTTATGTCTTGCCAAAGGACATTCGTGCCGGGCCAGGATTCGAACACTCAACCCTTGGATTGAGAGTGAAGTGATAGAACCACTTTACCCTAGACACCTCAATAACGCCTCATACATGTCATAATAATTGAAAAGCATAATAATGGAGATGTTTAATTTTTAGTATAATAAGCAACCGTGTTAGGACAAACCGGATAATCATCCTATGGTAATTAACCGGACAACTAAAATCTAGGACGATTTGCCCGGTCTGCTACCCCCAAGTCAATCAATTATGAACCCCCTCGTTGGCTATGGGAAGTGACCCCCCCCCCCCCGGTAAAAAAAATCATCCGACCACCCTGTTAGATGTAGTCATTCAGTTACAGACTACCTGGTGTATAGTTGTCCGAGAAGATAATTGGGAACAAGGGGATCATGAGGACCAACGGATACCGCTTAGGCATTGTCGGCTACATAGATGGCGCAAGTAGATACAAGTAGTGCAGTCCCGCTTTAAGACAAGCCAAATATCACACTCAATATGAAGTTTACTGCAATATGTGAACTGTGATCAACCCCAAAATCCAGCAGATCACTTAACACATGACTAAACTGGATACTTACAAGTCTTGCAGTCTCTCCAATCCATTCATATGTGACGGTATGATTTCTGTGATTGCGTTGTAAGAAAGCTGACTGAAACAGAAAAAAAAAAATTGTTTCGAATTACACATCATGAAGCAGATGCATCTTTCCAAAAATAATGATAATGATGATGATGATGATGATGATGATGATGATGATGACGACAAGGTCGGAGGATTGATAATTTCAGTTAAAAGTAACTTTTATACTCTCATCTAATCCACCACATCATAACAAATGAATTAAGGTGATTAAAAACAGGTTAGTTCAGTACTTCGGATTCAAATAAAAATGAAATATGCACCAACACAACCTATAGAAAACACCGCATAATTATTACAAGAACATCAAAATCACAAGTTGCATATTCATGAAATGAATGATGATGATAATAATAGCAATAATAATAATGATAATAGTAACAATGATAATAAATATATAGTAATAATGATAATAATAACGATGATGATGATAATAATAATAATAATAATAATAACAATATACACAATAATAAATGATTATTGTAACAACAATGATAAATAGTTATAATAACAACAATACCAATATCAATACAAATGATAATTATTAATACAAAGTAATTTGCGGGGATTTACATAATTATTGGGGAATTAGTGAAAGTGATGGTTGATCGGATTTTACATTTTTTTTCGTTTCTCTCCTTTTTTCACAAATAATTGAAATATGCCTTTTATTAAAGTAACAGCTACAGCTCCTTCCTACCTTTATAATAAAAGATAACAATTGAATTGAAATTGAAATTAACTCTTAAATATCAACTTGTAGCCGAACTTTGCTCTTCTATCGCTAAAATTGTACGAAGATAATGGTTTTAATTACTATGATGACTTTGACAAGTATTCTAATTTCAGAGTAGCGTTTGCGCAATTGGAAGGAGAAAAAACAGCCATAATGAATTGGCAAGTAAATCATCATGACCAGGCACGTAGTACCGATTCAAAATATAATCTTTAAAATTCTCTTCAAATTAGGGAGGAGGTACTTTAACGGGAGGAGAGGATATTGCTCAAGCGTGTACGAAAATGGGGAGATGGGTGTGTATGGGGGAGGGGGGGGGGGGGGAGCTAGTTGGATTGATTATGATACATAAACCTTGCGATGGCTGGGGTGGGGTGGGGTGAATGTTTTCTGTGTCTGATACAGTTCATTATTCATGAACGGTGTGTCATTTTGGGAGAGATCGTTAATTCAAGAATAATCTTAGCTACTGATGGACTTACAGCACGGAGAGGTGGCGAAGATTGCTGAACAAGTCCGGGGTGAGCTCGGTGATCCCACACGCCACCAACTCCCTGTAATATAGGAAATAAAAATGTATATTATTGTATTAGGCAAACTTATTTTGTAACAAAGGTTTTGTTTCGAAAATAATATCGCTAGTGATATTCGTTTGTCTCGCAATGTGGTCAATAAGGAATCTAAAAGTTCACGACGTTTCGTGTGCTACTGCAACACTTCAAAGGTTTTGTTTCATGGAATATTGAGAGAGAGAGAGAGAGAGAGAGAGAGAGAGAGAGAGAGATAGAAGAGAAGAGAGGGAGAGAGAGAGACAGACAGAAAGAAAGAGGGGAGAAGGTAGAGGGATGGGAATTGGATGACAAGAACAGGAAGAGAAAAAAGAGAGACGAAAGGATTGATAGACTGATAAATAGATAGAAAGATAGGTAGATAGACGGATGGATGGGTGGATAGGGTTAAAGAGACGGGTAGAGAGAGGGAGAGAGAGAGAGAGAGGGAGGGGGGAGAGGGGGAGGGAGGGAGAGGGAGGAAGAGGGAGAGAGACAACATACAGAGAAAAAAAAGATAGAGGGGAAGGGAGATCGGTTGGGGAGGGGGGGGGGGCAAACAGAAACAGATAAAGCAAGGTAAATATGGAGGAAGATGAGACGAGGTGGACCTCTGCATGTGGCTGGTTCATAGAAATATATACTCTTGTCTGTTCAGATTCAGCTGCCCTTTGAGGGGAGCGAACACTGGATACCACCGGGGCCCGGGAGGCGTGAATCAAGTCCGAGGAGCCTTAAACAAGCAGCTAGCTGGTTATCCACTAACCCTATGGTGGGTATTGTATTTATTTACCACACTCATACGCTGGAAAAAGGGGGGAAATGATAGACGAATCTGATGTTTGTTTTGAAAATCGATCTTTGTCGGATGATTGGGGAAGTAAAAATGAAGATGCATAACCTGTTAAGTCCTTGAGCCGCGTAATGAACCAACAAAATGACCTTCAAGGAAAGTCACAATAAACAAGCAGTATTCCTTACATCGACAAGGACTACTCTTTATGAACTCTTGTTATATGACTCGTGCTTCTGGAGGTTGTAGTCTTGGTTTTATCCTTTATGATTCATCCTCATGCATCTTCCATTAAATCCTCAATATGAAACCTCAGTTTCGAAGGTTCTGTTTCTTGTTTTAGGTAGATGTTACTTCATTTTACTTTGCATATGACGCCTTTCAACTTTCAAGGCCTGCACACAAGATATTTGAGCTCATTTGGCATGTTTGGTACAAAGAGCTTGGTGATTTCATACACATTTTTTTCTTCTCCAAGAACAGGCGGTATATCTACTCGCCTCTCTTTTTACTCAGCTTTCGACGTGGGCATTTTGATATGTGTTGTCGCTTGTCAATTTAAAGAACCAATTGGCCGTATCGCACGTAAACATCCAAATAAGAAAAAGTACTGCAATAGAAATGAAGATTGTTATTGTAGTCGTTCCAGGAATACCACGATTATCAATTTAACAAAGAACGCGAGAAACAACAACCTAAGAAACCCTCAGCTAATGCCCGATAGAAATTAGAACACGAAATTGCTTAAATAAATGGCAAACAATTGTGTACTAAATTTGCAACAACAACAAATAAATAAAAAAAAAAAAAAAAGAAGAAGAAGAAGATGCTTACAGTTCTCTAAGGCTATCCAGATTCCGGAAGCAGTCTCCACCCTCACACCGGAAGTGATTCCGCGATAGTCGACTGAGAAGAAAACAAAGAAAGAGAGAAATGTTGGAGTTGGGTATAGTTATTAAAGTCTCAGGAATGCTATAAAGATCTGAAGATTTTAGACAGACTAAAGCCACTGACACTCACATAATCATGATTGTTATAATACGGTGTATCAGAAGCCCTTAAAGCTCTAAGTGATCTCAATGAATGCGGATTGAATTTTCACTTCTGTCACATCTTTTTTTTATGAAGGGGGGGGGGGGGGGGTGGCACAATTTTTCAATTTTTGTCAATGATTTTGGCAATGTTAATGAGTTTTCAATGAATCTAATGTTTAGGTGAACTTGGACAGAGAGACAGACAGGAATAGTGGAAGGGAAGGGATGGATGGGGAGGGCTGGGGGTAGTCCATCAGACTCAGGACACCCTATTTCTTAATTACATTCTTTAAAAACTTTAAAGCGACGGAGTCAAACACAGTTTCATTGGCAGAAATCAAAACTTCCCAAGCCTAGAAACAGGAACAAAATGTAAAACTCATTATATTACGAAACATTATGAATAATTCAGAATATGATCCGGTGGATGTAGCACACAAAAAAGCAGATTGTATATCATTCTTTTATACATTATTGATTAGCAATCTTCTCGATATGTCAATACTTACAGAAAAGTAAGTCGCTGGAGGTTGTCAAAGTGCGCCGCTGTAATGGTCTCGATTAGATTATCCGATAGATCCCTAGAATCAAAGCAAAATAAACACAAGACGAGAAGATAAAAAAGCCACGGAAAATGCTTTTCGCAAATTTATTATTCCGCCTTGTAGAAAGTTCAATATCAGTCTATTTACTAATGGTAGGTAACATATGCAGGTCTGATTATATTGTAAATAAAAGCTCCCAAGATATTCCTCAAGAATGTTATATAATTCATACAGTAATGGCAAGTGGACTTCTTGATAAGCGACAAATTAGGAAAAATAAATAATCCATACGACTTTCACATCTAACAAAGATAGCCAGATATAAGAAATTTCGCGATATAATTCCATGACGTGTGATAGAGCATGGATCAGTAACTCCATGGTTAGAGTTTTTTTTTGGGACAGAGAGCACGGCAATGTAGAAAGATATGAATAAGGCCGTAAACATGAAAAGAAAGATGTTGTATTGCCCTTTGCGACCGACCCAACAATCTTGAAATCTACGGTCGTTTTTTTTTTTACCTTAAAAAAAGAAGAGAAGTATAAAGTATAAAAAATATGTATTAAAGCATCCAAAACTGAGAAATATCAGCCCAAAGAGGGAGAAAAAAAATACAAAAAAAAAAGAATTCCGACCGACCGACCCATGTTTTGGCACCTAAAGGGCAATACATCATCTTTAAAGGTAAAGACCAGTATCGGTAACGCCCCAATTTCAAAAAATGAAATGGAAGCTCTCATTACCAATCATGTGAAAGAATATGTTTTGACTAATACAATTGTCATGATGATAACAAATTTGCCGGGAAACCGCCTACTAATTCATATATTTGGTAAATTTGTTTCTCTCATGGTCGTGTGAGAGATATAGGGTAGTCCCGTATACATCTTTCTGTGTATAGTGCTTGTAACTTTACGAAGAATGGGCCAAATTTCTTATCATTTTGATGATTCCAGAACCTTGCAGATGCTAGATGCTAGATGATCAACCTTTTCTGATCGATTCCACAACGTTTCTTTCACAATGCAATCGCATGACCATTACTGGTCTTTACCTTTAAAAAAAGGTTTAATGGGGAAATATACTTACAGCATTTCCAGGCTCGTCGTGTCGTAGAAGGCATCTTCGTCTATTGTTTGCATTTGATTGTGGGTGATCACCCTGTATAGTGATGTAGAGAGGGAGAGGTAGTGAGAGAGAGAGAGAGAGAGAGAGAGAGAGAGAGAGAGAGAAAGAGAAGGCGAGAGAGAGAGAGAGAGAGAGAGGTGGGAAGAGAAATAAACAGAAAGAAAGATTGGAAATAGAGTTAATAACACAAAATATAGAGGTTCAGAGTGTTGGAGGTTATGGCAGAACAAAGAAATTAGAAGAATTAAGAGTCAGAGAGACAGAGAGAGAGAGAGAGAGAGAGAGAGAATCATGTCAGAAATTGACGCAGTATTTTCTTTTATAGTGTGAAATAGAAGAAAAAAAAGCTGATAAACTGATAAGATTAACATAGAAGGCAGCTGGGAGATCATCATAATGAACTTAACCCGAATTATGTAGACTGATAAGCGGGATGAAAATGTTTTAATGTTCTATCGATCACTCCGAATCATTCTTATTCTCGGTGAACGTGATTGTGTTATAGGAATACCTACAGTTATTGGTATTATTCATTACAAAAGCTTTGACGTTAAGCTTGGACAGGAGGGTGTAAACTTGATGACTTAGTGAAAGTTAATTGTGTTGACTTTCTACATATTCGGGTTTGAAATTAGCGAACCTGTAGGATGCCGAGGAGGAGAAAAAATAGGAAGAGGTCTGAAGGAGGGAGAGAAGGATGAGGAGAAGGAGGAGAAGGAGGAAGAGGATGAAAATGAGGTAGAGGAAGAGGAGGAAAGTGAGGTAGAGGAAGAGGAGAAGGAGAAAAAGGAGTGAAAAGAGCAGGAGGAGCAGGAGGAGGTAAAAGAGGAGAGAAACGAGGTTGAGGAGGAAGAGGAGAAAGAGAAAGAAGAGGGAAAGGAGGAGGAGGAGAAGGAGGAAGAAGGTGAAGCTTCAGCTAAACTAACTTTATTATACTTATACAGAGAAAGAGAGAGAGAGAGAGAGAGAGAGAGAGAGAGAGAAAGAGAGGATAGGGTTGAGAGAAAGAAAAATGAGAAAGAGACACAGGCAGGCAGACAGACAGCCAGAGAAAGACACAGAGAGATAGATAGAGAAGGGGCAGGTAAACAGACAGACAGACATACCGACAGACAAACAAACATACAAAGACATGGGTATATAGGATGCAGGGGGTAATAGTTTTTGATTGGCATCATCGCCCTCATGGGATGAACACATTACGTGCCCTACTCAATCTCGGTTAATAAAAAGCGCCAATATTGTTTAAAAGCGGATGCCATGGGACCGTAATGTTTGTGATTCACCGACGTGGTCTGATTTCAAAATTCATATCACCCTTAAGCTAGTATGATGCTTCAAGAAAAATCAGTTAATGTTTGAAGGGCGGGAAAAATTCCGAGGAAAGGAAATTAGGAAAGGCATAAACGTGCTTGTATAGCGGCATGTGCAGACGTGTAAATTGGAATACCTGTCAGTGCAACGCACAAACTATTATAGCATTGACGAAAGAAGTTATGGAAAGTGAAAACATGATCTTTCATTAATATTTCCACTGCGGGCTATGATTCTTTTGATTTAATCATGAAAGAGTCGTAATCACAATTCAAACATTTAAGTAACTGTCGTTGAGTGATTCAGACACTTGACCTTCAATGTACAGGTTGAATAGTTCAAATCCTCGCCCAATACGTGATAATATAGTATTAATGACTGCTTTGAGAGAAATAGTTGTTTTTATACGCTCTCGGGAAGGTTAGAATTGTGCTATTTCCCGAGGCGTGCCGAGCGGAATAGCCCAATTGTAACCTTCCCGAGAGCGTATAAAAACAACTATTTCTCGAATATTAAAGCAGTCATTAATACTTTTATATGCCGAAAAAAAATAGACTAAAAAATATATATATATTTTTTTCTGGTCGAAGATGGGATTCGAACTCTTGCGTACATGAGGTGAAGTATCTACAAATAACGCCGTAGACCACTCGGCCATCGCGCACTGTTAACATGTTTGGCAGTTTTCTCCAATATATACATTAAAATGAATTGAAAACGGATTCGCGTGATGGATGCTTCGCAAAAGCTCCATTAAACGGACCCTTCTTTTACTTTTGCAATGCATATTGGCACGAACTTAGATCAAGATCTATCGGCAGATGTTGTTTTTTTGTTTTTGGAAGTTTATTTTCGTCTTCATGTCAACAATGCAAGATAAAATTGTCGGTAAGATCGATCGAGTTTCAATTGTATTGAAATTACCGACCAATTTTTCGCACACGTACGGTATCCTCAATCGCTCAGACCATTTTTTAACATGTAAACCTATGGGGTAACCATGGAGACTGACCTATTTTCCCAATAACCATGGTTATTGGGATTTTAGAACTGTTTTAACCATGGTTACTGGGAATTTTCGGGAACAGTTAAAGTTTATGAATGCAATTTCGACCAATCAGATTGCTGGATTACTTAAGTGAGGTATATAATATTTAATAATATTTAGTTTTTATATAGCGCTTAATACAAATGTCTCTAAGCGCTTTACAAATACCCCGGTCATTGGATTGGGTGCTTACCCGCACACACTGTGTGCACAATCTCCACTCCCTGGGGAGCATTCCAGCCAGGCGTTACTTGACGCTCAAAAACTGTTAGACCAACAATGACGGCCGCATCCTACCGGGTACCCATTTAACACCTGGGTGGAGAGTAGCAAGTGCAGGTTAATATCTTGCCAAAGGATATTAGTGCCGTGTCTAGATAGTTCCATCTTAAAACGATTTGCCTCTCTCTCAATCCAGGTGAAGCAAGTGGGCAACGGCTAAGAAATAATACCCGAATTTGCTTTTTTCAGGCAGTTCCAACGGCGCTTTTTATTCCAACATTTAATACTTACGGCTTATCTGCCGTTAATGTTAGCCTGCTATAAACGGGTTTTTATATTGGAAAACCTTGAGCGCCAGTTGGTGGCAGATTTCAGCAGTGTACAAGAATCACTGAGAATTATTATTGTCATTTCACGTGACACATGATATAAATGTATTATAGCCTCAAGTTGCAAGTCTTGATATTTAATTCCATAATCATTCAATCATTTGATATTGCACCATGTTTTTCATGAAAGGCAAATTGAACAGCTCGACCACATGACTATATGAAAGTATGATGGATGAGTCTTTTCTTTGAGAGAACATTCACGCCGCAGCATTACGAATCTTAAATAATTATATGCATTATGCAGCTGGTTATATTCATTTCGGCATTCTTTGAAAAGGATTTATTGTACTTCATCATTAAGTCATAAGTCCTAATTCGACTTTGTATGTCAATTGTGATACAGACCACATGTAAATCAGAGCATTTCATTTGTTCATCTACAGGTATATTGACATGTACGAGCTCTACTGAATGATTCCCCAATCAAGAACGGGGGTTGGTGAGGGAGGGGGAGGGAAACCAGACGTACTTCCAATTCGAAACCCTTTATAGTATTGAGTCCGGTGGCAGTTGCTCCAGGCTTCATTCCTCAAACATAATATAGACCCGTATTTTACTAAAATATAAGCCCGCCCCTGGGTATCATTTAAAAAAAAATCTTAAATCGGATTTAAACGAAAAAGTGAAAGTTTAAGTTTTCTTTTGTTAAACATGATCTGGTCTGCAGGGACGGTTTTTCACTGAATTAGTACAACACGGCCCGTAATGCTTGAGTAGCGTTGCAATTATCGGGTGTTAGCTTAGGTTTAGGTGTAGGGTGAGGTACAGTGTTTGATCCAGGGTTTTATTCAGGAGTTTCGTTAGTGCAAGACGTTTACCATGAATTTTGTTCGCAGGAGCATGACATGTGAGTTCTAAAACCATGATCAGCCCTTTAAATTTTTCATTTTTGCGAAATTGTGCCCCCCCCCCCCCACCTTTAACACAATTCTGGATCCGCCACCTGGAAGTTTTACTTCGAAATATTGCAAAAGGAATGTGGCTGGCATCCTTTCTTCTTGCTATAATCTTTCCAAAGCAGTATTAACATGCATTATAGATCTGCATTACAGATCAGGATTATAGACCAATATTATAAGAGCAGGATTGCGCGGGGTGTTATTCGCCTGTTGGATTTGGGATGTATGACTTCCAGCGTGTTAAAGAGTGAAGGAGGTAAAGAGTTAGAGATGAAAGAGTAGGATGAAATGATTTTGTTCCATCTTTTAAACTTTAAATGTCAAGTACACGTGTTTATGTCTTCGCCAAATCTTCTCCATGAGAAGAAATGCTCACAGGGAAGGCTTTGGGAAGTTACATCTTCTTTTAGAATGAGATTAACGCGACTTCCCCACTCAAAGCTCAGCACGAACATCATGAAATTACTAACATGATACATTGAGAAACTTTATCACCCATCGCTGTCGGATATTAATGATTAAAGATTCCTAATAATCATTGCACAGCACCAAGCTCGTGTATCACACAACATGTTCAAAAATGCGTAATGCGATATGGTTGCGCGTGGCGGTTGAGCGTGTGTTTTGGCGGGAAGGGCATGCATGCATCCATGAGCGCCCGGGATCCAAATAATGCTCTTGGTCTACAATGACTTTCGTGCAATGACCCCCAAAGGCATCCACTTTCGCGGGAGAAAATTATGTGTTACATGATATGAAACGTCCTCGAATATGACATCGTGTGCTGATGAAGCCGCGGCATGACTGAACAAAGCTCGACTCAAAATGATACCGAGCAGGTAAGAGCAAAGTTGATACCAGGTACTTGATAATGAACATGATGAACATGCAGTGGTGTAAATAAAGGGGCACGCCCCCCCCATCGAATGGTTTAAAATGATGAGAAAGAAAAAGAAAAGGGAAAAGAAGAAGGTGATAAGGACGAGAAAAGGAGACGCCCCTAGCCTATATCTCGTTCCTCGCCTAGTTTAACTTGTAAATTTGCATTTTACTTTCCGAGTAAGACCTATCATGCGCCCTCCCCCAAATCATGCCAGTGCCCCCTAAAATGAACAAGTACACGCTACGCCACTGTGAACATACACCCACATGTTGATTCCTTGTTTACAAGAAGGACATATCAGAGAGATGAGGATGAGAGAGAAAGTGTTGTTGGTAAATTATTCAGTTTAGTGCTATCATTATGAGTGGGACTAAAAGCTGCAAGAAGGGATCGAAAACCTCTCATCTTCTTATCCCACCAATCACGTGACTATGAGCCGGAGGCTATCTTGATATGAGCACACTAGTGACATCCTTACATCCGCTCCTCCTGTTCATGAGGGTTTACAGCTGATACAAACGACAGATAAAATGATTTGCTCGTAGCCAAGTAAGTTGAAAAAGGAAAGTAAAAGAAAGTCAACTAAGTCTATTCCTCGATGATGGTGTGGTGAGAGGAAATGGATGCCTGGGAGGATATTTTATTTTGTCAAGAACAATTTCTGGAAGTGATTAAAAGAATTGCGTAAACCCAAAGGGAGGGTGTTGCTTTTTGGAATTTACTCGTTAAAATCCCAGAAAGATATTGCGGTATATGCATGGCTGCTCAATGATTATTCCACTCCCTGTCCATGGAAGGATTCCCCTTTTCGGAATTAATTTCTGTATAAGTTACCGTCAGCCACCCATCGTTAACACAACACAATCCCCCAAACGTCCCCCCCTTTTTTTTTACCATAACCAAAAGTAACGCATTCGCAATCAGTATCGCCTCCTCCATCGGAGTGATCACCTCCACCATCACCACCACCACAGTTATCATTACATTCACCTCGATCATCACCACCAACATCATTACGACAATCGTTATCACCACCACCACTACCACCACCAAGATAATCACCATCAACACGGTCTCCACCACCAGAATAACAACCACCACCAGCATTAACCTAATCACCATCACCACCATAATCACCAAGATAATCATCGCCATCTTCACCACCCATCACCACATTCGACTTAACCTCCACCTGAATCATCATCGCTACCAAAATCATCATCACTTCTATCACCATCATCATCGCCCCCTCCACCCAACAATAATAATTACCATCATCACCATAGTCATCATCCCCATCAACACAACCATTATCGGCCATCATCTCCACAACCCCATCACAAAAATCATCACAATCGTCACCATCATCACACACCACCAACACCATCACAATCAACGGCACGGCAATCACAAGCGTCAAAATAATCACCACAATCACCACCATTACTATACCACCAGTGCCACCATCACAATCGTCACTACCATCACCATAATCATCACTATCATTACAACCATCGCCACCACCACAACACTCATCGCCACAATCACCAGGGGCGGATCTAGCTTTTTGCTAAGGGGGGTGTTTGACCAAAATAATGACGATGCGGAGCATCGTCCACGAGCCGCGAAGCGGCGAGCCGATTTTTTTTGGGGTGTTTATTTGAACCCCGTAAGTGATGTTTTCCTGGCATCTATTAACACAATGGAGACCATAAAAAGCAGTGCATGATAACGTCTTTTTTAATCAAGTAACAGTTAAATACACAGTTATATCCAGAGTTATCATGTGTTTGGTTAAGTTACCAGATGAGTTGAATATCTTCTCACAATATTTGCACTTGAAAGGGTTTCTCTCCAGCGTGCGTTCTTTTTTCTTTCTTTTTTTTTCCTTTTTCCTTTTTTTTTTTTTTTTTTGGGCCGCCCAAGGGGGGGGGGTTTAAACCCCCTAAACCCCCCCCCCCGTAGATCCGCGCCTGATCACCATCACCACTACCATCACAACGCCATCATCACTACTATTCTCGTTAGCATTGCCATCATCATAATCATAATGATAATGCACTTTCCTTTTTTCAGAAATGTGATGCTATCATCCATATATCATTTGTTATCATGCTGCACTTACAATTCTCGAAGCATGGTCAGATTCTTGAAGCTGTCGTCATGGAGATGAGTGATGCGATTATCCGACAAATCCCTGCATCAAAGAAGCATGATTACATTTACATATTTACCATCTTAAAGATTTGTGTGATCTTTTGTTAATAACGGGGATAGAGTAATGGCCCATAATTCTGAATAATTCTCTTCAAAATCAAAGTAGGGACCTCCCCAATACCCTACCTCCAGAAGATGGTGATATCAGATTTTGTATCATATAATCTACTTTGAATTCCCTTCTGCGCTATGGTATCTAGTCTTTGACAGGGGCACATGCAGTTACAAATAAAAAACGATTTATTGAAATTGATAGACATGAATATAAATTATGATTTGAATATATAAATGATTATGGTCTCTAGATATCTGTATTTGTGTGGGCAAAGTTGAGTGCTTGTGATGTGATGTATCGCTCATTCTAATTAACCAGCTAATTATAGCTTTGAAACGTCTTTTGAAGAATAGAAATTGAAGGATTTTCTCCTCCTTCCCGCCCACGATTTGATACCCTCATATCAAACAAAAGAAGAAAAGAAATTTGTATCTCGCGTCTATGTGTCAAATTACTAAACAGAAAAGAAAAGGAAACACATTCAAGCCCTCTAACGTTGATCTTCAAACCCACACAAACGACCGTCGAACTAAATTGGTAATGTAGACGTCTCTTATCATCTACTTCATTATGAATTCCAAGTACTTTTCGTCTCAAATTCGATGAGATATTTTCTACTAATAGCTGAAAAACAAAATTAGACTTGTTTGGATGTTGGTAGAATCGACTACATTTCATCTTCATAACTTAACCGCTAACCTTCAATGTAAACTTGAGATTTGGAGCAAATTGTTGGGAAAATATCCAACATTTTAGAAAGAAGGTTGCATGAAAAATAAAACATGAGCAACGATACTTACAAATAAAAAGTATCGCCTAGAAGCCCCTCTGGTACTCTGTCCAGTTGTTTTGATGTGCATGCTATTTCCAGCCCCACTGCTTCCCCACCTTCAATGAAAGCGGCAAAAGCGCTGGGGTACACGTCTTGTAGCGATTCATAGTAGTCGAAATTAATCATCGGGTCCTCGGATAGGAGAACACATCGGCATACATCCGGGTATGTCCCCGCATCTTAGGAAACAAATAAGTCTTGTTTTTAGATAATGAGTAACAGTTAAACATGATTATGTCTGTAAGGGACCCCACTGGAAATAAGCTCTCGAGCTTTCGTGGGTTATCCTGTTCAAGCTGACTTATTTTTGATCTGTTATTATTGTATATTGTTGTATGTTGGAAGCTTGTCGAATAAAATCAATCAATCTATCTACATATTATATTCAGCTAGAAGTCTTTAGCAGGCCGTTTTCAAAAATGTATTGGCTAATGCCTTAAATTCAACAATTTTGAAATGATATATTTTGGAAATTCTGCCCTAAAATATAAGAACGACCCTTTCAGAAGAATTGAACGAAACACAAAAGAATACTTATCTCTACTGAATCGCCTGTTTCAAAAGATCGAGCAATTATATATGAAAAAGATAGCAATCGCCTTCAAAATTTCCATTCACTTTTTTAACCTTCCGATTAACCATGCGATAGCATTTTTGGGTTTTTTTCCAAATATAATAACCTTATGTGCGAGTGGTGTACGAGTTGACTCCCCTCTTACAAATATATATTTGTGAGGGGAAAAAATGATGTATTATATTCCTTTTTCTTTTTTTAAACAGAAGGGGCGGCTGATGTGGCCTTTGGATACGCCCCTGTACTTACCACACGCTGGATGTATGAAGTCTTCCTCCTCAGATGAGTCGTCTTGCTTGCCATGGTCCTTGAAGGTATATATACGTCTGTTTATATCATCAACTGTTATAGATACAAAATAATAAGATTTCTTAAGATTTTCAGGTGATTTTAATAGTTACCATATTGACTTTCTCGTGTATGAACGAAAATTAAAGGCATGAGTTAAAACGAGCACACCTATTGTATTACAGCATTTTGTAGTAAAAAGTAGTAACATGAATTCATGTAGTATCACAAATACCTGGTAGGAATTTATTCCTTGAAACGCAGCGCGCGTAACAGCTGCACTGCTAAAGCCATGGTAATAATGCTGCATTATTGTAGAGCGCTTTAATATAGAGACTTCCAATAAAGTAAGTGTTAGGCGCTATATAAGCACTATAAGTATTATTAAATACGACAATACATCATTTATAGATATGAGAACAAGGGAACAATGTTCACTTCCACTATTCTCCAACGTATCTTCTTTTATATATTTGTGCATAGACAATGTTTGTTTTCTGATGCATTTGACATGTATGGATTCAGTTACATGAGGTAATGAATCGTATATTTTCCTACTTTTTTTTTCTACGTGGGCTTCTCGCCAAAAATTCCGCCTTGTCGCAAAATATAAAACCATACAGCTTTGCCTTTCATGAGGTTCATGCATCGTGTTTTGGTGTACCTATAATGTCCGTGATTTATGGGAAAAGATTAATCAACCTTCTGATTATGGAAATTCCATTCATTTGTGTATTAGAAATTACTCCAAAATCTCCGAAAATAAGACAGTTTTGACTATAGCAAGTACACGTTTTATTTATCTGAAACAAAATGTCGCCATTTTCATACCACATTCATTTATTCCGTCTTTTTACAGATGATGTTCGTGATATTACCCGAATGGCTATTTAAAAAAAAAATTCTCATTAAAAGAGAAGCTAAAACTTATCTAGGCCTGTAGAGCCAGTGGAATTTTTTTCTTGAACTATCGTTTCTAACCAGAGCAAACCCGTAATACTCCTTAATACCGAATACAAAGAAATTAAAAACAAATCTTGGGTAATATTTCCGCTTGTGGACTTTGATTGATAGGTAACAGAGAAAAAGGCTTAGATACTGTAAAGCGGAAATAATAAGTCCATGATCTATTTGAGGTTAATCAGGTTTTAAAGCTCCTCGTCTTCTCTTCATCCATCATGTCCGTGTACATGAAAATAAGGGTCTAGAAAAAGAAACAAAACGTCATCTTCAATATCTTGCGCACGCAAAAATATCGACTCCGAAATCCAGGGCGGTCTCTATTTTCATAACCAATCTGGAAACGATACTGTGGCTTAGGTTCGATTGCGTATCTGTCGCTAAAGCGACCGGTGATGCTCCTGACCTTAATAATCGTGTTTTTATTCTGTCTCTTGTGAGTCTATCCATTCCTTCTCTCTCTCTCTTTTTTCCCTCGGTCAATCGTCCGTCCCCTTGCTTTACATCCCTCTCTCTTTATTTTTGGCTCTGCCATTTTTTTCTTGCATACACACGAACACAAAACCCACCCTAACATACACCCACAATCCCATACACACGCACTTGCACGCACATATACACACGCACCCCACACACTCATTATATATCTTTGTCTACTGCCGCTGTCTTTCCACCTTACCATTATATTCAACTATACAGGTGAGAACTGTTAAGGACAAGTTTGTTTTCTAATATACTTTAATTTTGATAAAATGTCTTTTAATTTCTGTGAGTATTAATATGTTGCGCATTTTTTTTGGAATTACTGTTCCCAATACTCAGCCCTCTATTCCAACTACCTATCTATACATCTCTCATATTTCTCTCTTTTCCTCTCTCTCTCTCTCTTTAAATTCTCTTATCGACCTCTTGCATATACATCCCCTCTTGCATAATTCCCTCTCTTTCTCTCTCTCTCTTTCTCTCTCACTTCCCCCTCTCCCCTTCCCCCTTTCTCCCCCTTTCTCCCCCTTTCCCCTTTCTCCTCCTTTCCCCCTTTCTCCCCCTTTCCCCCTTTCTCCCCCTTTCCCTCATCCTTCTGTCTTGCATGTCTTCTGTTCATTCACTCAGCTTCGCACCGAGAACTTGTTAAGCCAATACGATGAGACTTGCCGAATAATAGCCGAACAGGTCGCCCCGTTTAGATTTAGATTTCAGTGCTGAAAATCAACACCCTTCCCTACGTCACCACATAATATTCTCCATATTCTCGCTGTAAGTTAAGACATCGTGATATATTAAATTATGATAAAATCAATTTCAATCATAGTCTTCTACTATATCATAACGACATGGCTACGCCTCCGCAAACAAGTCTCTACAGTTTCTTTGATCTTCCGTAAATCATTTCTAACATTGTTATGTATCTGTTTGTATCTATTTGAAATCAAACCTCAAGTTTTGGTTGCAATGAAGAAATAACTAGAATAATACAAATTCAACTAAATGACTTTACATGGAAACTAGTGCCTTTCTGGAATAATACTGTAGCTCTAGAGCCTTAGCATGGCGGATCAGCTACAGCCGGGGTATTATGATATGACACTTGTATCAAGTGCAGTATATTATATTCATATAAACAAATATATGTTATCATTATCATACCATTAAATGGATTACATATTTGTTGTATTTTCTGAAATTGTTGCAACATATCCAATAGGCGACAGGCCTTTTTTGTAATATATTTATTCTTGTTATACGTTCAGACTTCATCAAGCCGTAAAAAACAATTCGCTTCCCGATACCTTCCGCCATTGTGACGCAGCGACGTCCAATTAATTTATGATGAAATAAATTTCAGACATACCCCTTGTAATACGTTCATAACGATGTGGCTAAGCCTTTGCAAAGAATCTAGAACTACATTTACATTAATAATACTATACCACTATAAACAATCAAACACGATAAAGTATATCTTCTGGAATTATTTGGATGATGGCTTAACGTTTCCTTTGTAGTATGCGAGATTGTTTCAATACTCCACTTTCTATAGCAAACAAACATACAAAAAGAAGGGTATTAAAAGGTAAGAGGGAAACAAACAAAATAACAGAATGCGAAAAGGCAAAGATAATGGAAGTAGATGTCGGTTTTAATTTCGTATTCATCAAGAAAAAGGAGTGGGCAAAATGTTTCTTTTCAGAAGGACACCAAAGTCAATTCCATGCATAAATTGCACGCTTCTGTCACTACTATTACTCCCAACAATTTTACATGACTTCATGACTTTGTTTTCTGCGTTTTCCACCTCCCACTCGCCATGTCATACCGATAGGGTGTGGTCCCGCTCTCCCTCCCCCGCACTCAGTAATGAAAAGACTGGACACCACACATGACTATGAACTACTACTTGGTTATGGCTGAAGTTTATTTGCTTCTTACAAAATGCTAAAGCAGGCGAGTAAAATAATTTTCTGTTGCTTTTACACAATGATGAATGAATATGAATGTATCCCAAAATAGCAAAGAAAACAGACAAACCAAAACTTTTCGCCTTGCTCTCATCGGAGTAAATCACGAAAATGAACAGAAATTCAAAATCAGCCAACATAAGAGGAAGCTAAAGGATCATATACATATATCTTTATAAATGCATGCTTTCTTCGGCTTAAAGCACTGAGCTGTACACATCATTTTGTCGTTTCTAGATGTCAAAGTGTGCTTTCAACAAAACGAAAAACAATAAAGTGGACGAGATATTCGCTTGGTTTCGTACGGCGTATCTTATGGCTATCTGCGTTCAATGGGGGTGCTTATTTAAATTGAATGAAATGGGAGTTCTGCGTTTGGACCCGCATTCCATGAACATTAGACCAAATAATAGTAATAGCCTTCGCTTGCTTGACCTCGAAACGCAATCTTGGCCTGCGCAATATACGATGACATGCATGTAACCATGATATGGGAATGAATATTAATAAAGTAAACACTGATGAAAACGGATCAGTTTGGGAGAGAGGGGAATTTCTTCTACATAAAACGGCAGCAAGTCATATTTCGAACACATTGCGTTAGTATTTGTTTACCTTTTCTCTTTTGTAATAATGATAATGCCATTAATAGGCCTACATGCTTTGTGATATTGTGCTTATATTTAGAAAAAATGTGATCGAAACAGCAATATTACGGACTGTAAAGAGTCCATACGGCGTAGTAAAACCTTTATTTGGTTTTTGTTTTGTTAATCAGATCAGTATATTTGCGCAAACGTCTGTTTATGTATTCAATAAACGCCGCAAAAGCATGTTACAATAATCAACAGGTCCACTATCTGTTTAGTAGCAACGCTTGTAGTTGACGAACTTTCATTTTGAATGGAATAGATGGATGAAAAATTCATTGGGGACATATTACAAGGAATCGTCCCGTGAAAACACTAGTTTTATCCATCGGTTTGATCACAGCCATGTTAGTTTAGCTTGGTGTAGTCACGTGATCACGTCCCGTAAATCGGTCAAACTCGCCCATATTTGCCCGCTATCCCCACTGATTTCTAGAGGTAAAAATCCTTATATGTCGGTGGCTATCCCATCCGCGAATGCATTCCATGCTATCTTGATTCTGTATATTGGGGGGGGGGGGGGGGGGGGGGGGGAGGAGGGTGGAGGGGGCACGATTACAAAATTATCTCGTGGATCCAAAAATGACCAGAAGGGTGCCGCGACTTTCTCTTTTTAGGAGAGATAGATAACGTAGATTCTTGGACCCAAAGATAGGTCTGCACTAATATAAATCTGGAAAAATAAATTTGTCTTGAGAAATAGAATTTTAAAGAAGCCATGAAAATACTTTATTCGAAATTTTACAAAAGGGTTTTAGAAAAATGGAACCCTTTCATCTTGATTGAAATATATACATATTATGTACATTATGTTCGTATACTTTATCTATTCTTCATCTATGGAGAGGGGAAGGGGAAATCTTGTTCTCTTTTTGTGTGTGGGCAGGAATAGAGTTACACCATAGATTTAGTGTCTTGGTTATTCTTCAAGATCCAGGTTTTTATTTAAATTGAGAGCTTTCCCATAACCTGCTTCCTCATCCTTTTATCTATATCCGTAAATAAATCACTTCCACGTCTCAAGAGAGCAAAATCGAAGAGATGTTGTTGTTGGACGGAGACGGGGTAACGTCTTTCTAAAATTGGCGATCCCAAACTTAAACTACGGCCTAAATACATCGCAACGGCGTTCAATTTCGGTCGATCTTACTCTGGTTTTATCGGAAGCGCTCTTTACAGTCACTCGAAAGAGGACTCTTTAATCGCGCATCTTTTAATCACTGGGCGAGTCATTCGATCCGCTGGCTAACTTACGTTTGCGTTTTGGAGGGTCGATTTTTATCCCCCGCTCTCTCTCTCTCTCTCTCCTTCTCTCTCTCTCCGTAATGCCTTTTCTCTCTCATCCTCTCTATCACTCTCTTCCTCTCTCTCTCTCTCTCTCCCTCTCTCTCTGTTTGTCTGTCTGTTTGTCTCTTTCTCCTTTTCTTCCCTTTATCTCTCTCTCTCTCTGCCTGCCACTCTTTCTCTCTCTCTCTCTCTCTCTACCTATCTCCCCCTCTTTTTCACTCTCTCTCCCCCTCACCCTCTCTCTCTCTCTCTCCCCCTCCCCTCTCTCTGTCTCTTTTTCTCTCTCTCTCTCTCTCTCTCTCTCTGTCTTTCTCTCTCTCTCTGTCTTTCTCTCTTTCTCCCTCTCCCTGCACGCGCCGCGACCTAAATTCCAGGAGTCGAATAACCGAAATTAATGCAAAGAGAACAAAGTGAATGACACGAAGGTGCTCGAGAATTGACATCATTTTAAAAGGAGAAATTAAGAGATTGGTAAACTATACTTCCGCGTTTCCTTAGTACACCAAAAAATGAACTCTGAAACCCATAGCAGAATATTGATTCAGTCATTTTGTGTATGTAGTTGATACACTTTCTCGAATAGAAGCAACAACTTGGCGCTGTGGAACCATATTAATAAA
The DNA here is from genome assembly GCA_035222895.1 of Strongylocentrotus droebachiensis. Taxonomy (NCBI): domain Eukaryota; kingdom Metazoa; phylum Echinodermata; class Echinoidea; order Camarodonta; family Strongylocentrotidae; genus Strongylocentrotus; species Strongylocentrotus droebachiensis. Next base: position 165,415 of record JAVYIG010002033.1, on the reverse strand, counting down.
TAAATTTACCGACACCTTAAAACTGAATTTGCCTTACTGAAATCTAATGCCAGTATTATCGTGGAATTTTCGCTAGATTCTGAACCGAATCAATTCAATCAAAGCATTATGCAACTGGAATAACACCGGAGCAAGGGTTAAAAGTGGGCTAGTACACGGATAGTGTTTTAATATCTACTCTAGATAATAATCTGGTGTGTAGTGGTGTCGTGTTCTAGTTGATAAGTCTCTTGACTATAGACCATGTGGTGTGGGGTCTAATACCTGGCGTGCAACTAATGTCCCTTGGAGAGGCACTTATCTACCAGTAATATTTACTTTTATGATTAAAAAATATTTATAATGCGTATAAAAAACCTGTGTTCCTCGTGAATTGTGCAGCTTCATTGTTATGAGAGAGAGAGGGAGGAAAAGAGAGAGAGAGAGAGAGAGAGAGAGAGAGAGAGAAAGAGATAGAGAGAGAGAGATAGAGATAGAGAGAGAGATAGAGAGAGAGAGAGAGAGAGAGACGATACAAATTACTCGTCGCATTCTTTATTCTGCCTCCATGTATTACATAACATGTACATGTACACTGATGTGGGTCTACAGTTGCAATCAGTGATACATTTCGTGGAAAGAGAATGCTGTTCCTCATTAACATGTACACAGTAATTGTATATTGTTTAATAGCCCTAAACTGGAGAGAGAGAGTGATAGAGAGTGGGAGGGAAAGAGAGAGAGAGGTAGATAGATAGAGATATATATATATATATATATAGAGAGAGAGAGAGAGAGAGAGAGAGAGAGAGAGAGATAGAGAGAAAAGTGATAGAGAGTGAGATGGAAAGGGAGAGAGAGAGAGAGAGAGAGAGAGAGAGCCATGCAGACATACATTGAACTATACAACGAAGTGGGGGGGGGGGGGGGGGGGACTAGAGGAAGCAACAAAAAACAAACACCTGCAACTTACTGCATTCTTCATCGGACTCGTCCATCCCGTTGTCGCAGTCGACGTTGTCATCGCAGATCGCTTCTTGAGGGATACACTGTGTGGAGTTGATACATGGAAACCATTCACCACAGTGAGCATGAGGGTCGCTCGTCATCGGAGACTGACGACGATAGCGAATGAGTGAAGGGGCATTGTCGAGATCGTCGCCTAGGATGCAAAAGTGGAAAAAACGATCCTGGTTGTTAGTTTAGTAAAAGAGCATGAGAGAGGGGGAAGCGGGAGAAGATGATAGATAGAGAGAGAGAGAGAGAGAGAGACATCGGGATGGGTACTGCGAGCCCAATGACGTGTTGAGTAACCGAGAAATGTATGTACATGTATAACAATGGGCGGAAAATATGACAATCGTGAAGTCGCTGTGGTAAGGAATGAAAATGTCAAATAAATATTTAATTACTAATCTTAAATGACAGCAATTTTTCCATATAAACCACCCCTTTCCTGAGCTATTAAGAGGAAATCAAAGAGGTAATAGAAGATCTAAAGGGCAAGAAGAGAGAGAAAAGAGAGATAGAGACAGAGATGGGGAGAGAGAGAGAAAATGGGGAGGGGCACGAGAGAGGAGATGGGAAAATGGGGAGGGAGTGGTGTGAATACCAGTGTAGGTGTGTGTAATGAGATCATAAGCAAAAATACAAAACCACTGCACTTAATGAAATTGAGTCATCATTAGACACAAAGTGGAACCCACTCATCCGAACAAGGTATATACAAAAAATACCTCGTAACCACATGTTACAAATTCAATAATCCATCCCCCTGGTATCTAATATCAGGAAATATCAAATTATGCGACATGCCATCACCGTTGTTTTCATCACGTAACCTCTATTGACAGGGTAGTCATTGCACGATTTACAATAAAGCGAGCTCTCTTTAGTCACCTGTACGCGCGATCCAGCTCTGTCAACAAAACGCGACCCGAATCAGAGCGCAGGTATATGCTCTATCCAAGATTTATGAACACCAGCCTTTGACCATGACGGACAGCAAAGAAGGGCATCTTTAATAATTCTCATGAGTAAGAAAATCACGATAAATATGGTTCTCTGGTGTATTACATTCCAACGTTTCATACTCATGTTTTTGTTACATAATTAAGTTCAACCTCATACACTGAGCCCCCTCCCCACATAGCAAAGATTGTTTCGTTATGTTCGTATAGCTTCTTTATACCCATAATTCAAAGTGATGTTTTTGCGATATATTGAAAATCTTGAACATTTACGGTCATGAGAATCAAATATATTAAAATGATATAAAGACAAAATGGGTGAAACTAATAGCATCGCAATAACTATAAGAGCTTTCAGTTAATCAGGTAAAACCAATTTCAAGAAGAATTTGCAATAGGTACATAATCGTGAAACGTTGACATTTTAATTATGATAATTTGTTCCCACAATTCCACAATGTTCACTGCAACTAATAATTTGCATGACGGACATAATTAAGACAAGAAAAGCAATAACGTTTGCTCTGAATTTCAGTGTAATCCATCACTTTTAGTCATCATAAAGAAGGTCCTTCATATTTTGCAAAGCCCCAAAGCTAAATATTCCTTAACAAAAGAAATCTCATTAACAACAAACGTTGCCACCGCTGTAATTTATTTTCACTATTCTCAAATACAATTTAAAGTAAGATGATCACCTTGCAAGGGGAGAAGGAAGGAAGATAAAAGAAAACGCGAAGGCGTAAGAAAAAAAAAAAAAACGAAAAGATGAAGTGATAATTGTGTAACAAAACCACTATATTAAACAAAACATGCATGAAAGCGCGGGGGAAGCATATTAGGCCTACTTTAATGTATAATATTTCTGCTGCGCCACTCAGTTGTAAGAATAGAGAGAACAAGTGTAAAATGTAGCATAACTAGTCATGCTAGGGAGATTTATTAAAGCTTTAGGGGATCAACTGAACGCATATCTTCCTCGTTGAACTTTATATACAGATGGAAAATGGTGTTAGGGGAACAATTGCGGGGGTTGAATTTGAGCCAAGGTATACGTGAGATAATTAGAAAGAAATGTAATGGTGCAGCTATAACAACACGTTATACTAGATAGGTAATACAAACGATAATTTACACAAGTTTGCATCTAAAGTTCCCTGAATCTTTTCAAAGGTATATTGAAAATATTATAAATGAAATATAGTCATGAAAGTAAATGCTATTTGATACATTTTTTTTGTTTATCTAAAAGCGCAATGACAAAGGGAAATACTACCTCAATTCTACAAAGTTCATGTAATGTTTATATTTAGCTCGTATTTATATTGTTTGAATTGATTTATTTTCTCGTTTATTCGTGGGTTTTAATCTGATGTTTGCAAGAAATTAAAAGCTTCATTATTATTATTATTATTATTGTTTGTTTTGTTTGTTTGTTTGTTTGTTTTTTTTTTTGGGGGGGGGGGGGGTGTGGTAAAAAAAAATGTTCTCAATAATTCTATACAATCGGTTTGATATTACAGAAATAATTTGTATTTCTACATGAATACATATTTAAATTTTTATATTGAAGTATATCGTTTGCGTTAATTTTTTAAATGTGAAACTTTTGTCTGTAAGTTCCAATTACTCGATAAATTAAAAGTGACAAAACAAAACTTCAAGTTTACAAATGAATTTTTATTTTATAGCGGTAGAGTTGGAGGGTTTGGTGTTAATTTCTACTTGAATATACCTATTCAAAAACCCACACTAAATGATTAAATTCCATTTTCTCAATAACGCGCTATTATTAACAAAACAATGGGTAGGTAAATTAGATTTAGCACCTAATAAAATAGGCTGTTTAGGTTGTATTAGATAATTGGTTAGTACGCAAGGCAGCAGTTATTTGTATGTTTAAATAACAAGTTCATGCCGAGTTCTTGACGAGTTCATGTAATAATTTTCCATAAGTTATATAATTATTACCTGCACCTCAGAGGAATTGTTTCCATTTCTTTTACTTAAGAATTATGATGACTCTAGCCGTATTCAGTATTACAAAAATCAGATAATTATTTGTTTATTTTTCATTTGTATGTGTATGTGATTTTTATTTTTCAACCCCCCCCAATAATATTAAGCAAAATAGGATCGTCAGTCAAATTTGCACTTTCCTTTTTATCTGAACTCTTCGTATAATCATCCCCAGTAGCTTCTCCAAGTAATCATCCACCAATATGTTTTTTGTTATTTTAGTGGCTTTATGAAATAAGGGATCATGGCGAAAACCATCCCCCAGCGAATAAATCCCATTTTTTCTTATACTTATACTGTAAGATAAAGTTGCAAGATCAGGACATAGTATACGGTCCATCTTGCTTTCCCCGCAGCTCACCCGAACCTCACCTCACCTCTTTCCTACATCAACACGTGGTAAAGCCACTTGAGGTGTTCCTAGCTGCCGAAAGCTTTTTGGCTTTGTAAACAATGAATTGGATTTCACCCAATTACTTCGGCGTTCGTTCGCGCCAAAAAACCAAAACATCAACATTTCGCGCGCCCCGGGATCACAAACGTTTCAATTTTGCACTCCTGTTTAGCTCACCTTTCGTGTGTTTGTAGTTTTTATGGAACCGGAGACGAGTCGCCCGATCAACGTTGGTGTGAATTGAGCATGGGATGAATTAGTGAAAACGCATTAAAAGAAGGCGTTTCTACAGGGGATTTGTTACATTCTCCTTGAGTGCACTTGGTTTTATGTTTGTCGAACAAGAAGTTGGTTTGAATAAGCAAGGTTGTGTCCACATTTTTTTCTCTTCCCGGGACATACGCGGAAGGAAACCTGGAACTATAACATATCGTCCAAGAAGACCGATATGGAGAGATATACAAATTTAAAGTCCGATTAAGTAAGGACAAGATTTTCTCCACAAAGCATCAGCAGTTCTTATTCTGAAACATCAATTCCTTATCTTGAACAAAAATCAGTCCAATAAACTGGTATCTCTGAAGAAAAAAAAATCTATCTGAAATATATATAGTTCTGCGTTTAATATCATGATAATATTCGAAAGACTTGATCTTTAGCCTAGGCTTGTGCACTGTGAAAAGGTTGGGCAATTTTTTCCAACACTTTGCCAATGGTCAACCCAACCATCTATTGGGCAATATTTTCGTATTTTGCCCTACAGTTGGTCAAGATTTTCCCAGCAAGTGGGCTACCGTAGTCGGGCAGTTGAACTGTTGAAGGGTCTCTTTGCCCAAATGTTGGTCAAAATACAAAACAATTATGCACGTGTGAAGTAGGGTACTTAGTTTACCAATACCACTGGGCAAAATATTGCCCAATAGATGGTTGGGTTGACTATTGGCACAACGTTGGACAAAGTGTTGCAAAAATATTGCCCAACCTTTTCACAGTGTGTGCTTAGCGTAACTAACTCTAAACGCTATTACTAAAAGCCCCGTAAAATATTACAACCCCATCCCTAACGCAGTAACGCTAAATCTTCTTTGATGAAATAAACCCCGGATTCATGTTGCCAGAGCAGAATGACGGATAACTATGTTTAGGGATGACAATCAATTGCTTGAATGCAAATTCTTTTCTGGTTCATTTTTTTAATTTTTGATGGAGTAGGGCGTAATTGAATCGGTAAAATAATCTCTTATGGACACACCCTGTTTGGCCTTTCGCGCTCTCCTAAAACCTTCTCTGGATACTTCAACCACTGTACGTGTTAGACATGATCTGTTTGTTGGAGCGATCTGTTTGATGACGGACATTATCTTGTCACGTTTACCTGTTTTGGAGAATGAGGGCGAGAAATAGTCCTTGAAGAAAGAGAGCCCTGATGATGGAAAAGAAGGAGAAATCTCCTTCGGCAAGGTAGGCGTCCCATTTTTTAATGGGCAAGGACGCTAAGAATTTGAACTATTCTTGTGTCATGATAGTCATATTATGGATGTGTATGGATTGTGTTTTTTTTCTTCATGATTTAACTGAACAAAATGTCTCTATATTAGTGCATCCACACAAAAAACGTATCATTATCGATATAACTTGGATGCTGGTGTGAGGAAATAAGGTTCTTAGGGGGAAAATGGGAAATTTGTATTATCAACATAAATAAAACAATTAGTGGATAGTGAGGCAATGACGTCACAGACTCATGAGTGAGTTGCCAATTTGTCGTGTAATTTTCAAAGTTTTTCATGTTGTTAAAATCCATAACTTTCTTATTAGTTATCCGATTTTGCTCAAACTTTTTTTGATTGGTTAGTCTGATCTTTTGCTTCCATTGAAAGTAAATTATTTTTGGAGTGGACTGTCTTGCCCTTTAAGCTATAATTTTAAATGAACACGATAGCAGCATGCAACTTTGGAAATAATCAACCTGAGGAAAATCCAATAACCTTGCACATCTCCTATTGATCTGTGCGAACATGACTTGTAATCAAAACATTATTTCTACCGGATATACACCAGGGAATTGAAATTACCTTTGAGTTGATTTTACGAACATATTTGCGATCGTCTTAGAAGAGAATTGCAGTTTTTTTTGTATATATTTAAAAGAAATACAAAGGTCACGTCGTATTAAGAGTTAATACGTTTTTAAAGTTTTGAGAATTCAATCGAAATCAATTTCGACTCATGAAAACAGTAGATTATGGTGCTAGGTACATGCATTGTTCACCGCAAAATGTTGGGGTATAGAAGCGTCCATAATTTTGAATACATCTACAAACTGATCTATTCATGTGTTTACCGACACCAGCTCAAAGTCAAGTTTCTAAATACAGTTTGTACCTCTTCTTATAGTTTACAATTTCATTCAACTGAGAGAAACATGCATAATTTACATCAGCAAACGGTTTGTCCTCTCTCAATGTAATGGTACGTATTACCGTATTGTTCAACTCAATTTCGGATGGAACACCGGGTTGAAATTTTAGTAGAATACTGGCAATATATTTCATGAATGCTTATGTATATACCATTCTTACCTTTTGTACCATTGGAAGCCTGTGGAGTACCGAAGAAACTCGACACAACTACCATCAACACTGCCCAATTCATGATAAACAGAGCGTAATCATTCACCACAAGCACACCACAGTTGCTACCAGTGTTGCTGCTAAAATTGCTTCAAGAGTTGCTGCCACTGCTGTTGTCGGTGCTGCCACCATCAGCGTTAATAAAGTCTAGGTAAGTTACGACACTTCTACAATTTATTTTTGCAACAATAGCCACGGTTGATGTTGTCGATTGTGAGTTGCTTGTTATAGTCGTTGAAAGTTGAGAGCTCGTGTTGTGTAGCTTAGTTGACGGTTGGAGTAGGTCGCTTCGAAGTTGTAGCGATTAATATATCTCTCTCTCTATTTTTTAATGTGATGTCTCTCGGGTTCGATCCTTGTTATCAAAGAATGTAGCGATCCTAGAAGATAAAAATGATAAAAGAAAAGCATCATAACGTCAATCTGAGAAATCTGATTTGAAATAAACTAATTGTACTTTATTTCATCAAAACACCAAAGTAAGGGTATCAAACTTAGAGAGGACAAATAGCCGTCGGTCCTCGGTTTGCTTACTTTAACAAGCATACATATGATTTCTAAGCAGTAGGGAAAAACCAACCATCATACCAAAAACACTCGATAAGAACTTTTACGCCTAATTTCGATAAGCAAAGTCATAAACATGAAATATTGAAAAGCAATTTATTTTGACGTAATTATAATGGAGATGATCTTCTGTTATAAAAAAAATGTATCAGTGAGTTTTTGAACAGCGCTCATACCTGTCACACTTGACACCAGTATTATCATAATTATTACCCGGTTCGTTTCAACCTATTGCCTATACTGAATCCGGGTAGGCCCTCTATTAAGTCGATGGGAATAAAAGAAATAGTAGTCAACTCCTTTCTTTAACAACAAGAGGAGAATCCTAGATGTGCCCTTGACCGCCAGAACACTATTTTAAACAGGAGACTGTCTTCTTCTACGAATCTAGGGAACAAATTAAGAGGACATGTTTATGTTGTTCTTGTCTAGTTCAATGCACGCGAAATATTCTGGTTGTAAGTTTCTTGTTTTAATAGTATAAACAAGTGGCGAGGAAAACAGCTACAAATAAACAGGGGAGATAATTTATTACGTCTCCAGATAGAACATTGATGAGAAGTTAGAGTCCAAGAAGCTACAAAATGTATCTAATATGCACCGAGGGAATGAACCATACACACGTGTTTATGTTTTAATGCCCTCGTCGTTGTCATGATCATCAAGAAAACTGATGCGTTTTTTAAGATGACAAAACAAGAATGTTCTTGAGCATTTACCGGTCCCCCTACTCCAATCTCACAAGAGAGAGAGAGAGAGAGAGAGAGAGAGAGGGAGGGAGTGGGAGAGAGAGAGAGAGGGAGAGAGAGAGAGAGAGAGAGAGAGAGAGGGAAATAAATATACATTTATGATTCCTGGATGAGTGACATGAGAATAATATAGAATAAAATTGAGATGCCTTAGAAGTCGTAATTGCTTCATCATCAACCATCTTGCTTGTAAAATAATGTTGTTACCAAATGGGTTTTATTCATTATTCAGACAGGAAAGAGTACAGACAATTTGCTTACAAAATAAAGGTATAATTTGCATTGACGTATAGTCTTTTTGATCGGACAATAATACATTTTCTGCAGCCATTAGTCGCATTCTGGCTTAATTTTTCTATTTCCAGTTTGGTGCTTAGTTGTAATGGATTTTAAATCGCCACTAGATCTATTGTCGACATCCAGCAACCTTCATTGAACCTGGTGACTTACTGACTTATCATTAATCATGGAGGTTTACGGTACACCATGTGTAAAGTCCTCGAGGGACTGAGGAAAGTAGATAGAAAATAGAAGTGAGATGGAAAGGCGAGAAAGTGGAGGTTGGAAGGAAGAGTATCTTTCGGAAGTGAGTATAGTCCTGAAAAGGACTGTAAACCAGAAAGTTGTAGGCAGGATGGGAGGTTTGAGTAGAAGACTGGATTGAGTTGGAGAGTTGAGTAGGCGAGTAGAGTTGCAGAGTAGGAGCAGGAGAGTAGACTCGACGTTTCGGACAGGTTGACTGTCCGTCTTCAGGAGTGAGTGTTCGCTAGGCGTGCGGCGGTCCTTATGGCGTGAATGCGGACTTGGGGGAAAGCACTGGGCCGGGAAAGCTCTAGCTCCACCGCATTCACTGGGATAAAAGTCACCTCATCACCTCCATCCGACATTGGCACACCCGAAGGATCCGAGAAGCCATCGAGATCCACCAACACAACACCGTACCCCAAGACCCAGGCCTTTACATCAACAGTATCTGGCACCCAATCCTCCCTCACCATCCTACTTCCGACCAATCTTCAACCAACTCCACAACCAACACGCCAACCACCAACACTTCACCAATCCATCCATCCGTTAGCCCGGACACCACCTACAACCACCCAACCACACCCACTCAACCAAGCACTACACGTTCTCAATTAGCCACTTCACCCACACAAGCACCGCCCATGCCCACACCTCGCTACAACCTACGCCAACGCCCAAACCGCCGACCAACACACACAGAGCGACACCACTAATAGCCGTCCTCACCGTAGCCTATAATCTAGGCGGAGTGCCGAGCTTTTTTCTTTGCTGCTAGACTAACCTTAAGCAGAACGTCTGATACGGCGAGACTACGAACCGTGAGCCGCGCACCGCCTATAACCACTGGTCTAGCTTTAGTCGTTGTTTTTTTATTATCGACCATGAATCCGTGGCAGTTTTTCGTACGAAAAGTTTTTCGTACGAAAGCCCAGTGCTTTCCCCCAAGTCCGCATTCACGCCATAAGAACCGCCGCACGCCTAGGCGTTGTGGCGTGCGCCTGTAATCCAGCTAACAGTGGAAGTTACAAACTGATTCAGCCGAGGACGCAGGTTCGAAACTGAGTCACGTCTTTCGGATGGTGACGTTAAAGGTCGGTCCCCAGACGTATATAATCATATCTGATTGATACACGTCTGTAAAAACCAAATACACACACACACACACGCGAACACTCACTCCTGAAGACGGACAGTCAACCTGTCCGAAACGTCGAGTCTACTCTCCTGCTCCTACTCTGCAACTCTACTCGCCTACTGAACTCTCCAACTCAATCCAGTCTTCTACTCAAACCTCCCATCCTGCCTACAACTTTCTGGTTTATAGTCCTTTTCAGGACTATACTCACTTCCGAAAGATACTCTTCCTTCCAACCTCCACTTTCTCGCCTTTCCATCTCACTTCTATTTTCTATCTACTTTCCTCAGTCCCTCGAGGACTTTACACATGGTGTACCGTAAACCTCCATGATTATTCATACCACCATGCAAACCTTCAAACATCATCTGACTTATCATTATAGGCTTAATATAGAAACCACTCGGTTCCTTTAAAATGTTTCTGTCTTTTTCTTCTTGAAGATTTTCTTACGGACAGAGTAGCGAAAGGGCATTTTTATTCTTCTTGTCGGATTCTGAATTCTCATATTCCCCATAGGCTTAATGTGCATGTAGGAACAACCTGGTTTTTATAACAAATATATATTACTTTCTTTAAAATCTTTTAAAACGCTAGAGTAGCTAAAAGGCAATATTATTCTCCAAGTCAAACAACATTTATGATTTTATTTATGTGTCTGTTATAAAGTAATGCTGATATGCAAAACGCCTGAAGTAAATCCGCCCAAGTGACCCGCTCATATGAAGATATTAGATGTTGTTACAAAACACATTATGTACACTTATTTCTATGATTGATAGTTAAAGTAGTTTTGAACAGTATAAAAGGTCGAATAAACAAAATGAATGAATAACTCATAGAAGTAACATTTCAACGCTAAAAGAGAGAAAATGGCCCCGTGAATCGTTTGATTAACAACATGAGTTTACGACTGAGATCAAACATCCCCATTTAATATATATAAGTAGATATTTCTCACTATACCTCTTTTTTTAATTATCATCTTTTAAAATTCAATTTTCATTAATTCTTAACAAAAGAAAATTTGAATGATTTCCCCACTATCAAATCATCATCAATCTTGATGATTCGAGAAAAAATATCTACCCACCGACCTGTGTAGCATAAAGCTAACTATACAAAACTGTGATCATACCGTGTGTAAGTATTTTGATAATGAGACACAAATCAGCCACTTTAATTCAAGTTGTTTTGTGAGAACAGACTATTTCTGAAACTATGATATATTGGTAACGTAACATAGAGCAACTATACATACAATATTATAATGTTAAAAAGTTGGATGAAGGGGGGTGGGGGCGGTGGAAGTCGATTTTTACTTTTTTTTGCCTATGTGGACCCCGCCTGTGGTCCACTGAATACAAGTGTTCTTTTACCAAATTGATTCAGGTAAAATAGTGAAAACGGTGATTAAAATAGAAAGTAAGTTTACACTAGTCTTTATTCTCAATTATTCCTGTATGTCATTAACTTCTGTTTCTGCTGTGGATTCAAATTAAATGATTTAGTTTTGGAACAAATCCGTCAAAATTATCTATAGTGTGATATTTTTTATTATAATAACTCGTTTTCTGATTTTTGACAATATTTCACGAAAATACACAAATCCTTTTGAAAAAGAAACATTGTTTGCTTGACTGCGATGCTAAATCAACACGCGTCATAAGTTATTATCTGTCTGATATCAGATCACATGTAATCCGCTCAGATTCCTCTTTCACTTTTTTCTCTCGTTTTTCTATTTTGTTTTGCCTTTTTGTTTTGAACTTTAAAACACATTGTGCCATAAAGCTGAGACAAAAATGCATGTAAATGGACATCAGCAACAGAGAGCCACATCTGCAGCGTGGGCGACTGAAAAACAAATGAGTAGTTGAAGAGATAAATCTGTTCAAAATAGTTGGCTCATGGAGATAATGTCAAATGAAATAGTAAATGGGTGGATGAAAATGAACAGTGAAGGAAAAGAAATGGAAATACAAGATCGAAGTAGAGAAAGAGGGGAAAGAGAGGTATGACGTAGTGGATTTACGTAAGAGTGACAAGAAGAGAGAGAGAGAGAGAGAGAGAGAGAGAGGGGGAGAGAGAGAGAGAGAAAGAGCAAGCGACAGGGGCAATATGGAGGTTGAGTGTGAGAGGAAGAGGGATGGAAAGAGGGAGATAGATAGACAGAGAGAGAGAGAGAGAGAGAGATAATCTTTTTTCTCGACATGACGAAGATTCATCCCTTTCGCAATTGTGTTATTGTTGCCACGGCAACGCAGTGATTATCATCTTTACTAATGTTGTATTATTGTTCTTTGTTCCGAAATAAATGACATTTAGCTTGTAAAAGTTCACAATACAGGAGCAGATTATCTGTTTCTATATAGCCCCATGCTATACAGCAACCACATTCGTCTCCATTTCGATCGTAGATCATTTTTGCTTGCAACTTTGGTCATTCCAGTGGTGCGTTCTCAATTTCAAAGAAAATAATAAGAAATTAAGTTTCAGTTGCTCTCAAAAATGGCAGGCCTCTATGCAAAAGTTAAGACAATAATGTAACATGTTTGATATCAATCTCAACTTCCTTTGCACAAAAAGATGATTTTATTGTAGCCGTAATTGAAATGATGGAGTAAATGTTCTATCCATCAATCCATCCATTATCAGAGGCAAACAGAAACATGTAATGAGGATGTGCCCGAGGAAATCACGTACATGTACTTCAAAGGACCATGTTGGCACTCATTTATAATACTTCAAAGTGATGCAGGAAATTAATTTTTATGATGATAAGGGTCATTGTGTTGTAAAAACCGTTTACAGCACGCCCCGGCAGTGCTTTATGGGAAAGCCCCTTTGGCGATCATTTCAAATATTACCGTTTCACCGTAAAAAATGAATGACTGTTTCCAGGTAAAAGGTATTATAATCTAAAAATGTCCTGAGATTTTTTTGGAAATGAATCTGCACTTGAAAATAGTACGTGCAATATTGCAATGGCTCTTACAAACCAACAACCTGACAGACAGACTGACAGACATGCTTTAAACAAACAAAATAATTATTGGATGAAGAAGGAAATAAAGAAATAATCTATAACAAAACAACAAACCATAAATGAACAAACAAATAAATAAATGAACAAAAAATCAACAATTACATGAGTAAACAAACCCTAAAATAAATAAATAAATAAAGAAGACTATGTCCATCAATCAATAAATTGTTTTCATGGTTTACATTTCAACTCAAGGCCACTCGTTTTTACCCACCTGCGGCCTGTTGTTCCGACGGTTCAACAAATTTAATTTCCCCCAATGGTTCCACAGTACTCGAATGTTGCCCATCCCCCCTCATCCCCCTCGGGCAAAGGAAAGCAAAGTTGATTGATTATGGGCTGGTCTGGAAGATTATTGCTTCCAAGATCTTCATAAAGAAATGAAATATTAGATCAAACTATGGGAGATAATTGAAAAAGAAAGGCAGGGGTTGTAATATAGCGAAACGCTCGCCCTTGCCCTCGGGCTGGTTCCGGGGAGAAATGAAATTATGGGCCGAGGTTTTTTGACATCTGATATAGGAGGATAAAATGGCCCCCAGGTCATTGAGTTGACTGAACTTCACTTTGAACTAAGTGTATTAACATTTAAATTTACTGAACCATCCTAAGTACATTAATCGAAAAATAAATTCATTTGTAAATTCATAACGCTGTCATGAGACCAATAATTTCACCACTATAGGCAAACTCCCATGCAAGATTGATTTGAACATAAACCAATCAATTATTCATGCTCTATATCCGAGGCAATATTTAGAAAATATTCTTATTCAATAAAGGCATGAATGATAATCCTATCCTATGAATATTACGTTTTAATCTGGCATAAAATGCATACAACGTTTAAAACATGTTTTAAAATACAATTTCTTTCTTTTGACTCCATTTTAACGATTTTATTTTGGTTAGCTACTATGAGAAACTTTATAACATACACAACCTAAAGCGAGTGTCAATGTATTTTTTTGGAAAAACTATGAAAAATCAACCGAATCGTTTAAAAAGTATTCCTCCCGGATCTAACTGTCAATGATGACACGGTTGTGAGCTGATTCTTCCGAAAAGAAAGCGTGTTTCCTCATTTTCTCAGGCGAAGTCCTCTGTCACTTGTAATACACATATCCAAAGATTTTGGAAGGCAAAGTAATTTTGTTTACTCGTAAGACTGACTAAGATGTCGACTGTATAGGGTCTGGGCAAACAATGATGATAGGCCTATATCTACAAAGGTCATTGTCATGAAACATCATATTAATATTGCCCTCGCTTCTGACAATATTTTCTTTCCTGTTGACGCCAGATTCATGTCATTTTGTTTACCTGGTATTCGAATTGCTTTTTTATATTTACATACCTGATCAATCGAATTCAATATAATAATTGCTGTTTTTATATTCATCTTGTTTATGCATTCTTCTTACTATTTATCATTGAACTACCTTGTGGCAACGTACATTGTATATCCTTATTTGATGTTTTCTTGCATTGAACTGTAAGTTAATAATATGAAATTAAATGTTACTAGAAATAGAGAGAGAGAGAGAGAGAGAGAGAGTGGGGGAGGAAGGGGGGGGGGGGGGGGGGTTGGTGGATAGGAAAGCAGATACTAATTCACCTCTCCTTTTTTTCTTCATGCACTTCACGGAAAGAAGCTTAGATTCCATATCTCCAGCTATTCATGAAATAAAATCAAGTAAATCAAACGGTATATATATATATATATATATATATATGTTTTTTGAGGGGAAGGCCCCTAGCAGAATGACTAAACAGAAAGAGAAACACAGAGATAGGGAGAGGGAGAGAGGAAAAGAGAGAGGGAGAGAGAGAGAGAGAGAGAGAGAAAAAAACATGCCAAATTGTTATGTAATAGGGTTAATTTCGCTATGTCCAGGGATTCCTTAGGTCCAGGGTGTATAATATCATGGGCGTATAAATATATAGTCGCAAATTGGCAATGCCGCTTTAATAATGAGCCTGTTTCACAGAGGCCCACGGAACAGTAGATGAGAAGCATAATCACAGTTTCAAATACGAGTGACTGAAACTTTCACACTTATATCTGCCAAACTCATCGCCTTAAAGACAAGGTTGAGTTCCGTACACGAGGTCACATTTTTAAAGAAGCCTTGTGCAAGTAACTGGGTAAGGATTGTTATGTGGCACTTTGAATTAATTATTCACACCCTTCAATAGCTGCTGTTTTTTGTGTGTTTCGTAACTCAAGAATGGAAGGTTGACTGGTTGAATTGGGGCCTTTGTTGAATACTTTTGGATGTAAGTTTTAATATATCACATTGTCAAGTAACAAGAAATAGGGACAAATACAGTTTTCACATACTTAAAACGAAAAAAAAAACGTGGTAAGGGTATATGGCTTATTAAGTTGTTAACGGCTAACTGATGAAGGTTTGGGAATCATTTAAATGATAAGAAATCTTGCTGAACGCTGCGTGAACTGCACACAGAAACATATAACAATTTAAATGGTACAAACATATGGCATGAAAGGATAGTCAAATATTGAAGTCATATTTCGAATATTTACGAACATGAGGGAATTTGAAGAGCAATCCTATTTTTTAGGGGCCATCTCTCCCATGATAGGCCTATTCTTTAAAAAAAATATCACAAATCACAAAATGCCTAAAATAATTCATTTTGTCTTTAATCCAGACAGACTTAATCAGGATCCATTCTCTTGGAGGCGTTGCGCGAGTAATATGACCCGTTTAAATACTGAAAGATGTTTGTCATCGTTAACTAAACGTCAAATCTCATCGCTTACTTTGACAAACCGTGTCACTTTCCAGATAACTCCTTCAAATTTGCGTTCACAGCTTCTAGAAACTAGATCTCTATGTACTTTACTGGCCGCATTTTGTCAAAATAATGTTCGACGGAAATGATGTGTTATCACAATAACAACTTTATGCCTCGTTTCTGAAATTCTGAAAAGTTTTGAAATTTGTCTATGCAGTGACGTATCGTTTCGAAATATGTAGAGGAGAATGATCATTATTCCTCCTCTCATTTTGCAGCCTTTTCATATGTCATTTGCAATTGATAGGCCTATAGTGAATGAAAACGTTATACAAAAAAGAATCACATGTTTACCACGTGCATGCCTTAGTTGGTTAATGCAACCTTTATTAAACTCTTTAAAGCCAAAGCTAAATGATGAGATAAAAAATAAAGAATAAACTGTGGACATAGACTCTATATAGTTTATTAATTTTCCCAACTCAACAGCGCATCAACAATTAATTAACAGGGGAGGGTCATAGATAGACCCTTCATTTTATTCAAATTTCATTGAATTTGTCCAGGGCCTTAAAGAAGGGGAGGGGAGGGGGTCACCGCGTCCATACTATTCTGTACATATTCAAACATGGTATCATGAGTAAAAGAGGCGAACGTTAGCCGTTAGATGTGTTACTGTACCTAGAGGTGTCGTGGTCGAGTGGATTGTGTCACCAGATTGTGGCTCACAGGGTCTGCGATTCGAGTCCCGCTGCGGCACTAATGTCCTTTGGCAAGACATTAATCTTCATTTGCCACACTCAACCCAGGTGGGGTAAATGGGTACCTGGTAGGAGCAATCCTTGAAATGCACTGTGCGCTGATAACGGCTGCCGGAGCTAAAGCTAGGATAGAGACTTTATATCATAATGCGCTAATAACTATGCGGTATACAAGAACGGACTATTATCATTATTATCTTACTTAATTATAAGCACTTCACCAATACCCTCTCTTTGAAATGATCATCACGAAAACATGAAATTGGAAACGGCCGTTGCAAGAATTGGTCAACCATGCTTGGAATAATTGTACATGTAAAGTTCACAGTTATAGTCGTTCACTCGTTTTCAGTTTTCATTGTTTGTTGCATTTTAGTAAAGACCATTTTTGTTACAGATATTCAATAAAGAGAAACCCACGTGGAGCTCTCGATAACGTATTATCGAAATTCTCTAGGCACCCAGATTTAGCAAGCTGCGTATCGCCTCATCAATTTTCCGCAAGATTGAAAACGATTTTTGAAATGAGTAGTAATAAGTGGTAATGATGATATTGTCGTACTACATGTATATTTAGACAATACTGCCACTGTCTCTATGTGTAATGGAAAGGAAATAATAGAATGTGGTGCTTTGGGGGGTTTCTAAGCCAGTATTTCCTCTTCTGAAACATTAAAGCAAAGTGATAACAACACCTCTCCTACCCACTCGCTATTTGCTACTAATACGGGCCTGGAGGAAGGGCTGAAACATAACTACGAACCGTAAAATGTTCGTTTTTCAAAAGATTTCCTTTCCCCCAAATGTTTTTAGATCCGTTCATCCGCAGCCTTGTTATTTCGAAAGTTCATTATTCTGAAGGTTTTACTTTTTCTTTGTTATTCTAAACGGGTCCTTAATGTCGAACCCTGCAAAAATTTAATACAAAAAGCCCACGAGCTCTTGGAAAAACAAAAGCTTTTCATATAAACAGAATATAAACAAAAAGAAACAATAACTCTAACAATAACAGCAACAAGAACAATACAACAAACAAACACACAAACGAACTTTTGGAATACCCATTCGTCAATAAAAAGCATACAACTCTGTCTTACTCTCTTTTAGCGGATCCCATAAAATTTAATGTCCGACGCCTTATCTATGACGTAATTAGCGCGACAAAACACGATAACTCTATTGTATTTTTTCTTTCAATGACGTAAATGCTGATATTTCTTTTTTTTATGGTTCACTTTCGGAAGCCGAGAATCCGTCACAAGTTGTGAATATTTGATAGCGTTATAGATTCGATCTGAAATATGAATACTCGACCTTCTTAAAATACCAAGTAATCGCTTCTTTCCTCACGAAGAAGGTCACCCTCCCCCAAATACTCAATAATTCACTCGTACATGCAGCTATCTACAAATTAGAAAATATTCGGCTGGGAAGATAGGGTTTAAAACAAAAAATACAAAAAAGTTGGAATTTCACTTCTTAAAAATTGTGATCAGTCATGAAATTTGATAAGTATATATAGAGAAAACCTATACAGAAATTTCTTAATTTGTACAAGTTTCGAAAGACGTTTAACTTATTACTTTAGATGTTATATTTTGAGGGCGTCAAGTTGGTAATTAAGCGACCTTTCTAATATCCCCAGGCAAGATTTTAACATTCAAAGTCAAAATTTTCGTCAATAGTTAATATCGGCGATTCCTTTTTCATCATCTTGCGCCTCCTCTGTATTAAAATCAGACAGTCCTCCGCCGTCTTATAGACCGCTAAAGATGAGTCAATGAAGACGTCTATGACTCCTTCTCGACATCATGCGTCAACGTCTGGATGCTATCAATGTAAGTCTATCTTTCAAACACAAATGGCTCTCTTCAAAAAGTAATACCTTGCCCGAGGGCAAGCGCCACGCGATGACTCGAACGTCATCAGACATCACCTTCTGAATGTTTTCGGTCACAATTATTTTAGGACGCGCGCGCTGGGCGCTGGCTCGGAGCGCAACCTATCAATCATATATGAACTCTGATCAAAGAAACAGAGGTACTATATCTTTTGTTTATGAAATGTATATAGTTGAATTAAGCAGGCCTTTGTCCTAAACTTCCGAAAACTGCATTCAGGCAAAAATTTAACATGATCACGAAGACTTTCATGAAACCAACCTTCGGCAATTGCAGTAGCCTTGTCCGCCACCTTTAGCAAAATGTACGAACATTACAAAAGCAAGTTTAAGCTCAAATTTACTTTATTTCTAAATGAGGTTAATACAAAAATATATATAAGAGACGCTAAGTGAAGAGTTATATGATTAGAAGCTAAAGTAGATTGACTGATACCGCAATGTTATAGACATTTGATAAGGGTTAAGTTATTTATTAGTAGCCAAGTTATGATTATGAGATCGATGAAGAGTTGCGCTTTTAAATAAAGCATGGAAGTAAGGATAGTTTCTTGTAGAGATAGTAAAGTAGTGAAACTTTCCCAGATGATGTTCCTAGTGATATAGTAAGAGAACACTGAGAGCTAATGAATTCAATGTATGCGAACAGGTAGATTTATTTGTGTTTAATACTTGAAGAGTATTGTTATGCCATTTGATCGTATATATGTTATTGTAAGAAAAGACTGTTATTGTAGAAGATTAAGTAATAAAGACTTTATAAATAATAAATAATAAATAATATAAATAATGCAAATTAATTTAAGATTAACAAAAATAAGAGAAAAAACAGTGAACAAATTTATACGAACAACTCAGAATATTAACTAAATAGATATAAAACACATGTTGGGGACCAGCAAATGCCAGGGGCCTGTCGAGGCTAATTCTAAGTACAATGATAGGCATTTTGGATATTAAAAAAAGAAAAAAATACAAAACCTGAACAAGCAATACAATAGGGCATAGGCATTTCCCATGAGTTTATTTCTCGAAAGTCTCGGCGATCGTGTTAATTGTTTAATTTCGCTTAGGAAGTTTTGAATCTTCTGCATTTTTTTTCTTTCTGAGAAAGTTTCGCACTAGGAAGACAAATAATGCAGAAATAGCTTCAAAATTCACCCCTTGAGGAAACTATCTCAGCCGGTGTTTGTATTGAATGATCACCTTGAAGTTTTAACGTTTGCGATAGATATATGTGAAATCCCAGTAGTGGTTAATGATGCGCTTAAGTTGAGCTGAAAGTGAGGGATTTTTTTGAACTTTTCTAGTGGGACTGAATATTAATGAAGCTGTTCGCAAAATGTTGGTTTAAAAGGAAATGAAAAGAGAGAGAGAGAGAGAGAGAGAGAGAGAGGGGGGTACAGACAGAGAGTGACGAAATAGTCTGTCTGACTTTTGGACAGATTTCATAATGAAAAACAAGATATAACGGTGTTTGGCGCGTTTGTACGTTAACAATTAAAAGTATAAAGAAGACCATGTAAAACTAACTATTGAGATGTCATAAAATTCGAATTTTTCTCATTGTTCAACTAGCAATTAAGCTTGTCCCCTCAGCAAGCATTATTCTATAACTTACTGGTTGTTATCACTGGCACACACTGTAAAAAATAATTTGTTCATTGGTAATTTTTACGTATTTTTTCCATGTAGAATTTACTTGAAAACATTAGTTTTGCCACTTACGCACTAAATTTAAGTCTTGCTAACTCAAACTTTCAATTTAGTAGAACATACGTGGAATATTTAAGTAAAATCAAATACATAAAAACTTCAAGTAATTTCAGCTTGTATTAATTTAGTAATTTTAACTTAAAATCAGAAATTATACGTATTACTCAAACAATTTATGTTGATTATTCTTATCTTTTTAAAGTAAGGACCGATGCAGTGCGTAATAGATATATTTACATAATTTATGAATATTCATTAAGACCAAATTAAACTCTTTTTTAAATAAAACAATTCTTTTTTTGTGGTTGAATGAAAATTTAAGGACTTTAAAACATTTAATAATTCATTTAACATGGCTAAGCAAAGACAAGACAATTTTTAATTGTTACCCAGTTCAAAACAAATCAAAACTTGATATTTCAGGAAATTGTCAACCAATTTTCCTTTTAAGATGCTACGATCAAGTATATATAAAATTTGGAGCCTTTCAATATGTGTCGAATTGAAGCGTATGTAAATCTTAAATAGAAGTAGTGTTAGTGATTAGTGATTAATCTTAAATAGAAGTAGTGAATGATTAGTGGATGTTACTTGTTAGATTAGATGGGTAGCAAATCGTGCAATATGTAATCCTATCATAGCTTTTTTTTAATTATCTAAAATGATTACAATACTTAAATTATTTACGTTAATGTAACTCGATTTAACTGAGTAAAAATTATTCAGCAAAATAAGTAAATTCTACTTAAGATGCCGTAGGTAATATTTACTTAATAAAAATAAGGCAATTCTTTTCCTCAATTTTATTGAGTTATTTCGACTATTATTTTTTTACAGTGCAAGCTGTGTTCTTAAAGTTTTCTTTATTTTCTTATGAGATTTTTATTTGGTGATTCGTTTTATTTCACGCCGGATAAAACTAAAGAAAATAGGAAAGTAGGAAATGGGATTTTTACTTAAAGGGATCGTTTAACAATGTTAAATCTGAGATACACGGCCCTACGTGTTATCAGTGTCTGTGATATGGTGTAATATGGAAGCCCTACAAAAATTGCGCTTCAAAATGATCAAGAAGTGCCTCAAAAAAAGTAAAAATCTGTAAGTGACCGGTTTTACCATACTTGTTTTCCCCAATAGACTGTAGTGTTACGAAAACCGTCATGCGAACGGTTTTCAAAATGTGTAATTCCGATCATAAATATCTTGATAATCAGACAGGCGATCGGCTTGTAAAAGTCATGGGGTTCCTGACTGACCTAAAGGTTTATAATTATCATTGCATCATGAGCTAAATCCAGAATTTTGTTTCAGAATCTGAGACAATCTGAAAAATACTCAAAAAAATGTTTATTGTCCTAGAGCAAATTACAAGCTTGGAAAATGCATGTATTGCAGAGATTCACCCTTAGTATTCTTGATTATGTTTATATAAATTGTACATCACGACAGGAGAATGTTTACGCATTTGCTCCAGTAACAATTGTTCTCTGGTCAATTTCTCAATCCGGTCGAACTTTATACTTCCAACTGGAACCAAATGTACTCCTACCCCTAACCCTAAACCTTACCCAATCCCCTATTCGAATAAAAGCCCTTGCCCTCTATCTTAGGAGAAAAAAACCCAAAGCGGAAGTCGATGGGGCAAAATCTCATTCTTACCTCCCACCCTGGACCACTTATTACGCCTACACCTAAGCCTACACCTAACCCTGCACCTTACCCTACACCAAACCCTACACCTAACCCTATACCTTACCCTACACCTTACCCTACACCTAACCCTACACCTTACCCTACACCAAACCCTACACCTAACCCTACACCTATCCCTACACCAAACCCTACATCTAACCCTATACCTTACCCTACACCTAACCCTACACCATACCCTACACCTAACCCTACACCTTACCCTACACCTAACCCTACACCTATCCCTACACCAAACCCTACACATAACCCTACACCTAACCCTAAACCTAACCCTACACCTAACCCTACACCTAACCCTACACCTTACCCTACACCTAACCCTACACTTTACCCTACACCAAACCCTACACCTAACCCTACACCTTACCCTACACCAAACCCTACACCTAACCCTACACCTATCCCTACACCTTACCCTACACCATACCCTACACCTAACCCTACACCTATCCTACACCTAACCCTGCACCATACCCTACACCTAACCCTACACCTATCCCTACACCTTACCCTACACCATACCCTACACCTAACCCTACACCTAACCCTACACCTTACCCTACACCTAACCCTGCACCATAGCCTACACCTAACCCTACACCTAACCCTACACCTTACCCTACACCAAACCCTACACCTAACCCTACACCTAACCCTACACCTTACCCTACACCAAACCCTACACCTAACCCTACACCTATCCCTACACCTTACCCTACACCATACCCTACACCTAACCCTACACCTTACCCTACACCTAACCCTACACCTTACCCTACACCTTACCCTACACATAACCCTACACCTAACCCTAAACCTAACCCTACACCTAACCCTACACCTAACCTTAAACCTAACCCTACACCTAACTATACAGCTTACTCTACACCTATCCTACACCTAACCCTGCACCTTATCGAATCCACCAATCCCAACCAAAACCACATGCCTTCTAAAAAGGCTCTAATTTTGATGAAATAGGCTGTAAGCGAAAGTCGCCAGAGCAGACTGTAAGATCCCTTATAGGATAGTGGTGGTTATTTTTTTTTTACCTGACAGCTAAGAATACATAACTTATATAATTCATAACTTCCACCTATAACCCTAAACTTACTCAACCCCGATAGCTGCGCAACCAAAGCCTGTGGCCTCTATCCCCGACGACATAAAGCCTGGAGCAAAAGTCGGCGGAGCAAAATGTCGCATCACCTTTTGGGGGAAGATTAGCCTGTAAGCGAGCGAGACCCGAGCGCCTCTGATGCACTGAGTCACCAATTATTGGTCAACTAATTGATATCAATTATCCTCTTACGCCATCGGCATCAGACGCCTGGCCTTCAAATGGAAAGAAAATAAGGTTCTGTTTGAAGTCGAAATAAAGTCAGAGATGCTCGCTTATTTCTGCCAATCCCGATTCGACCCGAAAATGATTACGTCTGTTCTGATATAATACTGTCCGCCGATCACTCCAGATGTTTGTAATACGAATTCATGTAACCTTTTTGTGTCGGCAATTGTCTCTAAATGATCGGACCACGATCCGAATTTGTTAAAAAAACTAAATTATCATTAGATGACAAAATGTTAAGTTTTAAAGTCTTACAGATTGTAATTGCATTGCATTGTGATTTGGATGATAACATTGAAATTGTTGGCGTTATGAAGGCCTTCCAGTTGCAAAAAATGGTAAAATATGCTTCAATTAGGTGACAGTCTTTCTTTCGGCTGGTGCGACGCCTTAAAAGGCTTGAACTTATCAGCCCTTTACAGACAGAAAAAGAAGTCTGAACAGTTAAAATCGAACATCCTTATACATTTGAGAACGGGCTCTCCATGGCGAATGGAGGGGGGGGGGGGGGGGGGGGGTAAATGCCCTCTTCGCTGTCACTTTGCAAAATTAGAAAAAAAACAAGACTTAGACTGGTTCATACAACGAATGCTTCCAGTAGACAAATAGTCACATAGTTTCCAATAGACATATATTTTACATATTGCAAGAAACAGTTCAAACACTAACATTGTTGGAGAAAAACGTTATGTTCAAAACAGTTAGGAAATGGGGTCTTTCACAGTAAATGAAAGAAAAGAAAGGCATAAAACTTGCAATCAACTTCTTCCAGTGAAGTAACATAAAATCATTATTAAGCAAAACACAAAGTAAGAATGCGTACTTTTCTCCTAAATACTAAATTCTTCGAAAATACGTACATCATATTTGTGTAGACATTGTTTTAAAAGAGAATGGTTTGTTTGAGAACTGTGACTCTAACGCCGCTCCACATCAGAAAATGACTTGATTTTGTGACTCTCTAATGCTCTTATTTGATTGTAGGCTAAACATGTATCAAATTCCCCCAAAGTTCAAAGATGCACTAAATCATGAGATAAGATAAGATAAGATAAGATTTTATTGACTCTATCGACCCACTTCCGGGGTATGAGAGCACAACATATTTACAACACAATACAGAAAGATATATAAAAACAAAGTAAAATATGATATTAAAATACATAGACATGATACATACATTTTTATATTTCTAAAACACAATAAACATGAGCTAAAGACTAAGTATACACTATACAGTTTAAAGTTATAAGTCTAAAATATCACGTGGTTTGGTTTGTCTACCACAACGAGTTACTACACTTTTATTAACAAAAATAGGACCATGCCTTTCAGCCTTAGGAACCAACGAAAAGAATTGTATTATTACTCTTATGAATTTTACGAGTTTTCTTAATTGTTTAATGCTAGATCTATTAAATAATTTGTCCATGTGAAATGTGCTAGGGTTACTCACAACAAACTGTCTATCTAGGTATAACTGCCTTTCTTTCTTGAAAAAAGGGCAGACAAAAATATAGTGAAATTCATCTCCAAAAACCTTTAAATTACAACAAGGACATTCAATTTTACTTTCTTCAGGATTATTTTCAAACCTTCCATTATTAATTGGTAAGCGGTGTGACCTGCATCGGAATCGACACAAAGTGATTGCACCTCTTCTATTCAACTTTACCAAATACTTTTCAAATAAAATTTCGTTCTTGATAATTCGGTAGTTAACACAAATGCGATTTGACCAAACATTTGACATAATTTCTTGCTTTGACATGTCAGTCAACCTGAGCTTAAGAGCATGAAGAATCCATGTATTACTGAATCCATCTCCTTGCATTTGCCACACATTTCCTAGCCCAGCATTATTTAATGTATTCTCTACACATGAAAACCATTTAGATAATTGAGACTGGGAACCTCTTTCCATAAGTAACTTTAAAAGATTATAGAATCTAAATGTATATTTACAATGACTTCCTTTGACTACTTTTAGCCAAAAACCTACCATTCTACATTTAACCTGAACATCAATTTTAGTACGGCCTGTCTCACCATAAATCATACAGTCAGGTGTATATTTATTGACATTCAGTATGGCCCTTAAGAATTTGCGATGAAAAATTTCAATCTGGCTTAAATCCTCAAAACCCTACACCTCACAGCCATATAACAGTATTGGCAGGATTAACTGATCAAATAACTCACACTGTAGATCCAATGATAATCTTAACCTTTGCACCTTTAAGGTCATTGCAAATGAGGCTTTTCTTGCCTGAATCACCTGTTTTGATATTGCCTTTTTAAAATTACCATTGTAATTAAATTTAACCCCAAGATACACAAAATCATGTACCACATTGATAATACCGTTCACATACTTAAAAACTGGGTACTTGCGTACCTTTCCTCTAGAGAATATCATTATCTTTGTTTTTTCAGTATTCACACGCAATTTCCATTTCTCACAGTAGTTAGACAGAGCATCCAAAGCCGTTTGGAGTTCCTCTGGATTTTCTGCCAAGATAATTGTATCATCTGCATATAGCAATGAATGTAAATTAATAAATAAGTCTTCATCAGTAATTTTATCAAGAACATCAGAACACACTTCATCATATAAATACTGTAAACCTTTAAATTTGGTTCGGATATATCCAACAAAATCATTAAGATAAATTGCGAAAAGTAAGGGGGATAAATTATCACCCTGCCTTACCCCGATATTACAAGCAAATGTTTCAGAGGTTTGACCACATGTCGTAACACACGACTTAGCAGAGGCATACATATTCTTAATGGCTCTAAATACCTTGCCGTTTACTCCTGACAATAATAATTTATACCAAAGGGATGCTCGATCTATCATATCAAAGGCTTTTCTAAAATCCACAAAGGCGCAATAAATCCTCCTTCCCTTTGACAAATAAATATCCAGTAAAGATTTCAACACAAATGCATGATCCATTGTGGAATAACCTTCACGAAAACCTGCCTGTTCTTCTCCAAGTACAGATTCACTTTCAAAATATAAAGTAATTCTATGATTTAATATTGAAGTGAACAACTTTCCTATACAGCTTAAAAGGGTAATACCACGATAGTTGTCTGGATCTTTCTCCAACCCTTTGTTTTTGAATATTGGAACAATCAAACCAACACACCAATCATGAGGCACTATTCCACTTTCTAGAACTATATTAAAAACAATTGTTATCACTTCCAGAACCTTACCGGTTGCATGTTTCAAAAATTCATTTCTAATTTGATCAATACCGCATGCCTTATTGTTTTTCAATTTCTTAATCATCAAAATAACCTCCTCAACAGTGATAGGAGCATTCAATTCATCATTTATGACCAAGTCTGCCACTATTTCAGTTTGGTGTAGTGCACCTGTTTCATCTTGAGCAACATTCAGATTACGAAAGTGATGTAGAAAATCATTCAGCGAGACCATATTATTGTTTCGCTTTCCAGAGTTACCACTCAAAATTGTCCAATACTCCTGTGGATTTGTCTTCTTTGTTGATCTGAGATTATCATTCAGAGATTTGCTGTATAGAACATCTTTCTACGAAGCAACCGTTTGTATTCCTTCGCTGCTTTACAAATGTCACCATTCATTTCTTCTATTTTATCAGATGGCTCACCCTTCTTTTTACGCTTCAATTTATTCTTGAAATTAAAATACGAATCCCTTGCCTGTTTACATTCATAATCGAACCATGGTTTATTTACTTGCACACCAATTTTCGCCTGAGATTTTCTCCGAACTTTCTTCTCACAGATCCCAACTTCTAGGGCAGCATTTACAAAAGAATCACAAATAAGTGTACAAAAACCATCCACATTCAACTGGGATGTTGATCTTTCAATTGTACTTGGTTCGCTTTTCATTTTATCTGCGTAGTTATCTAGATTTGATTTAAAGCTAGCTACTTTTTCAGCAGACCATTTAAAGGCCATATACGTTTCTCGCTCAGAGGATATAAATAAATCTTTATCTGACCTTGAGATATTACTGGGTTCATCTATAGAAGTATCATTACATAATGTTAAAACGATTGGACAGTGGACATCTGACATGCATTTATCAAATTCATCGATCTCAAAATTTAAAATATGCTGAAAAAAACTAGCTGAAGCAATCACATAGTCAACTACACTCTTTCCCCCATTTTTATTGTAACAAGTATAATTGCCCACTCCTTTGTCACCACCAATCCTTCCATTTACAATCTTCAAATCAAAGCTCTGACAAATTTCTAGAATTTGTCTTCCATTATTATTCACACATTCATCTTTATTATATCGTTTAGTATCTATACCATTATCTTTAAGGTAACTCTGAAAATCGTTATTGTCATTAGAGGCAACAAATCCAGTCAAATCTGATATAACATCCTCAATCACCATAAAATCATCAAGTAGACCTGTTCTTGCATTAAAGTCCCCAGTTAAACAAAACGGGACATCATATTTGCCTTTCAAATGTACCAGGTCCTGAGCCAAGAGGTCAAAAACCTCATTAGTGTGATGGATAGAACCTTCACATGGCAGGTAAACAGCACCTAATATAAAATCAAATCCTAAATATTTCTTATCAATATGAATCCACAAGACAGACTCGGAAGTAGTACCAATAATTTGTGTTGTGTATGGGAATAAGTCATCACGCACCAAAACGCAAAGACCGTGAAAACCACCTAACCTACCATGATCACTTTCCTTTACATAACTATGGAAATTAGAAAGATGAGTACAGTATAAATCAGGAGAGTTTGTTTTAGTTTCTGTTAAACAAATGATGCCGTTATTTCTCAAAAAGAAGTCCAAAATGCCAGCATTAAGTTTACTCTGAAGTCCATTGACGTTCAGGCTACAGATAGATAGCGTTGACAAGCATTCTTTCCGAAGAGGGAAAGGCACACGAGTGATTCGTTTGACGTGTAATGAGGCATTTCATTATGAAATGTAAATTTGAGAATGCCAGGTAGTTAATTTTGGATCAAGCTTGTCATTGGCTCTGAATCAGCTTATAAAGAAATGAATGTGAAAACGAGTCTCAAATGATCGGCGAGCTAGGTGTTGAAAATGATGACTATAATATCATCGATAATGATTGCAAAAATGCATTTCCCTTATCTTTTCTAGTTTCCACATAACCGAGTATATGGAAGTACCATAAAGTTATTCAATATTCATATTCATATTCATACACATTTTATTTCCAACAGAAAGGTTAACAAAGATATTACATTTTTGTTCATACATAATTAATTTTTTCAGGAAACTATACAAATAAACTTTGCACATAATAAATTCTTAATTTCTGAGGAAATGGGGGCGGATCCACCAAAAAGAACACCGGGCGGGGAAAGTAGGGGTAAGGGGGGGGGGGGGGGGGGGGTGGATGCATCTCATATGGAATGTATATTCGGAAGCCGATTGGTTCATTTGTGAATGTTTATATCTTATTTTGTACATTTCAATTAAAATTACATAATCAATGTAATAATTTGTTCAAAGTTTGCTCGCTCGCAAAAGATTTGGAAAGTAAAAGTTGTTTTCAGGACAAGCGCACTGGCAAAGCTAAGCCCATATGCCGATGATTTGATAAATTTGTTTGAAGGGCATTTGGACTTGTCTTGTCTTTCCTTTGATTTCGAATTCGACTATTATGGCATTTTAAGGTGTAGACCATTTTCTTGTCTTGCATTATCTTTCTATTTGTTGTGCAACAGATTTTGTTTTCCTTTTCTTTTTTTCTCCCTTTTTTTCTTCTTTTTCTTCATTTTCTTTTTCGTTTTTAAATTTTCTTTAGAAGATGACGGGGAGTTTTACTTGCTCAATATGGCACCCATGTTTCAACTGGTCATAGCCCTTACTGCAAGTTCTGGGAGGTACTCCCAGTCTTTCAAGACGCGTGGCAAAAAACATGAGTGGGGAAGGCTGGGGCCTTTATTGTTCAAAATAAGGGGCGTTCTGGTGCTCAAAAATCCGCGTTATTATATACATGTAGCTTTTACAAAACTCCTTTTCCCTGAAAAATCTCCTTTTGATGCCCCAAATAGGGTGCAACATAGAGAAACCTCATTGAAACGCTAACAATTTGGGTTTCTCTTTTAAAATTTCTTTATCAATCGCGGTGATGGGGAGAGGGGGGGGGGGGGGGGGGTCAACAGCATAAGGGAGGCTGTAGCTTCGGTGCAAAATAGGGGGGGGGGGGTATTTTGAAATAATGGAGCAGTTTGATGTAAGATCGTGGATGGAAGGTGCACAGACAGACTCAATGCACGCGACAGCCTGTAATGGACACATGAGTTTGTAGTGTAATGATAAACCAAAGAAAGCTAGACTACTGATATACAATATTCGTCGAGTTAAAGAACCCACCCCCCCCCTCCACACGTCGCAAAGTAATCAGCCATAGTATGATTAGGTGTATGTTATTAGAAGAGTGATATTTCTTTTCAGCTGTTTGTGGGTGGATAATTATTGACAGTTCTTAATATTTCTTTCTTTACAAAATTATATGCAAGTGGGAAATCGTTCAATCATGTCATTTGAAATCTGTGTATACTCTATTAATTCTTGCCGTCTTCTTTTCTTCTCCTTTCTCTCTCTTTTTTCTCTTTTCCTCGTTTTACTTCTCACTCTTATCCTCCTCTCCCCCTTTCCCTCTGATTTGTCTTTTCCTTCGTTGATCTTCCCTACAGTGTCATTGTTAAAATTTAAAGGCAAAAAGGTGTCAAATGACTTCATATACGGTTAACAACTAAATTATCCATACCCTTACCAAAGTTTGTAATTTTGTGTGTGAAAATTGTGTATGTTGCCCCGATTTATGTTTCTTGAGAATGTGACATCTAAAGGTATTCAACAAAGGCCGTATTTCAACCAGTCCACCTTTCCTTCTTGAGTTACGAAGAACACAAAAAGCATCAAATTTTACATGGGGTATGACTATAATATAGTTTACTGTATATTATAAGATGATGACGTGGATCTCAATCAAATGATTGGTTGAAAGCGTACACGTGACCAGGCATTTATTTTGCCTAACGCGTAATCGCGCGTAATTTGGGTAATGACCGGTCATTAGCCAATGGTAATGACCGGTCATGATCAAAATCATGTAAGAAAACATCATTTTATAAAACAAATAAAACATAAAACAAATAATACACATCATTTTGTTCGGGCATTAGTAAAATTACCCACACGAGGTACTTTTGGAACAGTCCAAACGCCCTCGGCTATCGCCTCGTGCGTGTTAGACTGTTCCAAAGGTACCTCGTGTGGGTAATTCTTACTAATGACCTCACTGATGTGTATTATTTGTATACTAATGAACCTAATCAGATGATTGATATACCCGAAGCAGCTGAAAAATAGTTAGGGAAAATATTAACGAGACCAAAATAAAAACAAGTGATATACGTCGACAGTAAAAACTAGGTTTTCCAACGCTATTAAAACGGAAAACTTCAGGAAAGGTACAAAGTATGTAAACATGAAATATGACAGATAAAAAATGATTTCTATCTGTAAAGACATCTTTGAAAAAATAAGACAAAGAAGAAAATGCTGATGAAAAATGTATGTACTATTCTGTGCAGTTTAAAGTGTTTTGTAACGCTTTATAACGAATTGGCAAAAAGCACGTCAGAACATCATTGTTACTCTAGAAATGTATACAAAGCACTGATACAAATCTCAGGTAAAGTCATAGATAGCTAAAAAAAAAGTGTCAGCTGTAGTATTACTTAGATATACATAAAGCACTTATTGCATTAATAATAACAAACAATATCTCCGAGCCGCCGGCAATTTGCGACAGAAACTGTTTACAACTTGTTGAAACTAGGACGCTTTGTCATTAAAACGAATTCACATCCTAGTTTTCCGAAGTGAAACTTTGCCGGAAGATGGGATTTCGCCAAATGGATGAACAAAATAGGGGACAAGTTTGTGTATAATAACATTACACTTTCTATGAAGCAACAGCTTTTTTCTAGACTTTACAGATTTGAGTCAGAGTCAGGATGGAGGTTTTCGAATTGTAACATGGTCAATAGAATGGATAAATGAGTTAATTGACCACCATCATCATGAAGTATCAGGTATGTTACAGACAAGGGCGGTTATGGTCCTCCATTTCTGTCTATAAAATTATCTCCTAATCTCAAAAAGCTGGTTTAGCTGACTTAATATTGGTTGCAGTTCAGGTTTTGCAAATATGTGAAGCGTAACCTTTCCCTGCTTCTCTTTTCAGCAATCTTCCCGTAAATATTAGTTTTTGATTTTCTATATTATCCTTTGGGCATTTGTGACCAACAAATTGCATTTGCGTCTCTCTTATTGTGTTGATGAACGATGGTTTTACTCTTGCTTTTCTGAACACTTCTACATGCGTTATCTTTTCTGTCCATGATATATTCATGATATTTCTCAAGAACTGAGTCTCTGTAACCTCTAATTTTCTTTCAAGCTCTTTAACTTTTGTCCAACACTCGACTTTATGACACAGATTTTGGTTTTACTACTACTGTTCTTATTTTTCATTACATATTTCTTCTCATTCAAATGTATCCTTTGTCATTGCAATTATTTCCTTATCTCATGAATACTTTTCCCATTTGATTTTACAATGTACCCCAGAAGTTATTGTGTACCCAAGATATTTGAGAGTGCAGACTTGCTTGATTGTTCCCCTTTAATTTTGAGATTGCGTGGGGGTGTTTGAATCTGTAAAAAAACCCAGATATATCAATAAATAACAAACAGGTAAATAATCGGTTTTCTATTTTATTGAAAAATAAATTTGAGTGATTAGAAAACCTTACAAGAGCCGAGAGAGATGGGAGATGGCATATCCCAATCTCACACAGACAAAACCCACAAAATGTGGAAGAAGCAGGATGTTCTAAATATGATGGATATAAAAAGAAAAAGATTTAAAAAAAAAACAATGACGAAAATACAAAAAATTGAATAAAGAAATGAATTAATTACAAAAATAAAAACAAACCAACCCGCAACCAAATAAACAAACGAAGCAAATAAATAAACTCACCTGTAACTGTTGAAGATATTGAGGCTTGTTAAGGATCCGCTAGTCTCTCCAAAACAGAATTTACAATTTATGTCCTCGAAGATCCTCAATTAAGCAATTAAATCAAATCTTATGCTCATGATCGGCCAGGAATCCGACGACAAATCCCCGTTCGTAAATCTTAGAATCAACATCAACAGACGACCACGGTTACATCAAGAAATACAGCCCTTCACTCCCGCCCCGCCAAAAATATTACGAAACAAATTAAAGAGCGGCAACTAGCCCCGGAAGAGCGGACGAATATTGATTGGTACCTCCTTTCGGTGGCGGTATATACAGAGCGAGATGATGCCCAAGCGAACGTGAGCAACAACCAATATGGTATTAGAGAGTCGGGTTGAAGATGATGCGAGCAAAGCGATGCAGTTTGGATGCGAGAGACGCACGCTCTGTAAGTCAGAGACAAGGAGTATTAATGCTTGCGTAGTATTACATATGCGAAGGGTAAGGTTATGGAAGAAGGGAGTGGGAAGGTAGGGGGGGGGGGGGTAGAAGAGGTAAAAGGAGGATCTGTCAGTATAATCTTGAGATATGTGAAGCAAAGCCTCGTTGCGTGCGTTCAGCTTCACGCCTACTCATCACGTGCTCAACGTTGTTCTTGTTATCTTAATAAGGTCTTATACACTCAAAAAAATGTAGTGCTATTTTTAGCACTTGGAGGGCTATATTCAGCACCTTTTCAGTGCTCGCATAGGGACTGCACAGCTAGTGCTATTTCAGCACAAGTGCAAGTGCTAGTTCAGCACTAGTTTAAGTGCTATAGATAAGCACTAAAAAGTGCTAAAAAAACACTTCAAGTGCTATGAATGTTGGGCAGGTGGTGCTAAATAACCCCACAATCTACTCTGAATAGCACTAGTAGTGCTAAAAAACTGCACAACTTAGGTGCAGAACACAACAGTTTTGTAATGTTTAGCACTACTGGTGTTATATGTTTTAGCACTCCAGGCGTTATATTTCATATATATATAGTGAAATTATGCAATTTTGTCACACTCACACACAAAAAAAAAGACAAATAAATGACTTTATATATATAGTTGGTATTTTATTAACAGTTTAACCAAAAAACACTGTTGCAGTAAAGGCACATGTTGACAAAGTTCTGCAATAAGCCAGAACATATGCCTATGTGGTCAAGGTGGATGTCCTTCGTCATTTACCACTTTCAACTCTTACAGGAAACATTTATTAAACCAACATCCACAAGAAGAACCTGAACCTGAAGCTGTACAGGGTATGGAGGGTCTAGTTGATGCTGATTTGGGTGTTGCTGTTGGTGAAGTGCATAATCCTGCAGCAGATGATGCATTTGATGATGATGATGATAGGATAGGCCTACTACAAGAACAAGATGGAGCAATGCATAATGACAGTACAAGACACTATGAATATGACAGACAATGAAAGCGGACAAAATATACAGTTCCATAGGTAGACCAAGGAACATCCCTTCACTGCTATTATGTAAAAATGTGTAGAACAGGTGTCACATGCATATTCACCTGTTTTACACATTTTACATAATAGCAGTCAAGGGATGTTCCTTTGTCTACCCGAGGAACTGTATATTTTGTCCGCTTTCATTGTCTGTCATGTTCATAGTGAGACCAGCTGCATTTTTCATTGGTTCTCTTTTATCAAACACCAACATGACCCATGCTATGACAAACAGAGTGTTATCTGCTGCAACAGCTTTGAATACTGATGTTGTTGACAGTTTAAGGAGCAAAGTTATTCAGACTTTTGAGGCCTTGGGTATTGACCTGGAGAATGAAGAATGTAAGAATCTCTTAGCTGAATTTGATTCAAAAACAAATATTCACAAGGTAACAGCTATTATACTAACCGACCAATCAGATCAGGTTATGCAGTCAGCACTCGATGTTAAGTGCTGCATATTGTTATAGCACTCGTTTTCAGCACTCAAATATTCAGCACGTTTCGGTTTCCTTGTTAAAGTTAACCCGTCAAGTGCTGATTTTGGCACTTCAAGTGCAGAATCTCACTCAGCACCCAACATTTAGCACCTCAGTTTTTTGAGTGTACGCACTAATTCGTAAGTCCTCTCTCATATTCGTCAATGTATGGGCCACATGTTCATGATTGAATAACACACTCTCTCTCCTTCTCTCCTTTTCTGTTCATATCTTTCTCTCTCTTTCCCCCTATCTCTGCCCCCTCCTTTTCTCTCTCCCATGATCATCTTGTGACGTAGTGACTTATCACTGACGGATGAGACAGGGCTTTCTCTTGAATTCAAGACTTACACATTCAATTCAATTGTTCTTATTCATAGAATAGATCGAAGTTTTATAATAACCCACTCATTCATATAGAAGCCCCTTGAGCATGATTGAATTAATACAGATGGGATTAAACCTCGCCTCTATCACTCTCCATTTTGTTACCATTCCTTTTTGTTTTTTTTGCAATTTTAGATTTCTCTTATCTCCGCTTCGTTTGTCTACAGGCCACCGTACACGGCAAAAGCGTAGGCAGGCTAGGCTTATGTATGTAATTAGGTTTTCACCGTAATGTATAAATCAGTATATTATTAAGTTTTTGTCAAGAAGCCGACTTTTAACATCCGAAAGAGTTATTACGGCATTCGCTCTGGTGGCATTACTGATGCGCGGTCAATATGCTACGGGTTCTTATACCTTCAAATAATTTTTGAAAATAATTAATGCAAAGGAGACACTATCTGGAATTCCATCTATTTTTTGAAATTTTTCGAAAAGTAGGCCATTTGAAGAGCCATCTTTTTTCAAGGGATGTTTAAAAATTATTTCCTTCTTTATTTAAATTATTTTAACATATTTGTGGCTTACATTAAACAATGAAGAAGCTCTTAACTTATTTTCCACTTTTTTCCACTTTTTCTGGAACTTAACCATTCTTTTCCCTCATTTACAAGGAGGACTTTTTCCAATGCACAGACATATTTTTTGTCATAGGTTTCGACATAACCCGGGGAAAACAAAACCAATGCATCGTACCAACAACAAAATAAACTTATTCCATGGGTTTTTAGAAAATTTATTATCACATCATGATTTTTGTGTTCTGAAGATTGATTGGTCTTGTGCCCGTTAAAAATGTGTGTTTGAAACGCCAATAGATTGTTATCATCCATCTTGTCTACACAGGAACACCATTAACCCTCGTTCGTTCTTATTGTATAGTGGGTTTGAAGATAGTGGTCTTAACCAACACTAAAAGAAAAGGTGACTGAAATCATCAGAGAGTGAAATGCAACGAGGTGGTAGATAGAGGGAGATCGAGAGAGAAGAAAAAAAAAGAGAGAGAGAAAGAGAGAGGGAGAGAACCAATAAACTCCACTACACGCAATTAAGATAGCTATTACATAATGCAGTGTTATGCTGAACAACGGTGTTTTCCTTTAATTTATTATTTCATCCATCTGTTAATGTACTGCTAAATATACTGCAGGTAAATATATTACCTTATACAAAGCTTGGTAGCATTATGTTAAATGCCTCATAAATGTTATAACACGTACAAAATGATGTAATAAACTTGGTCAGAATGAGATGATTATGTATATGAAACTAAAATACAATAGTATTCGCTTTTACTTATAATGAACATGCGATTAAAAAAAAAAAATCTCAAAGCCTAATCAGGAGTTTAGATTGTTGTGGCCTTCTATGCTGAAGTGAGTAGATAAAGTAAGCATGTATGCATGGTCTTGTTACTACCCCAGGTACACCGACGAGACCGATGCCAGACCGACACCAGACCGAACAAAAATTGTACATTCCCCGAATGGCCGAGGTTGATCGATTATTGTTTGGTTTGGAGTGGGTTTGGGTTGTGACTGGGTGTTACGAAATCAACACCCCTCTCATTATTACGTCACAATACTTCATGGTATGCGATAGCACTTTAATGCTGATAATTATGTGCAGGAAAGTTTTGATGGTCTGTAATAGGATTTTGAAAACATCCTGGTACATGGTAATGAAAGAGTTACAATTCAGCAACCCAAGTGTAGTAATGGAAAGGCTCCAGATTTGTCCTGCAACGAAGTAGTCAATTATTAACCTCCTTTGATATTACCCCAGATATTACACAGGTATTATACGAATTCCTTATTTGTTTATGAAAAGGAATTGAGTGATTTGGTCGTGAGACAGGTGGTTCTCATGCAATGTAGGCTCAATTTACCCAGATAAATGAGGAATGAGGGATTTCCCCTCTTCTTTACAACACGTATCCTTCAAAAGATATTCGAACATCAACTTAATTATCTATAGAAATCGTCTGTTTTAGTCAAGTCTCAATTACTTGCCGTGTAACCAAGGAGGATATTTGGTGTAACGAGTCTTTTCAAATTCTAGTAACTAATCCCATAATCCCGGAAGGCACGAAAGCTGCTAAAAGGTTTTTATTGTTATTTTTTTAAATTGCTATTTTCCCCGACAAGGACTGGAGACGAATGAAGAAGTAACAAAGCAATGAATCAAAAATTAAAAAAAGAAAAGAATCGAATCACGACACTTTTAAGAAGTTGTTGGGAGAGCAACTCATGCGGTAATTTCGTTTTAGGGAGAGAGATATAGAGAGAAAGAGAGAGAGAGGGGAGAGAGAGAGAGAGAGAGAGATTGGGGGGGGGGGGGAGAGTGAGAGGGGTTAGGAAGAGAAAGAGAGATGATTGATATAGCGAGAGAAAGAGAGAGAGAGAGGGGGGGGGGGGGGGGTCGTAATCAGCAAATCCTTATACGTGAATGTATACGTTCATGAGCTATGTTGCCTTATTTCAGAATATGGAGACATCGATGGGAGACATTGTCCTATTTTGTGTGAAACTCTTGATATCCTAATGTTAAATTCTTTCGTCGGCAAATTTGAACACCTGAATTTTCTTGATTTGACAAACTAATGACATTTCTCACAAGTTCCGTTGTAACTTTTAAAATGTATCTTTAGCTTTGCTTATTTGACAAGATATTCACCTGTTGATAAACCAATCAAATAGTTTTAACAACATTCCTGTGCTTACGATCCCAGCATAAAATGGGAAGAGACTGAAAACCAAGAATCAAAACCGACGTTTGGCTCTATTTGGGACGTTAATCCATACCTTGATGCTGTGTGTATGGTTTATTTCCATACATTAAAATACATTTTTAGACACTTTAAATTTTAAATTTTCTGACATACTGAAGCATGTAATAAATTGATCATTAATCATTTAACTTTGTAAATAGCAAAACATAACGATCGTCAGAGTAACCATTTTTGATGTGGTCCAACTATAAATCAGCATATTTCAAAAGATTCCTGCATGGCGAGAAATCATCATTACACGAATCATTTACCGATGAGAGTTGCTTTCATTATTCATCGTCTGCGGGTTTATGGGTTGCAATAAATCACTGAATATTGGTGAGCTAGATGGTTTAACTGCGAGCGATTAATCATGTTTACATATTGTTCATTATCAAGACATTTTATTGCCGAAATAATTATCGGTTCCTTTGATGGAAGTCAATAGCTTCAAAGAGTATATGGATGAAGTGGAAATGAAAGAAGAGGCAACGAGAGACAGAGAAAGAGCTAGAGAGAAAGAGAGAGAGAGAGAGAGAGACATAGAGAGAGAGAGAGAGAGAGAGAGGGATAACGGGGCATTGGCACATATTAATGTACCGTTACAGAAATTACGCAAATCGTATTCGATACAAATTTTGAATAACACAGAGCGTAAAGAGGCTCTTTATAAGGCATTATTTTTTACGCTTCCTTCTCCTTGTTGAGTTTTAATTTGTCTTAACATGGTCTTGTCTCAAAGCTGTTTCTCTCAATTCATCCATAATTTAAAATACAACAAACATTTTAAAACAATTTTCAGAGTTACTTATTCTCTTCTTCATTGTTCACATGTTCTTGAGAGTTTAAAAGTATTACGTAATATTTAGTGAAACTTAATGGCCCGAATCCACAAAGGAGGTTTGTCGACAAACCTAGGTTTATGTGCGTCATATGACGCGTTTCGATGCGTTTTTACAAACCAAGGTTTGTCAAAACGCACATAAACCTAGGTTTGTCGACAAACCTCCTTTGTGAATTCGGGCCAATAGGTGTGTTTCGCAAAGTTGCACTTATAAAGAAGCTACATTAATTTGTATAAAAGAACAAAGAATCTTATCTTCTTCGAAAATTTTGTCATGAAAGCAAATTGGCTGATAGCCATTTATAGCCAACAATCACTTCCTAAATACTTTAATTAGCACTCCTGTTGCTCTAAAAAAATAAAAAAAATCATTAGCATGATAATATGGTACATTGAAGAGCAACCACATAACAGTATAACGTATCCCACAGTTAGACACAAATATCATTAATAAAACCTAGCGCAACCCGTTTGTTTCAGAGACTATGTATGAAACTAATGCTAAAGTCACAGTCAAATACATCCCGACAATCGAACATATTATATATGAGTTCTCAGTAGCTATTTTCATTAAGAAAGAAAAATGAGGACATTTAATTTGCCTCCGAATGGCGAGCGATGTAGAAAATACTTCACTCATTCTTTTTAAACAGGGAACCGTCTTCTCGGAGCTTAAATATTTTGTAACGGTGCACCTTACATTACGAAATGGGACAACAGTTATTCGATTTAATAAACGACCGTATCCCAATGCATCTATATTTCTTTCCGTAATACCATGATGAAGCTTGTAAAAGAGATTCCACCGTGCAGTTTGACCTTAACTTAAGTAAAAAAGGAACAATGTCTGCCAATATGACAGCTCGTCTGATGCAAAGTCGCCACTTGAAATTTAAGTCGGTTAGTGGAATGAGCGGTTTCAAAATATTGGGTATGTGGAATAAGCTACTATTTCATTATGGTTTCAGAAAAAAAAACTATGAAGGCTGATTTGCAATCACCCACGGGAAATTGCGTTTGAAACGTTAAAAGTCAAAGTTATTCAGCATACATGGTATAGGTTTACAAAATGGATATTGAATGATATTAAGCACAGCCAGGAAAGGAAATAGATGAGTCTCTCTTTATTCGTGAAGGGATTTCAGGATTTCAGATATTCATTTTTAGCTCTTGTGATATGATCATCGAATACTGCACATGCTTGATTGACAATACAAGAATTTATTAGTATCAATCGAACCAACGGATTAGTTCAGATTGTTTTTTGTGATTATTCTTTTCTTAGGTGGGGCAGGTAATTTCATGGTGGAACGCAGTGAGGCGATGGATAATTAAAAACCGAAGTGATGAGAAAGAGATAAAGAGAGAGTTAGAAAGAGATAGATAGAGAGAGAGAGAGAGAGAGAAAAAAGAGAGAGAGAGAGAGAGAGAGAAAGAGAGAGAGAGAGAGAGAAAGAGAGAAAGAGATCAAAATATGACGATGATAGCTCAAATTTCCATCATTTCTGTATCACTACCGAAGAAGATATAAGATTGCAAATCTCCATCTCTATCTTTCACCACATATCATACCTCTCAAAAAATACTAATAAACCCCGACTGAAAAAGGCTAAAGAATAATGAGACGATAAAAATAAAGAAAGAAAAGAAGCTTGAAAAATTGAATTCTCGGCGCCGGGTGGGCTGGGCGAACAGGAGACTGATTTTTTCTTCTTCAGAATCATCATCATCATCGACGGAGTGGTTGCGACAATCGGGGGAGATGAGCGGAAAGTGACGAGGAAGTCTGGCGGGGGAGGGCCCCGTATCAGATGAAAAATTGTTCCTACTCCTCTTCAATCTCCTCTTAGAGCACAGATGATTGGAGGCGGTCGTTGATGATGCGTGTAGCGAATCTCAAAGGTTCGAGGGAGGAGAAAGAGGAGACGTGTGTTTGAATATGGAGGCTTTCCATGGTAGTGGGATGCGCTCCGGGAAGTGATGTTGAGAATGATGATGATTATGGCCGTGATGGTGATACTTTTTAAAAGTGGTAATTGTGGTGAGAATGAAGATATGATGTCGATGATAAAGCCTTTTTGACTGCAATAGAAACGATAGTAATGATGTTGGTAGCAGTGGATGTAGTAACGTAGATGATAATGTTGTCATAATGTTCTCCTGATAGAGTTGTGATAATGGCGGGGTTGATCTTGATGATACTGGCGATAGGACAGAACTCTGGATATAAGTTATCATATTAGAAGAAGAAAAAGAAGAAGAAGAAGAAGAAGAAGAAGATGAAGATGAAGAAGAAGAAGAAGAAGAAGAAGAAGAAGATGTAGAA
This sequence comes from Strongylocentrotus droebachiensis, assembly GCA_035222895.1. NCBI lineage: Eukaryota > Metazoa > Echinodermata > Echinoidea > Camarodonta > Strongylocentrotidae > Strongylocentrotus > Strongylocentrotus droebachiensis. The sequence continues at coordinate 124,824 of JAVYIG010002033.1, read as the reverse complement.
GAAGATGTAGAAGAAGATGCAGAAGAAGATGTAGAAGAAGATGTAGAAGAAGATGTAGAAGAAGATGTAGAAGAAGATGAAGAAGACTTTTTGACTTTTGAAAGTAAAACTTTATTTACAATACATATAATAATTAAAACAGATAAAAAAGATAACAGTGATGCACTTAATATAATAAGTGTTTGTGAATCATATACCAATAATCAACAACAAGTAGTACGTAATACATGAGAAAGTAACCATTAAACAATTCATAAAAAAACAATAATTTCGACGGTAGAAATTAAGAAAAAAAAACATGAATTGTACTAAACACTGATTACAAATGATTACACATCTATAGAGTGTTTCAAAACGATTAAATTATGGGAATTCATAACTTCCAACTATGAGCTTCTTCTCAAGACAAACTTATCACAAACATGCTAGGGCAAAAACAACAATTAAATCAACCATGTGAGATCAATATCATCTGAAAGAAAGAGTACATTATTGTACGACCATATCTTATGAAATAACACCAAATTGTTTTGTAATTTGTGAAATTCATAATCAAGAATGACTCTGTTCTTGATTCTAAGTTTCCAAAAAGGAAGTGGATCAAGAAAACGAGATGTACGATAAAGCCAATATAATGTGCTTTTAAGAATGACAATAAGAAAGTTGGATAGGCGCACGGCCTCCCTGTTACGACCTCTTGCATGTGGAACCAGGGTCCAGTAGAGGTCAAAGTCAATGTTTACTTCGGGTAGAAGACTTGACAGAAGATGATGAAGAAGATCCAAGGCCGGTTGTATAGAAGTACACTCGATAAAGAGGTGTAGAATAGTTCCCTTCTTGCCACACCATCCACATGAAGAGGAGATATCGGGATTAAGATGATGAAGAACGGCAAGCGACGGAAGAACATTGTGTAATAGTATAGTATTAATGACTGCTTTGAGAGAAATAGTTGTTTTATTACGCTCAAGGGAAGGTTAGAATTGTGCTATTCCCCGAGGCTTGCCGAGGGGAATAGCCCAATTGTAACCTTCCCGAGAGCGTATGAAAACAACTATTTCTCGAATATTAAAGCAGTCATTAATACTTTTATATGCCGAAAAAAAATAGACTAAAAAATAAAAAATAAAAAATATATTTTCATTTTTGTCGAAGACGGGATTCGAACTCTTGCGTAAAACAAGAGGTGTACCGAAAACCAACGCTTAGACCACTAGGCTATCGCGCGCCATTAAAATGCTTGGCAGTTTTCTCCAATATATACATTAAAATGAATTGAAAACGGCTCCGCGTGAGGGATGCTTCGCAAAAGCTCCATGAAACGGACCCTTCTTTTACTTTTGCAATGCATATTGGCACGAACTTAGATCAAGATCTATCGGCAGATGTTGTTTTTTTGTTTTTGGAAGTTTATTTTCGTCTTCATGTCAACAATGCAAGATAAAATTGTCGGTAAGATCGATCGAGATTCAATTGTATTGAAATTACCGACCAATCCTTCGCACACATACGGTATCCTCCATCGCTCAAACCATTTTTTAACATGTAAACCTATGGGGTAACCATGGAGGCTGACCAACTATTTTTAATAACCATGGTTATTAAAAATATTGAAATGTTTTAAGCATGGTTACCGAGAATTTTACAGGAACAGTTGAAGTTTATGAATGCAATTCGACCAATCAGATGGCTGGATTTCTTAAGTGAGGTATATAATTTGTATTATATACCTCATACATAGATTGTCATTCACTGATTGGTCAAAACTTTATCACATGTCAAGGAGCATTTCGATCTATCAAGTATAATTAGGTCAGAGGGTTTGATAGCTACTATCAAACCCTCGGATAGGACCCCTAACCCCTCCCGCGACTTAGTTGCGCACACAAATTGTTTGAGTTGCTAGGCTACCGCAATCGCGCGGTTACGCGCAGCGCGTAGGAATTCAATACTCTTGCCTTGAACTTGATGTTGGATTTTTCTTATTCTGGTGAGTAAATTCCTCTTGATCTCGTTTCCTGTTTTTTAGTGCTAGATCTAGACCTACAGCTAGACCTAATCATGAATCAATAAAAAGGATGAGGTATATAAAACAAATATGGACTGCTCTGTAATCGGATGATGGTGGGAACTACCACTCCCTCGGTGGTGTTCGGGGGTGATAGAAGGGCCGGTGTGAACACCACCTTGGGAGTGATAGTTCCCACCATCACCCTCATGAGCAGTCAATATTTGTATACTGAGTGTCCCCATCTTTCTTAGATGATGGATAGCAGTAGATTTCAGTCCAGTTGATTAGTTTAGAAGGGGAAAGTAACCCAGCCTCGTGCCAATGAGTAACTTGAGCTCTAGGAAGAAAGTTAATAGCACGGTTGAAGATTCGATATATCGATTTAGTCGGCGTGGCAAGAATGTTCTTGTTGTCTTTAGTTATGATCGAGAACGGAGAGGTAACAGGTTCAGTCAGATTATGAAGATAAGCTGAAGCTGCTGACAGTCTTAGTCCGCTGTTCGAAAAGAATCTAGGAAACAAACCGGAAATCTCTTTGTGAAGTCGAGAGAGGTCAAGTTCCAAAAGGCGTAAAGACGGACGCTGCAAGGTGGAGGCAATGACGACCTCGTCTGCTCGGAGCCAGGTACCGTTGTTCGGGTTTACAAGATGCTTGACGAGTTTGATTCCACATGCAAATAGTCTAACAGGGAAGATCTTGTCGCCATCCAGTGTATATTGAAGAAATTTATAATAATTCAAGGGAATGTTTAACACATGGTTGACAGTAAAGGACGATGTCTCGACGCTTGCTCCAGAGGTAATCCAAGCACGCAAAATTTCCGAATAGAAACAAGGAAGGCTGGTATAAAACTTTGGGTCTAGTTCAGTCAGAAACAAAGGAAAATCAAGATTTAGTTTCTTATATCTGCGAAAATTATGAGAACAAAGGGCATACGCAGGATGAGAACAGAGATTGAGATAACGCTGTAAAAAGGCAAAACGAAATGTAAGGGTTCGTGCTTGGAGACATACCAAACCAAGTCCACCTTTGTTGGGTTGTTGAAACAGAATTTGCTTTCTTAAAAGATGTCGTTTACCAGACCAGACATAATTAATAAGCATTTCTTGGAGTTCAATTAGTGTTTGCTGAGGGGGAGACAAAACTGCAAGACAATGGAAAAGTTTAGATGCAGCTAATTGATTAGCAATAATGATTCTGCCTTTAAAGGACAAACTATAAGAAAGGGAGCTCCATCGAGATAGAGTCTTACTCAGTTTTTCTTTACACTTTGACCAATTTTTGTTTACATAATTATTATTATTTCCTAGATGAACTCCAAGAAAGAGGAGACCTTCGCAATTCCACAGGAAATCAAGGGGCCTGTCTCTACGTTTCGACCATGATCCGGCCCACAGTCCTTGAGATTTAACATAATTAAGACAGAGAGCCGAGGCCTTACTAAAAGTGTTGTATGTATCTAGAATAATATCAAAGCCTTTGTCTTCAGTGACAAAAATTGATATATCATCCGCATACGCAGATACCGAGACATTCATATCTGTGTTGGGTAAGGAGAAAGAACACGATGAAAGATTAACTTTTAACTTGTGAAGAAAAGGTTCTATGGCTATAGAATACAGAAGGCCAGATAAAGGGCAACCTTGGCGTATGCCTTTTTGAAAAGGAAAAGGCGCAGTGAGGGATCCACACACTTTGACTAAGCCCTCTGCGTCATTATACAAAAGTTGAATACAAGAAATAAAATATTCTCCAAAGCCCATAGCTCTCATGGTATTGAAGAGATAATTATGATCTACATTATCGAAGGCTTTCCTTTGATCCAAATTAACTACTGCAAGAGGGGTATCATTGCAATTAGAGAAGTGTACAATGTCTCGGATCAAATTTAAGTTGTCATAAATCGTTCGACCTGGAACACAATACGTTTGGTCTTCAGATACAATGTTAGTAATATAATGTTTCAATCTATTGGCAAGTATCTTTGCAAAAATTTTGTAATCATTATTTAGAAGAGAGACTGGTCGCCAGTTTGCAATGTCTGCCAGGTCTCCTTTTTTAGGAATCAACGTAATCACTGCTCTACGAAAAGTATGTGGGAGGGTTCCAGTACTTATGGCATATTGTAATACAGAGAAGAGATCATTTTTTATCAAGGGCCAGAAAGTCTGATAGAATTCAGAAGAAAGTCCATCTAGACCAGGCGTTTTATTTTTGCCGAGCTGTGTGACAGCAATATCAAGTTCATTGAATGACAAAGGAGCGTCAAGATGTTTTGAATCCTCAGGGTTGAGTTTCGATAGATCAGATAAAATAGTATCAACCGAATTTTCATCAATAAGTACACGACAGTACAAATTCTTATAAAAATTCCGAACGTGAATTTTAATATCATTCTGATCCTCTGTAATGTTACCCGAAGAAGAAGAAGAAGAAGTAAATGGAGGAGCAGAAGAATGAAGAGAAAGCGGGGGAAGAGAAAGAAGAAGTAGAAAACACGATCGCAATTATTTTAGTAAAATTAACCCAAGGGCAATGCCATTACCCTGTATGCCCCATAGAAATATTGCTCGGTTTACGTAATACGTCATTAGCGAGTTTTCGCTCAGCAACTTACAGACCTTCGCGGTAGCAGAGCACTCAGGTTTACGGCCGTCGCACACAGACCGTCCTCGATACAATTCGTGGTTTCGCTTTTCGGTGAATGCGTACGTATCTCTACGGAGGTATTGCATGTGCAATGCCATTAGGCAATTTTCGTAATGTAACCAAATTTAATGCATACGTCTTTGTGAAGTGCCTCGATACAAAATATTTCATTCACCTGATAAGGATAATAGTATTTCAATAGACAGAATCCAAACTGCATACATTAGTTGTTGCCAGTTCGACAAAAATTAGGGGTATTACGCAAGCTCATTGCGGACAGAGAATCTGCGGTTCGTGTGCAAAATCGAGAAGCTGCTATAGTAACAGCAGGGTGATCGCTGAGGTACTGAAATCCAGAACGGGTTTTGACCAAATTTACGAGCGTTCTCAATGACGCCCCAAGTGAATAAACAGCCAATCAGCGAGCTTGTACTAAAGATGGTGATGAGAATTTCGTCGTCTAATAACGAAGGATGACGAATTGTAATGGGCGGATCTAGCTTTTCTCTATGGCGTGGGCGGGGGGGGGGGGGGGGGGAGTTAAGGTTGACATTTGAAAAATCGCGCTGACCAATATTTCGCTTAGTTGGGGGTAGGGAGCACTAAAATTTGTTTTCAATTGGGTAGAAAGCACCTTGGCCAGCCCAAGGGGGGGGGGGGGGGGGGGGGGGTTAAAACCTCCTAACCCCCCTAGATCCGCCCCTGACACGAATGACTCTTCGGTGAGTTTTTTTCTTCCGATTATTGTTTCTGAACAATAATAACATGAATATGGATATAACATGAATTGTTTTAAAACTTGATGATAAATTGTTGAAATTTGATAAAAAGCCGTTTTGTGGCTTGGTCGAGACAAGTTGTGCTAGTCGTGTAGTCCCGTCTGTACTGTATTGCGTGGGGTAGAAAGCACCTTGGCCAGCCCAAGGGGGGGGGGGGGGGGGATTAAACCTCCTAACCCCCCTAGATCCGCCCCTGACACGAATGACTCTTCGGTGAGTTTTTTTCTTCCGATTATTGTTTCTGAACAATAATAACATGAATATGGATATAACATGAATTGTTTTAAAACTTGATGATAAATTGTTGAAATTTGATAAAAAGCCGTTTTGTGGCTTGGTCGAGACAAGTTGTGCTAGTCGTGTAGTCCCGTCTGTACTGTATTGCGTGGAAGAGAATCGGCCATTTTCGTAATGTAATCAAAATATAATTTAATACATACGTCTTTGTGAACTTCCTCAATACAAATTATTTCATTCACCTGTCTAGGATTCGCAATAGTCAGAATGCAAACTGCATGTATTAAGTGTGGCAACAACTAATGTATGCAGATTGGATTCTGTCTATTTAAATACTATTATTATTATCAGGTGAATGAAATAGTTTGTATCAAGGCACTTGATTCACTTGGGGCGTCTTTGAGAACGCCCGTAGATTTGGCCAAAACCCGTTCTAGATTTCAGGGCCTCAGCGGTCATCCAACTGTTACTATAGTATCTTCTCGATTTTGCACACGAACCGCAGATTGTAATTCCCCAATGAGTTTGCGAAAATTGCCTATTGTCATGTTCGAACATTACCAAAGGCGACGCACCAGCCTGAAGAAGGAGACAAAAGAGAAAAAGAAGAAAATACAGGTAATGTTATTAGGAAAAGAAAGGAAAGAGAGAGCGTCGGGAGGAGGCCATTTCGTATTATGGTGGAGAGGGAAGGGAGGTGATAATGAACGTTTCGTGTAAAGGTTTACAACTCTGTGAAGTATTATAAGTAGTTATTAAAAAGAGAGAGAGAGAGAGAGAGAGAGAGAGAAAAAGACAGTCACTGGTCATTGCCTGTTTTCCAACAAATATATTTTGTTACCGGTTATTCACCTTAGTCGATGGATATATTTTACACGACGTTAATGTGAACTGGGAGTCCCCAGACAAATACACTGCAAGTACCCCTTGCTTCAATCTTCAGAACTGTGACAAGCCGTTAATCATTAGATCAAGTGCGTGGGCCTACATAAAACCTCGTTATTTCCATGGTAACTGGTATTTGTATTTTTATTACCTATTATTCAGGCCGTCTAATTATATAGGCAACAATTTCTGAATTTAAAACAAAAAAAGAACATCATGGTAGACAAGACGGGGTATTTTAGAACTGCCTATTTAGATTCGAGGAGATGAGAGCCCCCTCCCTTCCCCCTTCCCCTCCCTTCCCCTTCCCCTCCCTTCCCCTCCCCTCCCCCTCCCTCCCATCTCGTTTCCCAACAGCTTGTTATTTGTGCCAGTTTATACTTTGATAGATTCTGATTTGTGTTGTTGTTGATCGAAATAATTCTCTTCATCATAAAGGCCATATATTTCGCCTTAACAATTATATTCCGTCTATGTCAACGTTTTGGGCCTCTTTTGTTTCCCTTCTCCTCACTAAATTTACCTTTATTTATCTGACTATTGTTTCATCTGAATATCAGAATGATCAGTACTCTGATCTAAAATTGTGTTTTATTTTGTCCACCTGATCCATTAGCGGATTTCTTTATCATGTGGAATTTGTGCGCACAGTCAAATCTACGTATTAAGGCCACTCAAGATAAAATGCATAACGTGGCCACTGTAGACTAGACAAGTTTTTAAACACACATTTTCTTTTAGAGAGAGCCAATACGGGGGAACACTTTAGACAGGTGGCCTTTACAGAGAGGTGGCCACGAGTTTGACTGCATTAAGACGAAGGTAGCATATGGTTTGAAAAGGATGAACTTTTTTTTTAACATTTCGTACGTTTGGAGCCAGAAGGGCATTACCTCATAAGGCTCTGAACAGACGATCTAAAAAAAAATCTTGGATAATCACCTGTAATATAAGAATACTCACGTTAACTTTCTCTACAATTATGCGATATGTGATCATGAATTAAGTCTTGCACTCAAAGCGTTATACCTGTATACGTTCGAATGTGATACAAAGTGAATTCCATGCCTAATACATTTCAAATGTTTTTCTTGGATAATCACCGGTAATATTAGAATACTCACATTAACATTCTCTACAATTATGGGATATGCGATCATGAATTAAACCTTGCACTCAAAGCGTTATACCTGTATACGTTCGAATGTGATACAAAGTGAATTCCATGCTAAATACATTTCGTATGTTTTGAGCCAGAAGGGCAGTAACTCTTAAACTTGAACACAGAGGTAACGCCCTTATGGTTCTGAAAGATAATCTGCATTTTTCTTGGATAATCACCCGTAATAATAGAATACTCACATTAACATTCTCTACAATTATGCGATATGTGATCATGAATTAAGTCTTGCACTTGAAGCGTTATACCTGTATACGTTTGAATGTGATACAAAGTGAATTCCATGCCAAAGGAAATGGAGCATATTTAGCTTCCAGACTTGAGATGATCTTCAGATAATCTCCCTCGAGTCAATTATTTTTCAGTTAGGTCTATATCCTTACATTAATATCTCTGGATATTAAATTTTCTTGGAAGAAGAGACCAAATTTCGTACATTAACGTTATATTGATACAAGGCTAATAATTATTGTTTTTAATAATGTTGTTGACTTTGTTTCTATCTCGAATTTTATGGCGTTTGATTCGGTTTCGAATATCGACCCGTCTACGTGGGAGTATCATTACTTCTTTGAAATTGATACTGTTCTTTTCTTTTTCGAAAACTTTTGTCTAAAAGTTCGCAGGTACAGTATCAATGATTCGTCGTTGACGTCACAATGGTACATGCTTGTAATATTCTCCTTTTTACGATTCCGCATGGTGACGTTTCACAAATAAAATAGGATTACAATTCCCCCTTTTAAATCCATTTTTGCACCTTAATGGTCATTTTTGTCTCAATGCCGCGGATAATGTTGCCAAGATATCAAATTGACTTGGTCATTATTACTATTATTATTTTCATTATTATAATTCGGAATTAGTTTAACTATGAACAGATCCATCGTAAACCATTTGAAAAAACACAGTCATGACAGTTTAACACACTAAAGACTGCAGTCGAGTATTATGAGTATTATACCCGCTTGTATTTCAATTTTTTTCTTTAAGTGTGTTTCATATCTTCACTTTTATTTGGGTTACAGTGTATATGCCAAATTTATTACCTACAGAATTTTTTTTTCCTTGTGTTTAAATTTTCTTTTTTCTTTATGCTTCAAAGAATCAATGGAATTTTCGTCAAAGCACCCACCCTCTAAATTAAAAAAAGGTCAAATCTCGTTCGTTATAATTTAAAACGAACAACCAACAACCGGGCAATCAATCAACCAAACAAAGAAGGAACATTTTATCAAGTCGTTTGTCAATCGACTTACTTTCTATCAAATTTCACTCATGCGTCTTTTCTTTGTCATCCTTTTAACCCATTTTCTGACTGCTCTCCATTCGTGAGTCTGCAATCAGTCACTGCCTGTACTAGCTGTCGACTAGAATCCAATCCATTTCATTCGAGTAGATTTTTATCCAATAGACCACCAGTCTTGTGTTACGCAAATTTATTAGAATTGCAAAGTAAAGAAATTACAGATGAAGGAAACACATAAAGAAAGAAAGAATGAGAGAAAAAAGGAAGAAGGAAAAAGTAGAAGTAAAAGTAGAAGAAGAAGAACGAGGAAGAAGGACGAAGTAAAAGTAGAAGTAGAAGAAGAAGAAACAAGAAAAAGAAAAAGAAAAAGAAGATGAATCATAATAACAACAATAATAATAAGAAGAAGATATTCCACTCAAACCCATCCACGCACTCTCCAAAGATGAAGTTATTTGCAAATATCAAAGAAAAAACACTTGTATCAATTCGATGTATTCGATAACAAAAGAAACATCCGCAAAACGTGCGCATCAATCTCACTTATAATACTCATACTCAAGCATTAAGCCGATTCATACATTAAACAGCCCTTCTAAAAAACTGATGAAATAAGACTTTGTATTTGTAGAAAAGATCGTGACATGATATTGTCTTCGATCACTGATATCGATCGCCCAATTCAAACACTTCAAACGTCTGCGGAGAGAAGAATCTCGTAATGATAAGCGCCTTCCAAATTATGCTGACATGATATTATCTTCGATCACTGGTATCGGTCGCACAATTCAAACACTTCAAACATCTGCGGAGAGATGAATCTTATAATGAAAAGCGCCTTCCAAATTATGCTGGCTAGCCATTGCATCTGGAGTACTTATAGGCTAGTTCTTTTGTTTTCATTATATTCTTAAGCTTTCATTTTCATTTGGCTCCAATCGAAACATGGAAAGTTGTGTCACGTAGGCCATGAATATTACATTTTCGGCTCGAATATTAATTTTCTTAAACGAAGTTCAAAAAGGCGTCGAAGTTTGTTTCAATCTAAATAACACACCACTAAACCAAAAAAAAAAAAAAAAAAAAAAACACGCATCAAACAAAAATATTAAGCGACAAAACAGTAAACAGAAATAAACGATATCCGGCCTAGAAAAAAAAATGCTATACTTTCATTTTCTCAATAACATCTTCATAAAAAAAAGTGAAAACACTTTGTTTGAAAATACAAATACCAGACTTTATGTAAAAGGCAGACATCGCTTTCTTGGTTACCCCATACAGAACACTTTCCAAAAGGAAAGCGGATATATCTAAATATCGCGATTCTTAGAAATTGTCATTTTGAAGTGCTTTCTTCACATGCTTGAGGATTGCGTGTCACTTATGTTCTCTCAAACAGGCTTATTATCTTGATATCAAACAGTCTCATGATGCCGTAATACATGGATGGTAATCTGAAGCTTTAAGATGGTGTTTCATTACCTTAAAATCATGGGCGTATTAGGGGAAGGGGGCGGGGGTGCAAAACGCCCCTATCGGCGGGGAGAGGAGATGGAAGCAGATTGTGTTCCTTATCTTATGCCATCATAAACACACCTGTTTGGAAGACAATAATCCACAGGAGATGAGAATTATGAACATCTTGCCATTCGTGTACTAAAATCAAAGATGTAGGAATAATATTGTTTGGGGACATAATGATATCATAATTAGTTTGGGCTTTAAAATATTGTTCATATTTAGGATCAAACTGGATAAGAAAATACAAAAATCAATATATTTTGTGAGAGGTGTGTGGGTTAATTAACCTAGTAAAAGAAGAAGAAGGAGAAGAAGAGAAAAAGAGAAGAAGGGAAAAGGAGAAGAAGGAGAAGCAGGAGAAGGAGAGTAAGAAGCCGGAGAAGAAGGGGAAGAAGAAGCGGAAGAAGAAAGAAAGAAATCAGAAAGAAAGACATAAAGAGAAAGAGAGGAATAATTAGGAGAAAAAAGGAAAATAACATGGCGAGAGAAAAAGAGAAAAATACATCGACATATATAGAGAGAGAGAGAGAGAGAGAGAGAGAAAGAGAGGGGAGTGAGACTAACTTCAAGAGCTGCAAGCTTCAGCCTCTTTCCCATGCAGTTACATGTAACTGTATTTTTGTAAGGTAGTTGGTTCTGCAAATGGTCGCCGAATCAAAATATTGACTGATTTTCATAATTGGATGAGTCACAGCTTGCAATAAGCAATATTTTGACTGTCGAGAAGGAATATTGCTTATTCCATCGACAACAATTTTACGAAGTAGATTGTCATGAAAGACTTTTACGATCGAAAAAGAGATATACCTGGAGAATCATTTTACAGTTCAGATTAGAACAGTAAATATTCTATAATTCGAACGGCATGACGTTTTCATTTTATAGACTATATTGTTAAAGGTAATTTTTGGTGTTACATTGATATTTACCAAAAACTCTATTTTGATACAAAATAAAAGCAGTCTTTCGTTCATGCGTAGCCATAAATGTACTTCATAGAAACTAAATGTAACGCAATTAATACTAAACAAAGGTCATAACGCTGAAAAAACTATTACAAAAAACACCATAGGAATAATCATGAAGAAGTGAATTAATAATTTCAGGAAAGAGATAAGAGCACGATTTCTGTTTTCCTACAAACTTAACTCCACTCATCGAATCTGACATCGTCCGCATGCACTCGATCACGAGATTAATAATCAATAAGGTCCGTGTATAGTATGTAATGCCGCCAGGTCATCTACATATCAGGTTTCCCAGCCTTGATCCTGGGGCCGGTTCGGGCGGGAAAGCTGTCTATCATTCCCTCTTACCCCGAAGCGTAGCGCAGACGACTTTTGTCACAGCGCGAGGGCTAAGCATACACAGGGATATATCATATCTTGAGGAGCAACCCTTGACGTATAGAGTGTTTTAACCTTCTAAAAAGGGTAACCAGTTCTATCATAATTTTTAACGGTGATACCTGTTTGATACGACAATCAGCAGCCCGTCCCGCAATTTCTTATTTATTCTATAGTAAACAAAATTAATATAGAAATGCAGTGGAAGAAATGAATTGGTCATGGTAACATCGTATAGGTAATTAAGTGGGATCATAAGAACGTTGATTACATCATCAAGCTTGTGTTCAAGTGATAATTTTCATGATTAAGTTGAAAAAAATACACTTAAAGATGAAAATGTCAAATTTAAGATGAATTCTGTCTACAAAATACAATTCAAAACAACGAAAACAACAACGGCAGAGTTCAAAACTGCTCGTTATATATGAGAACAAACGGAAATATCGATCACTCATAAAACAGTAAGTTCAAACCCCAATTTAGCCCAAGCTAACTCCAACAAAAACAAGTCCGGAAGATCTTATGAAGATGTTAACTCCCCGGCTCATTTTTTCTCTTTTCATATTTAAAAAAAGAAAGAAAATATTACGGTTATTCTTTTATTCTTATCCTACCGACTACCAGCTGTAATTGTTAAAGTAGCAGATTAATCAGCGAAATAGCGTGGAACAAACAATTATTATGGGCACTGTTGTCGGGAGGGGGGGGGGGGGGGGGTGAAGTGACCGACTTTGGCTACTACCTACATGTAGATGAAATGCGGAAGAACAAGGATTTTCAGACATGATCTTCTCTTCATGTCATTACACTCTATTTCTTTGTTTTTTTTGCTATCTGATCGAGGAGTAAGCATTTTTTATTAGACTTTTGGAGTTTATTCACCAGTTTTATCATATCTACTGACTTTTTTTATTTTTTATAGGAGGAATCTAAGCCTATACAAAGTTACGTTCCGAGCTTTGGATAAGATGCGCTATATTGAAATCACCAATCGATACAAGGCGATCCACAAGCTCCAACATAAGACAGACACGGAGTCGGGTTTCTATTAACTTTTTCATTTCTGATTGCGAGAAGGGAGGGGTTGAAGGGGAGTGGATTTTGGAGAACATTATATCGATTGGCACATAAGGGAAGGGCTTTCCCATGGATTTGCAAGGGATGTATTATCTCAAAGAAAGTCTAGAGAGTTCTGATGATCTGATGAAATTCTGCGTGTAATGTTAAGATTTCTGATTAATGATACCCTCAAACATATTCGATTCAGAAAACAAAATTAGTGGTAAGGGTAATCATAACATGACGTTTGGGCTGCTATCAATCTTAACATTTAGTAGGTAAGCTTTCATTCACCCCAACCCCAGTGAACTTTCTCAAGCAAAACGTTTCGTTTTGTAGACAATGCATCGCAGCTGAGCAATATGGTTCATAATATGAGTTGATGACGACCGGTCCTTCAAAACAAATTAAGCCTTGTAAAATGTTCCTGATCTATAGTTGTTCAGTGTAATTTATTTTCACCAATTCGTGTAATTCCATCCTTCGGATGGTTCAAACATTCATTTACATGCACCATGTTTACTGGACGATAAACACTTCAAAAAGAGAACCTTTTAGACACTTTCTCTCGAGAATCGGTTCCATTACCAAATCTCAAACCTTTAAGACGGGTTGTATTAGGAAGGGTTTGGGTGGCAGCCGATTCCGTACATGTGTGCGGAATGACAAACGATACTCCCTGTCTCAGTAAGGGATTTTGGGTAAGTTTTTCGGGAGTCCTTAGGAAACGATGGACGGGATTGGATTCCAAATGTCGTACGAAAGAAAGATTAAACGTTGAGTTGCCCTTCTCGTGTGTCAGGGACACAGACTATGGATTTACTTTCTAGTTCACCAAGGGTATTCACCAAGGATGTTTACCATCTTCACCATCCCCACAAAAGGGCGAGGTCGGGAGGGGGAGGGGGAGGGGTGGTGGCGGGGGCACGACCCTGATAAAAATGTTTCACTTTTTTCAATTTATGCGTTTTCCCTGTGTTTCTTAGGTACAGTTTACCATTAACATGCTTATAAAGCCTCGAAAGCGAGAGGGAGAGTGGAGAAGTAAGAGAGAGAGAGAGAGAGAGAGAGAGAGAGAGAGCAAGAGAAGAGAGAAAGAGAGAGAGAAAGAGAAAGAAAGAGGAGGGGTAGTATATTTATACAGATTTTCTTATTCTATTTGTAATTGATTTGAACTTTAAGAGGACAAATGGCAGCTGTTGAAACACAGACCACTCCCTAATAGGTCACAAACAGGTCACAGACCTTTCAAAAAAATAGATTATAATGCATTTAAGATGATTTTTAATCTCGAAATACATCAGGAAGAAAATGTCAAAGGTCACAAATCGGCCAGCTCGGTCCATTGACAGTTTTCGGCAAAAATTATAAAGTCACCATCGCCCTGAGGGCAACTCTGACTTAATAGTCAATAACTCCTTACGACTCGAAATAGGTGTCTTATCTGTGAAGCCATCAATATAATGAGATACTAGCTTTTTTTTAACGCCCAGGATTAGCTATTTTTAAAGGGCACCAGTGCATGATGAATTAAATATTATCGCCATCGGCAAAAATGCGTAAGCAGGATTGTGACAAATTCTGTTTTTGCCAATTGTGAGGCGAAATCTTTTTTTTTCTTCTGGAATATCTTTCGCCAAAAGTTTTCGCCTCTCTTAAGTTTTTTCTCAAGATGAGATATGAAGAAAAAAAAGTACTTTGAAATCGAGAAGGGTTCAATACCCTTACCTCCTAAGACTTTAAGCTTCTATGTTTTATATCTATCTTCTGTCTCTTAGACTTCCGGCAATGGTGAAGTAAATAAATGATCGGAAACACCACACATTGCAAAACAAATATGGCTACGTGATGTTGATTACCCAATAAAGGTCTTCTCAACCGTTGTTCAAAGGGTTTACACAAACATTAAGATGTAGAGAATAATTCCCGAAGATAATAACATGTCATTATACAAGAGCTTTGTTCGGATTTGCTTTGAAGTCAGAAATTAAATCCTTTAAAGGCATATTCTTTTGAAGTTTGACATTGATTAATGCACACAATCTTTCAGAAAACAGGAACAAGTATGGACTTAAAAAAATATTAATGAACAAAAAACACAGTACAAAAGGTATATTCTGATGTACGTAAGGAAGAGTTTAGATAACCCGACGTCATTCAGAGGGAGTCAAGGGATGAGAAAAGGAGAAGAAAAAGAAGGAAGAAGAAAGAGGAAGAAGAAGAAAGGGGAAACAAAGAAGAAAAGGAGAAAGGAGTGTGATGAGAAGAAGAATAAGAGATAGGATTAGAGAGAGAGAGAGAGAGAGAGAGAGACAGACAGACAGAGGGAGATACAAACAGACACACAGACACACACGCGAGATAACAAACAGATGCGAATGAGAGAGAAAGAAAGAGGGGGCCGCGAGATACACACAATCTTATGAAAAATAGAAGGGTAGACAAATAAGAGAGAGAGAGAGAGAGAAAGAGAGAGTTAGACATACAGACTGACATAGAGAGAGAGAGAGAGACACACACACACACACACACACACACACAGAGGGTGACACAAAGAGAGAGAGAGTTAGACAGACATACTGACAGAGAAAGAGAGAGAGAGAGAGAGATGCATGACGAATAGGACGCACGCACGCACGCTAATCCTATCAAACGGAATGAACGAATTCATCAAAGAACAACACAAATCAAAATTATTCAAATTGAATTATTCAAAATGCGTCTGATAATCAGATTACCCTATATCTATGAAAACAAAGTAAGGTTAATCGCAGACAATGGAAGCTGCCTGATGTGTGTGCCTTCATGCTAAATTAAATTACAATTTACTAAAAGAAGCGCGCGATGGTAATTTTTCAAAATGAAAATATTGACAAACGAAAATTTGAACTTAAGGATTTCAAATTCGTCGACTCGAGTGTTTACTCTTGCTAAATATGCCGCATTTGCCACGATCTCATATATGCAGCTTTGGAGAAACTGCGGTTAATACACCGTTAACATTAATAAACATGAAAAAAATACATTTTCGTGGTTGTAAGTGTCTTACACTGAACCGTCGTGTTAAAGAATAAAACTCCTGTAACTTTTGTTTAAACATGAAAACGTATGAAACTTCCTGATTTGTTTGTGTTGGGGAGGGGGTGGGGGCTGGTGTAGAAAAGGTTTAATAATAGGTTTTCGTTGTTTAATAGAAAGTGCCTGAATTCATGATAACATGCCTATTATTGCATGCATAATAATAATAATAATAATAATAAAACAAATAATAATGGTAATACTACTAATGTACTAACCACTGATTGCAGTTTGCTAAGAGAGAGATAGCATTATAACAGGGGACCGTACATTTTTGTTCTCTCTCTCTCCCTGTCTCTCTCTCTCTCTCTGTCTCTCTCTCTCTCTTTCTTCTCTCTCTATCTTGGACTTGCAGAATAACTAGTTGGAAGCCAAGTACATCTCACAATTTTTCATACAAAGACTTTTATAGTTTAAAAGTATTTCTCACCATATGAGCCAGCGGCCCACATTTAATGAATTATAGATGTCAGAATTTGCATTTGAAATTCCGAGATTAAAACTGCTTTAGCATTTCTATAATTCATAACTCGGATAGATTTTTGTTGGGTTGTCTCCGGACGATCTCTTGATCCGTGTTTAATTTACATCCCGGACAAAAGTGATGAATATATTGCTCAACATAAATTCCATAGATAACATAATAAAGAAAAAGAAAAGGTTAAATGCATCCAACTTGGGCGACTCCGTTTGAAATAAATACACAATGTAAGGAATGAAAATAAGAGAATAATGTCGCGTAGCTCTATCAAAGTTCACCAGTGCTGTTTCCTCTCTTTGGCATCAGTTGAAACAATGTCTCCGCCGGGAATCGAACCCGGGTCCCTGTCTTAGAACGTCAATACCTTACAACTTGTTGTAGTATACCACTTCCAGTATTTCTTTGTCCATACGACAGAGTTATCATCACGTCACTAAATTTATTCACAAAATATTACAAAGTCCTATCCTTTTCCTTATAAATCGTGTATTTCATTTTTTAGTAGGAACTGATTTTAAAAAGTATCAAAAAGAAAAGAAAAAAGTAAGCTTATACCTGTATATACGGGGATCGAAATATATATGGGCACGATGTTTTCCATGTTGCTTTGAAAGGTAGTCTTGATAGCTAAAATTTCACATCTTCTCAGATCGTTATTAATCAACCTACAGAGTCGCAGAGATTGACCAATTTAGTTCTGAGAAGATGGAAAATTAATTAATCAAGGATATATCATAATTGTCAAAATCATTACATTAGTAGAGATGAGAAAAAATCATTCCAACATTATGAACAACGGTGTATTTCAATAATTGAGCCAATAAGCGCATCCGAGAAAAAGTACTAATATGCTGTGCATGCATGTATATCTTCCCATTGAAAATTAAGTCTAAAATGGCTCTATATTCCTCCATAAATACTTCCATTCCATCTGCAATTTGTTTCTGATGATCCTCCCTAAATGGTGATAGAAAAATAGACAATTTCAGAATTCTCCATTTTCATTTCCTGTCGTATTTTAGGAGGCGTCAAATTGTATGTCGCCTTTGATGGGAAAACTCTTTTCTAAATTGGAGCGATCAAGAAAATGGAGCTTCGCACGGGATTGGACTGAGGGCGTGTGCAAGGTCCGTAAAAATTCTCCCCCCAAAAAGAAAAGAAGATAACAATATGAGATGATGCGTGTCCTTTCGGGTTATTTACCACACGCGTGTTTCAGAGCAAATGTGACGTAATTGTTTTCGCAAATTGAATTTTTTGATAATGATGATTGTTTTACCTGACGGTTTAGAACAGCATAATTATATAGATTATGCTTGTAAGTAAGCAACCAGGGGACCAACGGCTTAAAGTCCTCTCCGGGGGAATGCATTACCAGAGGGCACGAGCCTCCTGCCAAATTATTACAACATAAATGTGTTCGGATATAAATATATAGGCTGAAGGTTATAATTATTGATCTAGGTACAATTTTGTCGAAAGTGTAGGGTTAGGGTAGCAATTGGGTTTTAAGGATAGGTTTAGGGTAAAGTTTAGGTATAGGACCTTTAGGTCAGTGTAGAAAATTGAAATTCGAGTTTTTATTACTGGGGCGTGTGTCGTAAAAGGGGATAAACAAGATATTAATCTACATTATTTATTTTTGCCACTCTCCTACCAGGTGAAGTAAATGTTTACACGGTGGAAAAGAATTTCTTGAATGCTTTAACGCCTTATTACGGCAGCTCAGCCACAGCCTGGGTAATAATGTGATAACTTGTATTAAGCGCAGAAGAGTATTTAAAAATAATAGCTGCGCTTTATAAATGGACCTATTATTGTTATTATCATTATCATTATTATCATACATTATCATTATCATGAGTACGTGTATCGCGACATGACTACAAAAAGTGAAACTTGGAAGAGGCATTGTAGTCGAAATTTGTTTTCAACTGGCGTGCGCATTAAATTACCATACCAGCCACACAAAAATTCCACTTCGAACAATATTCACAACATTACTCAGGGAATATCTGCTTTAACCGAGATTCGAACCATGGACCCTCCACTTTTGTTAATGATACACATTCACTGGTCTCACCTCTACTTGAATCCTGAAAATATTAATTGCAAATCGCCTGAATGAATTCGGAAATATGGAAAATAACAACAATTTACATTTTATTTCAATGATCCCCTTGTATTGGAATCTAATATGTCTGTGGCAATTAAGGGCAAAGCCGAAATTTCCAACAAACTTTAACATCGTCACATATTTCTCTGCGAATTACTATGGAAACCGGAAGGATTCCTTCAGGAAATCGGTTTTGTGTTACTTGGCGACGAAGGGGAAATAGGTTGGCGCGATCTCGTATATCGGTCACCGAAATAATTATCGGCGGCGTTATCAACACTTTGCGAACGAGCAGATAACTCGGTGTATTCAACGCACGGTGGATCTTAATGTCTGCTGGCAAAAATAGAGACATCTGCTAGACTCGCCTGTTTAAATGCCAACAGAGGGAATTTGTGGAAGATATTTAAAGGTATGTTGGCCTACTATTGACAGAAAAATGGCTTTACAGGCATACAAGATATAATTATACATACGCATTGCCTAGTTGACTGACGGAGTTGGATTACTGCTTTAACGCCTGACGTCTTCTAGACTTTTTCTTTCTCTCTTCCGATGGTACATGTACCTCCCAAGCTCCCCCTTCTCTCTCTCTCTCTCTCTCCCCCCTTCTTTCTTTGTCCACTCTCTCTCTCTTTCTCTCTCTCGCTCTTTCTCTTTCTCTCCCTCTCACTTTTCCCTTCACCTCTCCTCTTTCTGAATGTGTTCAATTTCCTTTCTTTCTCTCTTTCTCGCTCTTGTCCCTCCCTCCCATTCTTACTCCTCTCTCTCTCTCTCTCTTTCTTTCTCTCTCTCTCTCTCTCCCCTCTCTCTCTCCCTCTCTCACCCACTGCCTCTCCCACATTTTCCTCCTCAATTTCTCTTTTAATCACTCTTCGCATTGTTCTTTCTGTCCTTCTCTGTTTGATATTTTCATCTCGTTGTCTATTTTAATAATCTTGTCATGGTCATGTTTAGCCAGCCCTTTCACTCTATCTTACCTTTACAAAAAAAAAAAATTCTTCCTCTCACTTGTATATAGGCCTATATGTTTCGCTTAATATACGACACATACTCCTGTGACAATACCTCCACCGACAATTTTCTACACTTGTCTAACCGAATATCAACTCTAGTCATAATCATAACGTGATAACACTATACCTAACCCTAACCCTGATTGTAACCCTAACCGTAATCATATACCTTTGAACAAAATAAAGGCTGCAGCAGTTGTCAGCGGAGCGAATGTCGGGTTTAATACCTAAGTTTCTTCTGAGTAGTTAATCTCATAGTACTGTAGCTGCCAGTTTGCAGCTTTCGAAACGTCCTCTTCGCAATACACATTGTGGACAATTCAACACAATTTGCATGCATACAGTAAGGTCTCAAAGAAATAAATTCCGTTAATAGCACGTCCCTTGACATAAATTCTTCATATTATTTGTATAAATGTAGCTTTCCTGAATAGCTTTCCTAAACCAAAACAAAACGTAGGCATACAAATCATTTGGGAGTGTGGGGCGCCAATATTTCGAAATTCTGTCGACAAAACAATATTTTATGTGAGAGAAGTGGATGGAGCTTGTCCGTACGTCCAGAGGCATCCAATCTCACTGATAGGTTTCCTTTTGTTGCAATCTTTCGCCCCCAATTTAATGTTTTGATGAATGATGAACCACACAGAAGTGGGATATTAGCCCCCTGAGGGAAGTGACCGACATGGATATGCTAATCTTTTATTCTTTTTTTCCTTCTGAATAAAGAAGGCGTTGGATGCTTTGGGTATGTTTTGTGTTGTTTCTAACAATATATAAGGGACGCGGGCTGAAGGAGTTTAACTAAACTGTTAAAGATAGCTGTACCATATTATTATTATTATTAATTGTTCAAGGAAACGGAATGGAATTAATCTAACTTATTATAAATCGAACCCCCCAAAAAGGACAAGAAAGAAGAAAAAAAGAATTAGAGGAAGAAAGCAAAGGGGAGAGAAAAGTGAGTGAGTGAGGGGTTTCTACATACAAGCAAGTAGGGGCACACTGCTTGTTGAATGGTTTCAGCTCAGTTTGGGGCACGAATTTTCATCTCGTAAAGATTGATAATATTCTTTCCTTTTTATTATGAAAATACTATGTCATACTGCCCCCCCCCCTCCCATGTATAAAACAAAAAGTCCGGACCCGCCACTGAACAGTAAGGTTTTCGTATTTCATTCATAATCGCGAAAGACAACCGCAAGTAAAGCAAGAATAATTATACATTCGAATTTCATCCCTTGGGCCGCGGCCAACTAGGATCTTTCCCCTTTGAATGAAAGAAAATATGGGGGCCCAGGGCGTGTGCGAAGTGCCCCCGAACCAATGTTTTCCGATCGCTTTATCCTCGCACCCGCGAGAAGACAAACATATTCCCCGAGCCAATCCGCCATGCTACTGCAATCCATTTAGCTGAAAATTCATCAGCTGTCGTAGTTTTGAATAACCATCTTCTTCCCATGGCATTCTATTCAACTCCCCTCCATAATCGCGATATGCGTTTCTACTTTTAGGCCATGTTCATTCGATGACTCGACGGGTTAAGTTACTTAGACATGGAGCAGTGGAATTTTCATTCCTCTCGCGTTTCATTTGCTACGGTTTTCAAGATTTTGACTGAGGATATCTTGTTTTGAGGGTAACCGTGAGCGGAAGTCGATTTTATTGAGTAATTCGTGGCGTCGATTCGGGGACAATTCACCCTTTCTACTTCTGTGTGTTTGTGATAATCCTATTAGGAATCACATGAATCAGAAGCGAGCCCTCTTTCGTTCATTACGCGGAGCAGTCAAGAGGTGATAGGGAGTTTACTGATTTTTTTGGGCGGTGGGGGGGGGGGGGGGGGGGGGGCTTTGAAGGGGGGGGGGGGGAGTCTGGCTGAGACAGGATGGTGTGTTTACATGTGAATTATGTACCTTTTCATCATATTCCCTCCCCTTATGACCTGGATAATTTGACAAGAACTTGTCGATATATTATACAAATATTGTTTCAAAATGTGTACCTGTTCTGTTGATAATCGTCATTTGTTAAACACATACTTATATTTATTTGTTTACAAACACAATTTTTAATTGATAGAAACATTCCCAAAGAAGTTAATAAAAATCTAAATAAATAGATAAATTAATAAATACAAATTAATGAATTATAATAACATAATACAATTTACGTAAAATAATACACTTCTTTCTCGATTAATCAAAATCTAAATGGAAGAAGATCTAGACTCGTGAAGGGATCAGAAATGAAACAATGCTTCTGTTGTATTGGAATACTATAATATAATAATAACATAATATTTAAGATTTATATAGCGCTGGTATACAAATACAGTTTCTTAGCGCTTTACAAAACAAATGAAATGAAAAGTACGGTAAAGCTAAATATGTAATAAGGATCAACAAGAAACGTACATTAATAATGATAGGAAGACTTTGCATGACTCTGAAAATACTAGTGACGAAGGAGAACACAGAGTAACACGAAAGAAATGTTAAACAAAAAATGACCTAGATAATATATCCATCAAATATTGAATAAACAGGATGGCAGACAGGCACTCGGGTTATATGGACATTTAGTTTTCATTGTGGATTGAGTTACGAATACGAATGTCACGGAATGCTTTCTCTGAAATGTTTGCGATGTCAATAATCGGGCCAACCCGGGAAGTCGCTTTGTACATGACTTTAAAGTATATGGAAAACCCTGATAAACTGGCCTTATGGATAACAGCATTTTATTA
The DNA here is from genome assembly GCA_035222895.1 of Strongylocentrotus droebachiensis. Lineage (NCBI taxonomy): Eukaryota > Metazoa > Echinodermata > Echinoidea > Camarodonta > Strongylocentrotidae > Strongylocentrotus > Strongylocentrotus droebachiensis. The sequence goes on along the minus strand of JAVYIG010002033.1, from coordinate 102,461 downwards.
TCGAGTCAAGTACATCTTCTCTCTTTAGATTATAATCAAATATTTATTTTCAGAACTCTTCCGAAAGAACACTGTAGCTCATTGAACTGTTAAACCTTAACTCCTTTCAGAACTGGTTTTATTCCACATCAGAATCAATATTCCTTCCAAGGACTAATCCACTATCTAAAATTTGATCTTAATGTAGTTATTGTCTACTTACCGTGAGAAAATACGAGGTAACATTTAATTCTGATTATACTTTCAGATTTTGTATTTTATTCGTTCTTTACGAGATGTTTAATTCAGTCTGCAGACAATATTGAAATTTGCCATAAACTCTGCCATGTTATAACAACCAGTGGCGTAGACAGGTTCGTACACCTGGGGGGGATGACTCAGGGGCGGATCTAGCTTTTTGCTAAGGGGGGGGGGGTTGACCAAAATAATGACGATGCGGAGCATCGTCCACGAGCCGCGAAGCGGCGAGCCGATTTTTTTGGGGGTGTTTATTTGAACCCCGTAAGTGATGTTTTCCTGGCATCTATTAACACAATGGAGACCATAAAAAGCAGTGCATGATAACGTCTTTTTAAATCAAGTAACAGTTAAATACAAAGTTATATCCAGAGTTATCATGTGTTTGGTTAAGTTACCAGATGAGTTGAATATCTTCTCACAATATTTGCACTTGAAAGGGTTTCTCTCCAGCGTGCGTTCTTTTTTCTTTCTTTTTTTCTTTTTTTTTTCTTCTTTTTTTCCCCTTTTTTTTGTTTTGTTTGTTTTTTGGCCGCCGCCCAAGGGGGGGGGGGGGGGGTGTTACACCCTCAAATGTAATAATGCCCACAAATGTAATAACGCCCACAAATGTAATAACACTTTACCCACAAATGTAACAACACCCACAAATGTAATAACACTTTACCCACAAATGTAATAATTTCACCCACAAATGTAATAACCACTTTACCCACAAATGTAATAATTTTTAATCACCCACAAATGTAATAATGACTTTACCCACAAATGTAATAAATTTGAAGTGATATTTTGAATCACCCACAAATGTAATAATGACTTTACCCACAAATGTAATAAATTTGAAGGGATATTTTGTCGAATTTAAAACTAAAACCCTGTAATAAAGCTGGGTATAGCGCGCAGTCTTTGCTCCAGACCCGGTTATTTAAAAAAAAAAAAAAAAAATCTTCAAAACTAAGACCCCATCATCTTATTCCTGTGGAAGAAAATATAAAAGTATTGAGCGTAGTCTTTCCTCCAGACCCGGTTTTTCAAAAGTTAAAAAACAAACAAAAAACAAAACAAAACAAAACAAAACAACAAAAAAACCTTTTAAACTAAGACCCCTCTATCTTCCAAATTAAGACCCGGTAATAAAGCATGGGATTAGAACGTAGTCTTTACTTCAGACTCGGTTATTAAAAAAAAAAAATCTTCAAACTAAGACCTCACCATCTCATTCCTGTGAAATAACATGGGTATAGAGCGTAGTCTTTCTTCCAGACCCGGTTATTTCAAAGGAAATAGAAATTTAAACAAATCTTCGAATCTTATTCCTCTTTTTTTTCATTTAAAAATAAATTACATTATTACATATGTGGATACAACACGTCACAAATAAATGATTGGTCGGCGGTCACACGAACTGACGAATCAGTCAAAATGGTCCAATATAAGAGAACAAGATGTCGAAATACTAAATGTACCTGGCTTTCTGTAACTTAGTATTCGTCCATATAAAACTACTTAACACGTACAACTCTAAAAGTTTTTCAGTAATACTTTTCAGATGCTTTAAGAGTAGACGGAGTTGAAATGAAGTATGACTGATCAAAAGGAAATAATTATTTTAATTATACAATGAGATAAAGAATATTAACAACCTTTACCTGATCTGGTATGTTTGGTACATTAAGTTTTTTTTCCTGGGATCTAATCGTTCTTTTTTTTACACGCTGCAAAGCCTTGTAAGCCTTTCTTCGAACAGCTTGTACATTCTTTTCCCAACCATGGATAGTATAGTTTGTTTTTTGACGGGAGATATAATTTTGTTCTGGTTTCCTACCAAAGAAAATCTCGAAAGGAGATTTCCATCCAAGGACCTTTTTCGGGTCCTCGTTTAGGAGTTTTGTATAAGAGGGAAGCTCTTTAACCCAGTTGATACCCTTTTGTTTGTTTACAATAGAATATTTACATGATTAAGAAATCGTCGACGGTCAACGAACCATCGAATCGGTCCCTCCTCTGTGTGTTATATATATGGACCATTTTGACTGATTCGTCAGTTCGTGTGACCGCCGACCAATCATTTATTTGTGACGTGTTGTATCCACATATGTAATAATGTAATTTATTTTTTATATGAAAAAAAAGAGGAATAAGATGATGGGCTTAGTTTCGAAGATTTGTTTAAATTTCTATTTCCTTTGAAATAACCGGGTCTGGAGGAAAGACTACGCTCTATACCCATGTTATTCCACAGGAATGAAATGGTGAGGTCTTAGTTTGAAGATTTTTTTTTTTAAATAACCGAGTCTGAAGTAAAGACTACGTTCTTATCCCATGCTTTATTACCGAGTCTTAATTTGGAAGATAGAGGGGTCTTAGTTTAAAAGGTTTTTTTGTTGTTTTGTTTTGTTTTGTTTTGTTTTTTGTTTGTTTTTTAACTTTTGAAAAACCGGGTCTGGAAGAAAGACTACGCTCAATACTTATGTTCTTCCATAGGAATAAGATGATGGGGTCTTAGTTTTGAAGATTTTTAAAAAGTTTTGAAATAACCGGGTCTGGAAGAAAAACTACGCTCTAAACCCATGCTTTATTACCGGGTCTTAGTTTGGAAGATGGTGGGGTCTTAGTTTTGAAGATTTTTTAATTTTTTTGAAATAACCGGGTCTGGAGCAAAGACTGCGCGCTATACCCATGCTTTATTACAGGGTTTTAGTTTTAAATTCGACAAAATATCCCTTCAAATTTATTACATTTGTGGGTAAAGTCATTATTACATTTGTGGGTGATTCAAAATATCACTTCAAATTTATTACATTTGTGGGTAAAGTCATTATTACATTTGTGGGTGAAATTATTACATTTGTGGGTAAAGTGTTATTACATTTGTGGGTGTTGTTACATTTGTGGGTAAAGTGTTATTACATTTGTGGGCGTTATTACATTTGTGGGCATTATTACATTTGAGGGTGTAACGGGGGGGGGGGGGGGGGGGTTTAAACCCCCTAAACCCTCCCCCGTAGATCCGCGCCTGTTTAATCTTGTGGTTATCTTGTGGTTTCCAAACCACAAGATAACCACAAAATACTTGTAAGATTTTCTTTTTTTTACCGTCTGAATTGGCTTTCACCGTGTGAATGCGGCTAATAACAATAAACACAATTACAATAATGATGAGGATTATTATTATCATCATCATAATTATTATTATTATTAATATTATAATTGTTATCATTATTATTATTACTATTATTATCATCATTATGACTTATTAAGTAAGCAAATATCATTCCCCAAAACCTGGGGGGGGGGGGGGGGATGATTGTACATGCCATCCCCCTCATCCCCCCCCCCCCCCCCGTTGTCTACGCCCCTGATAACAACACACACACGAAATGAATACTATCACCTTTAGGCTTTGTGTAGAGCTCAAGCTCATAATAGCGATTTTGCGAATCGATTATCGTGTTTTTAGTCTTCTTAAAGAGGCACAATTATAGGCTTTTTGAAAATAAGAAACGAGAAAATGAAGAAGCATATCGTCCGAGGAAATTAAATCACCGACTTGACGAATTATCAACATCAGACGACCAGTTCATTCATGTCGGTTATGCGTAAACTTTCGCGCCAAAAAGGACAGCAAAACTGGTCGCTAGCGATCTGGAACATAATAAGGGAGAGGCATGGGGTGGCAGGCCGCGGCTATCCAACTTGATTCTCCAAACATGTCCCCTGTCCCATATTCTTTTTTAAAATCTCGCCAGAGATATCCAGTACGATTTACCGAAAATTTCTTTTTCCCCCTTTCCTGTCGTTTGCCATACACTTTCGAAACTTGTGCCCCCTCATTTAAAATAGCCTGACACCGCTGCTGGCTGCGGTTCACCTGAAAGGTGCATTGCCTGTCGTCATAAAAACTAACCCATTTATTTAAAGATCACTTACACCCAACCTTTGAATCAGTGTGCCTTTTCAGTTTTACGACATGGTCTGTAAAGTGTAGGTTTGGATCTGGATCAGGTGAACAATATTTTGTAAGCTTCTTCATTGTGTATGTTCTACACTGTATGTAAGTGAGGAAAATAAAGCAAGTTGCTAGGATTTTATTTTAGGGGGCGGCAGTGAGCACGCGAAGCGGCCGAATCCCTTAAAGAGCGCGCTCCCTAGGGGGTGAGTGCAGGGAGGGGGGGGGGGGGGGGAGTTTCCCCTTTGACGTTCCATTGAATAATTAGAGAAAGAAGACGATTCGTTGTACCTTTCTCGACTCTTAATCCTTCTATGAATTCAGTTCCCCCCCTCGCGCGAAGCGCGGAAGCTTAACGTTTCATCAAATTATTAGAGAAAGAAGACGAATCGTTGTCTGAATTAAAAAAAAAAACTTTCTTTGCCTGCTCCTTTTTCTTCCAACGTCCTCTTACTTTCTTCTCTTCTCTCTCTCTCTCTCCCTTTTTTTAGCCGGCGTTTTTTTTTTTTTTTTTTTTTTTTTTTTTTTTTGGGGGGGGGGGGGGGTCGTCTGCCCCCTGCCCCCTTGCTACACGCCTGATTGTAGGAAAGAAATGACAAATGGAAAGGTTGACTCTATACATGCCCCCATATTGTTTATATGAACAAATAATATTTCGACCGACCTTTCATTCCAAATGTTTGTGGAGTACCATATAACAATTTCTTTGAACTTAGCACTGCGTGACAAACGAATCGGATTTGATGGAAGAAGAACATGTCTTGACGCGTGCTGTTGCCCCAAAATGGTCAATTTTTGCAAAGTTACATACCACTTTCTCAAGTTAGCTTATTGAGGACTGCGATGTCACAAGGGTAATGAGATCTGGAGGTTTTAATAGGGTAGATCTAGTTTGAAAGAAAAAACACATCTATGAAACATATTCAGAAGATTACATATATCAAAATATGAGATGTATGCAGGACTAAACACTAACTGGAATCATCTTGCATTTGGATGACAGGGGCCCTTTTAAACCCCAGTGCTAATGATCATTTGTCTGCCATGTGATTGCAATGTGACGCTACATAAAGATAGTACCATGCAGAGTGCCGTTTATGGTCATCAAATATTGTTCAACTAGCATTGTAGAGACGATGAACAAATACAAATACAAATACAAATAAAAACAATAATAGTAGTCCCTATCGCAGGCCCTATCCAAGATAATGTAATTATTACCCCGGTCATCGGATTCAGGCTTACCTGCACACAATGTATACAATACAAAGTCATTAGTCATGAAAACAATAGAATCAACCGAGAAGAATTAAAGTGCGGGTTTATAGAAAATCACAAATATGGCAAATAGCGTATTACTGGAAAATGGTAAGCTAACAGATGGCCATCATGCAAGTTTTAGGTCAATTACATATCGGGTGGTTTATAAAAATACAAATAAAACAACCTCCATAGCATCTGGGATATGCGAGAGTTTCGCCGGAAAATAACGATGTCTTAATGCCATCACAATATGAACCAACCCTGCCCAAGCAGACGACATACCATAAAAAAGAACATAATTGCAATGCTTTTATTTCTCAAATTATGATGAGTTTAGTGTATATAAATTTGATGGAATTTTACACTATTCAAAAAGGGATATGACCCCCATTCTGATAACTAAATCCTTTTGTTTGTAAATACACATGATAGGGATTAATAAACAATCAAAGAAACCACACTTTCAAATTAAAAAATAAAAGAATAAAAGCATGGACGTCATTTGTTCCCTCTTGAAACGCCGAACATGCCGCGGTGTATGCAGCTGAAAAAACAATGGCGTCTTATTTTGTTTACAAGCGACGGATTTCCTTTTTTGTTAATCCTTGCTATTTTCATCAAAATAATACCATGGACGGGGTTTAGAGTGAGGCAATAGATTAAACATTTCGCCTGAGGGTATCGAAGTAAGAGAAATAACTGAAGAAAAGATGACAAAACAGGCACTGAAATTGTGTGAGATGTTATGGGACACCGTCTACTTGCGCACATCATGTTCAACATGTGACATCATATCTCAGCATCGTTAATGGTGAGAATGTTCACTTCTACCTCTCTCCGCCAAATAACCTGAACAATAGAATCAACCGAGGGGAATCAACTGTTAAACGAATTTATCACGAGTCATAAAATATCAATTTGTTACTGCTTGTCATAATAGCATTAACGAGCAGCAATGGCGAACAATTGGCGAATAATTCAGAAATCATTGCTTATGTTGCTTTTTCCCAAAATTACAATAAGACATAATGCTAGATAAAACTATGATCGACAACAAAATGATATTGTCTTTGTAAACAGTCAGAAAACATGAGAACTGGAATGAATACAAACATATTGTCTTTTTCAAGATTGTATTGTCTACCTAATTCTTCTTTATATTACAAATTATATAAATATGTACTCTAATGCTTTTGTCTCTCTTGATAATATTTCATCAACGAATTGAAAGTTTTGGTAAACATCTTGAATGTATTATAGCAATAATTCCTGGGCACATGACGTATTGTAAGCGATGATTATGATAATGAAAATAAGAATAAGAATAACAAGTCATTATAAGAATAATAACAATATTACTATCAATGATAATTATAATAATTACTATATTAATCATTATAACAACAACATCAACGATAAGTATTATGATAATGCTGCTATTACTTCTATAACTACTACTACTACTACTACTACTCCCAGTATAGCTTGGAAAAGCTGCTTCAGGGGTTACCTCATCAAGTACTACTACTACTACTACTACTACTACTATTACTACTACTACTACTACTACTACTACTACTACTACTGCTCTTACTACTACTACTACTACTACTACTACTACTACTACTCCCAGTATAGCTTGGAAAAGCTGCTTCAGGGGTTACCTCATCAAGTACTACTACTACTACTACTACTTCTACTACTACTACTACTACTACTACTACTGCTACTACTACTGCTACTACTGCTACTACGTCTACTACATGTGATAGCAATTTGACGCTACATAAAAATAGTACAGGTGTACCGTTTATTATCATCAAATATTGTTCAAATAGCATTGTAGAGACGATAAACAAATACGAATAATAACACTTCTTCGTTAATGGTGAGAATGTTCACTTCTACCTCTCTCCGCCAAATTACCTGAACAATAGAATCAACTGAGGGGAATCAACTGTTAAACGAATTTATTACGAGTCATAAAATATCAATTTGTTACTGATTGTCATAATAGCATTAACGAGCAGCAATGGCGAACAATTGGCGAACAATTCAGAAATCATTGCTTATGTTGCTTTTCCCCAAAATTACAATGAGACACAATGCTAGATAAAACTATGATCGACAACAAAATGATATTGTCTTGGTAAACAGTCAGAAAACATTAGAACTAGAATTAATATTACACACTACGAATGAATAAGACCAGAATGAATAAGACACAAGTTAATTTGTCCATGTTAATCATCCGGTACCAAATAACTAAGCAAAACTCGAACTCGAACCAGCTTAAAGACAACAATTTATTGTCATGATTGCATCCTCTACTTATTTCTCCTTTATATTTTACTTTAATTCAAAAGATGTATTCTAATGTTACTTATTTTCTCCTGATAATATTGAGTTTCGGTAGACATTTTGGATGTAGTATAGCAATCAATCCTGGACACACGACGTATTGCAAAAGATCATCAGGATAAAAGGAGTCGGAATGATACCAATGCTACATGGCCTAGGTACTATTACATATCCTATTAAATTACGGCCATTGATGATTATGCTGATGATGCTGATGATAATAATGATATATATTAATAATTATGATAATATTATTACCACTTATAATCATCATCATATTTATCATGTTCATATTCATGATAATGATAACAATAAAAGTAACAATAATAATGATAATGATAATAATGAAATAAGAATAATGATTATAACAATAATAATTATACATGTATTGATAATACAAATAACAATTATAATAATTACAAACATAACATTACTAACACCACCACCAATAATAATAATAATAATTATTATTATATATCTCACTTAAGGAATCCAGCCATCTGATTGGTCTAAATTGCATTCATAAACTTTAACTATTCCTGTAAAATTCCCGGTAAAATTCCAAACCCATGAAATAGTTTTAAAAAATAGTTCTAAAATCCCAGTAACCATGGTTACTGGGAAAATAGTTCAGTCTTGGTGAAATACCCATAGGTTTACATGTTAAAAAATGGTCTGAGCGATCGAGGATACCGTACGTGTGCGGAGAATTGGTCGGTAATTTCAATACAATTGAATCTCGATCGATCTTACCGACAATTTTATCTTGCATTGTTGACATGAAGACGAAAATAAACTTCCAAAAACAACATTTGCCAATAGATCTTGATCTAAGTTCGTGCCAATGCATTGCAAAAGTAAAAGAAGGGCCCGTTTAATGGAGCTGCCGCGAAGCATCAAGCACGCGAAGCCGTTTTCAATCCATTTTAATGTATATATTAGTGAAAACTGCCAGGTATAGTATTAGTGTGCGATGGCCGAGCGGTCTAAGGCGGTGATTTCAGTCATAGCATCGTTTGAACGCAAGGGAAGGTTACAATTGGGCTATTGCCCTCGGCACGCCTCGGGCAATAGCACAATTCTATCCTTCCCTTGAGCGTATAAAAACAACTATTTCTCTCAAAGCAGTCATTAATACTATATTATGATACTGCTGCTTCTACTACTACTAATACTAGGAAGAAGAAGAAGAAGAAGAAGAAAGGGAAGATGAAGGCAATGACGAAGGGAGAGAGAGAGAGAGAGAGATAGAGAGACACACACACACACACACACACACACACAGATTATAGCCCATTTTTAAATTCAGTTTTCTTTAAATTATTAAACCAGGTACTAATGATCATTTATCTATATCTACCATGTGATTGCCGTGTAAAGCTACATCGACAAGCGGGATTTACTGGGTGCAACCAAAAACCACGATTGAAACTTCTTCAAAGAAGCCTCACAATAAAGAATAATAATACAAGGTCGTTAGTCATGAAAATGTTCACTTCTTTCTCTCTCTGCTAATCAATCCGAACAATAGAATTAACCGAGGGGAATAAACTGTGAAACGGATTTATCATGAGTCCTGCAATATCAATTTGTTACTGTTTGTCACAGTAGTCTTAACGAGCAGCAATGGCGAACGATTGTCGCTATAATTCAGAAATCGTTGCTTAGATTGCTTTTCCCTGAAAAATTACAATGAGACATAATACTAGAAAGAACTATGAACGACACAAATTATATTGTTTTGAAAAACAGTCAAAAAACATTAAACTAGAATGAATAAGAAACAAGTTCATTTGTCCATGTTAATCATCCGGTACCAAATAACCAAGCAAAACTCAGGCCAGATGCAGATTATAGCCCGGTTTTAAATTCAGTTTTCTTTTTATCTACCATGTGATTGCCATGTAACGCCTCATCAAATAGCACCTCATTGCTGTCCAAAAAGAACTTATTGGCTTGCACCCCAAATTATGATCATTTGTTTGATATTGTTATTGAAAACAAGTCAGACAAAAATCTTGAAACCAGCGTGATCTACTGGGTGCAACCAAAAACTTCTTAACAACAATTGAAACTTCTTCCAGGAAGCCTACAAATAAAAGCTGCTCTTTACTCAAAGAGCATTGTAGAGACGATGAAGAAATACGAATAATAATACAAGGTCGTTTGTCATGAAAATGTCTTTTTTCTCTCTCTGCTAAATAATCCGAACAATATAATCAACCGAGGGGAACAGACTGCTAAATTAGTTCATCATGAGTCCTGAAATATTAATTTGCTACTACTGGTAGTGGTTAACAAATAACAACTTCTTCAACATTCAGTTTCCATGGCTACGGTGTTATTTTGTTACTTGAAATGACTCAATTTTAATCATAATCAAACAGACATTTGAAGATATTTGACGCTTACTATTTGCTTCATGTTGTTGAAAAATCGTAATATTCCTATATCTTGATTTCTTGGCAACCGGAAAGATTATTTTACCCGAGGGTCATAGAAAATGATCATTTTAAATAATGTAAACTTTTGTTTTAATTCATCAAATTGTAAACAAATTCATTTTGTACAAGTTAATGATCCAGCAAAAAGACTATATCAACAGTCCTTTTCAGGACTACAAACCCTCAAGAAAGATTACCGAGAGTCCTTTTCAGGACTCCTCAATCCTCCCTCTCTCTCTCACATGGTGCACCCGCAAGCCTACTGTATATCTACATCACCATGCAAGCCGATACTTACAAGCAGCAATTTATGACATATTGTTTATTGTCATGAATATATTCCTTACCTTTTTAAAATATGTATTCTAAAAATGTCTTCTCTTTTCTTGATAATTTTTCAAGCAACGAATTGAGAGTTCAGGTAGACATCTTGGATGTAGTATAACAATAAGTCATGGGCCCACGGCGCATTGCAAAAGAGAATAAAAAGAAGAATACAATAATTACAAGAATAATGAGAATATTAATAATACATAACGAAAGGGATTTACGGGATGCACATCAAAAAGAAGAATACAAATTCAGAGTGCGAATAAGAACGAGGCATTGACGAAAAGTCGTTGATGCAAAGAAGAAGAAGAAGAGGAAGAAGAAGAAGAAGAAGAAGAAGAAGAAGAAAAAGAAGAAGAAGAAGAAGAAGAAGAAAAAGAAGAAGAAAAGAGGAAGAAGAGGAAGAGGAAGAGGAAGAGGAAGAAGAAGAAGAAGAAGAAAAAGAAAAAGAAAAAGAAAAAGAAGAAGAAGAAGTAGAAGTAGAAGTAGAAGAGGAAAATGATAAAGCAGGAGAATAAGAAGACGAAGACGAATGTTTTTTTACACGAATCTCGTCGTCGTTGTCGTCGTCGTTGATGTCATTAGTGTCGTTGTTGTTGTTACTTGAGTTGGGGGAGAGACAGCGAATGATTGGCTTTCTCAATATATGCAGTCATATGTAGAAAGGGGAGTACTTACATTGAAGCTAATCTTAACTTATACGGAACAATCTTAACCGAGATAAAGGGTGAAAAGAATTCCCTAAAAATAACTGACAATTTCCGATCTAGGTAACCCGTAGAAATATCAGTTTACGGGTATCTTGGCAGTTTTGTCGCTGACCAACAGGTAATGGGCGAGGAACAGAATTTTTTTTCATTTTAAAGGTTAGCATTCGTATTTGACATTTTTTTCTAACTTTGATGGCTATTGCTTAAAATCTTTCTAAAGCGTTATTTCTCGGTACAAAAAAACAAAGTATAATAAACACTGAGCGAAAACGTTCTTCAAGATAAGACAAAATAAAACCACGCACAATCTAACAATATTTTATCCACTCAAAAAGGATTTTTGAAATTCATAAAAGAAATAAAATGTTGCGATGACATTTGAAAGCAACGAGGATTGACCGCGTTTTCAAAATATATGTAGAATATTACAGTTGAAAAAACATCTTTACTCCAGCATTATATAAAGTGATATATTATTAACAATATTTAAGAACGAGTTATTCCGCGACCCTGTAAAAGTGTTTAGATGCTGTAAAATATTCTGAACCTTCTGAATTTAGAGACAGCAGGGCGGTATTCCGCATGTCCCTAACTTGTATGGCAGGTGATGCATGTTAAAGTGTGTTTCTAAAGTTATCAACGGAAGTGGCTATTACAGACTGCTAGTCGAGGGCGTTCCATGCTCGTCCAGTTCTTTGGAAAAAGGAGTATTTATAACCGTCCTTTCTGGCAAAGGGGATTTCTATTGAGCAGTGGTGGTTTCTTCTTAACCTTGACTCTGTTGATATTTGTATATGGTCCTCTTTCTTTAGGCCCTCCTTTCCCTTGTTGATTGTGTACAGTTCAAGTGTTTCCCATTCTAAGCAGGTCTGCATTTGTGTGAAAATGCAGTCCCTCTAAATTCAGATTCAGATTCAGATTAATTGTATTGGTCCATTTGGAAATTCAGTTGTTGGCATTACATAAAGCACATGAACAATACTGTGCAGTCTACTGTAAGATTGTAATCATTCAGTTCATTAGTTAGAATACACAATACAAGCAAATTTTGAATAGACGGACAGTATCAAATTTGTCATATATTATTTAAATGATGCATTTGACCGCGATGATTGATGGGGGGGGGGGGGGGGGGTGGTGGCAAAGCTTAGTGAATAGAGCACAGGTCCTGAGGTGGGTCACAGAGATCCTGTGTCGAACTTAAGTTGGACTTAAACATTATGGAGTGAAATAAATTCTAAAAGAAAAATTCAAGTATTTTAGATTTTTCACAATTTCCACAACAAGCACATAAAATCTCTCTGATAATGGAAAGTTCGAATGATTTGAATCAACAATTTATGCCTTTTAAAATATCTTTTACAAAATATTTTCAAAGATGCTTACGGCTTTCCATAATTGTTATAAGTCCAGCTTGGAGATAAGTTCAACTTAGGATCTTTGTGAAACACCCCTGGATTCATGGTGTCGAGACAAAACAATGAGCTCTAGACCTCTAGTGTCCTCACAACGCATTGCATCTTTAATATTAACCATAGTTATTTTTAAGATAGAAGGGGAAGCCTCAAATATTCTTATCAAATACTTCCAAGCGTAAACGTCAAATGAAGAAGGTTTGGCAACCCATTATGAAATTAAATGGTTCAATTACAAGTTTCTAAAGAAGACGTATATTGTCTTCCAAATGAGGGCCAATTATAATTTGAGACATCTAGTCACTTTGCTTGTCAGCTTCAAGGTTTACGAGTCGCTGTCAAGGATAGCAAATTAAATCATCTAATTGACATGCCCCATCCATTAAGCGATAATTGATATTGGCCATGTATGAATGACCACTCCGTTTACATGTCAATCAAAACAAAGATACTAGGAATCACTTGCTCCTTATCACACTAACGGCGAAGCAGACATTGAGGGATATATTTTTTAGGACAGTTCACACGACATGCAAGAAATTAAATTCAGCTCTTTATATCACACTATAAATTTATTATACCAATTTTTTTATTTTTAAGTTCGTCAAGGTTGTGATGAAAATGTTATCAAATTGAATTTAAATAAGGTGTTAATCTAATCAAATAATATTTTCGTTTGTTTGTTTGTGTTTTGTTGGTTTAGTTTTAACGATTCGATTGCTTTCTTCGTCTCTCTGTTAAGTTGCTCGTTTCAGTTCTAAACGTGCATTTTTGCACAAAACAATAGGCACCAATTAAAGGCTGGATTGCTTTGTGCAACACGCTGGCTTTGCAAAATTAAACATTTTTGATACCGATTATCTCCTGAAAAACATTTAAAACTATTATATATTTAGTATGCACTGAAAACATTTAGATAATCTTGAATCCTTTAGTGTATCAATCCAATGTTAGATAGAATACAGGTATTATTTTTCCACCTGGCAATTCTGACTGCTTCAAAGTCATTATGCCATTGGGCTTTGGGCATTGTCATTGTTAATTCTTTGTTTCTTTATTTCTTAACCACTTTATTTCCAGAGCAAATAAGCTCACATATTTGGTTCTCGAGAATTGAGATTTTTCTTTTGATTTCGCCGACAATGTAAGTACATATTTTTTTTCTTCGCCGAACCGAGCATGAACTGGAAAGAAAAATGTTACACGATAGTGTGGTGTAAACCTGCCTTTGGAAGCATTCCTTGTTCGCGATGCGCACCCAAACTGATGTTTAGACTCACCGAAACGAAGCGCCGGTCGGAGTTATTTGTTAACCCAAGTGTAGTTTTGCTAGGAGCACAATATCTTACTGGCCACTTAACGATACAATTAGCAGTTTGAATGCTTTTCACCACCTTACCCATTATCAGAAAGAACACGATCGAATCTGTTCTCTAATTCAATTTTGATCGACAGAAATGTTTATCTCAGATTTCATGCGAGAGGGTATGGAAGAGAGAGAAAGAGATGTATGGGGATGGGAGGGCGAGAGAGAGAGAGAGAGATGGGAGAGAGGGAGAGAGAAAGAGAGAGAGAGAGAGCAAGAGAGAAAGAGAGAGAGATAGGGGTGGAAAGGGAGGAAAAGAGAGAGAGAGAGAGAGAGAGGGAGTGGGAGAGATAGCGGTGGAAATGGGGGGAAAGAGAGAGAGAGAGAGAGAGAGAGAGAGAGAGAGCTCGAACGAGATCATGAGTTTACAAATTTTAACCTGATTATATTACTATTTCATTATAGGAAATGTTCCTCGACGGTCTGCATACATTATCATATATTAACAAGATGATCATTATCCGTCACAGAGAGAGAGAGAGAGAGAGAGGAAGAGAAGAAATTATTTGTTTAAATAATCTGAAATAGTGCTTAAGAAAGTGCATCCAATCCAGCAACAAACAAAAGGGGCCTAGGGTGATAATAAACTCATGACAAATAAAGCAAATTAAAAAACCCCAATATATTAAATTCTATCAATATGTTGTTAAAAGCTAAGAGATTGCTCATAACATGTCACTGAAAAGAAGCCTTTTCCAACATCATGACGAGTATCCAGGTGTATAAAGGATCTAAAAAAGAAACATTTAGATGATTTGTTTGAAAATGAGTAGTGATGGAAGTTAAATCACATCATCTGCAAACAGTCTGTCTCAACGGGATAACAAGTCCCCCAAAAGATATTAAGATTGAGGAAATCCTCTATTTCATTTTATTGTGTAACTAAAAGCAAAACTTCATTTAGAGTATAGTGAAACGTAATAGATCAGTTTCTGGGTACCCGATTATTTCTTGTAAATATGAAATATATTTTCCAGGTTTATTTGAATTCAATCAAATTTTCCTTGGAGCACCTGCACCGAGAAGGAATGAAATTCGACATTTTAATTTGTTTTTTGTCCGATTGCTAAGGAAACATCTTCGAAGACGCCACGACCAAAGCCAATTTCACTCAACCTCTTTTTGCTTTCGTTTGAAAGTCATTTTTACTCCCAATTTACATTTTTATCTTTGCGTAGCAACATAATAGTTAACCCATAATTGTACTTAAACACTTATCATTAATATTATTACTTGTATTGATAATATTGAAAACATTTGTGAGGTGAAATTAGGTCTGTCGTCAAACTTCTCATCGTCTAATCTTGCGTTTGCAGCCCTAGAAAATCAATATATTTTTTAAATTTCTTCTCTTTTAGTCGGGGAGGGGTGCCCTGGATGAAAAGAGTGGCTGAAATGTTTATTAAAACGATCCTACAACTGTTAAATGTTTTGCCCCGGTTCATCATTTTCTATAGATACGCCATGGAATATAAAGATGCTGATATATCTTTGGCTTGTTTTATTAAAAACGTAATTTCTAGTTTGTTTTGTTTTATATGCATAGTATTTTAGTGCCATGGACCTCAAGTGGTTCTAAAATTTGGCTTCTAGTGACACTTCATTTTGTTTTGATGTGTCATGGAGGTTGTTTATTTTGTCAATCTCATGACTCCCCGGTATCGGAGACGTCAGGGAAATAAAAAGGCAATTTGTACGTCCCTTTTAGCGCTTTATTAATACATAGCAAATTCTCAGGAAAGAGAAGAAATGGGACACAAAAATTATACAGAATTACACAAAAAAAGTTGTTCGGTAAATACCAAGATGTAGAGGGTTTTGTTGGTTTTTCCTTCATCCTTCTCTACCATTTAAGCAGACACAAAAATAACAGACCTATATTTTGTGACAGGCTCCATCGTAAAAGAATAACATAACAAACTAAAAAGCAAAATAAAAACGAAATTAAAACTAAATATACAGCTAGCTGTCACTGATGGGATGTATATGACCTGACAAATATTGTATAACTTGCCCCGGTTCATCATTTTCTAGATACGCCATGGAATATCAATATATTACGCCTCGATCGCTGGTCAACTATATATACAAACTATAACAAGACAAATTTCTTTTAACCATAGTCACGTGCAAGGATTGCCCCTATCTGAAATGTCCCCAACGCAGGGGCAGATTCAGGATTTAATAAGGGGCGGGGGCAATCCCGAAGAAATACACAATTATGGGGCAATTGATTGTAGAAAAGGTATGCTAAGGCCTAACAAAAAAATCATTTGGTTGTCCTTGACCGCCCGCTCGTCATTTTCGGGCCGCTCGTATTTTTTTTTTTTTTTTTTTTAATATATATATATTTTTTTAATCAATCTGTTTTTTTTCTTCATTTTTTTTGGGGGAGCAATCTTAAATGCCAAAAATACAATTGTATGCATTTTAGGCGCAAGTAGCTATAAGTAGTACAATGGAGATTTAAAAGGTGCTGTATTTCAAAGCCCAAAATACTTTTTGTGTTGGTCCTGATATTCATTGTACATTAAACTAGTCTTTTACCATATTAAAGTGTTTTATAGACTTTATTTGTTTAAATGCTTGACAATCCCAATGATTTTTGTTTTGTTATGGAAAAAAAATATATTAAAAAAAATCCGCCCGCCCGCTCCTACTCCAGAATATCAATCGAGGACAACCAACATTTTTTTTGGGCCTAATCATGATACATGGGGTGGGGGGGTTGGTTGCGCCCCTCTTTACATCCCTCAACTCTTCTATGCCTTCTTAATCCCGAGTTGAAATCTATGCTATGATTATTCTAGCAATTATAAGAGGACCCCTGTCCTGTCCCTCTTCTGACACTCCTGAATGCACCCCTGCATAAGATTCAAAACGACCATTTACCACTTCGAAATTTGTGTTTCTGTAACTAATCTGTAGCCTCCAAAACAATCATTTCCCCTCCCAAGTATGGTCTCATATCGCATTGGTCTATGATTTTAATACCTTTGATACTGACATAATCCCATGACCGTACTTTTCATAGCAGGCAATATTAAAATTCGCCGAACGCCGAATGTTATTTTATACTCTAATACAGCGTAGGACATTCAATAAAGGTATTAAACGCACAAGTTCAATATTTGATTGAATACTCATATTTTGAATTGACATATCGCGGTTGTGATTATTATGATTGATGATATGTCTTGAGTCTTGACAATTTAATTATAATTCTATCCATTCCGATTTAATGCATGAGTGACCTCTTAAGCATTTCGGCTTCTCTTCTAATATATTGTAAACAGACTCTGACATTTTGGAATGAACAAAATCACATTGATTTTTAGAGATATCAAGCCAGCAACCCCTCCCCCTCCCAATTCTATAGAAACATCAGAAAGTGGAAGTCTTACACCACATTTTTGGAGAAAAAAAGTTCGGCCGCTAAAGATACCTTCTTGATATATGCATATATGTGAAAATACTGTTCTCCTATAAATTTAATGGATTTTGCCATATAAATATTGTGACAACGATATACATGTTACAAAGAGCGTTGACGCCAACTGATAGTTCCGTCTTAATCTACACTTACAATCCTCTGTTGTTCATTTTCATGTGAATATATTAATTGTAATTAATTTCGGAAGCTTTGCTACAAATGAATCGATACGTACATGTAGGCATGAATTTTTGAAAGCAAAACTAAATAAGTAAATATGTGATTAAATCATTAAAATTCCATAAAAGAAAAGAAGAAGGTGAATAAGAATGAGAAGAAACTAAAGAAGGAGAAGAAGAATAAGGTGAAGGAGGAGAAGAAGAACAACAACAACAATAAAAAGAACGAAAAGACACCCCAACCTGTCAGGACATTGTCGGTAAAATTGCGCTGCCGTCGGGAAAATGAGAAAAGGGGGAGGGAAAATGAGAGGGAAAGGGAGAAGAAAAAAGAAAAAGAAAAAGAAAGAAAAGAAAGGAAAAGAAAGGAAAATAAAGGAAATAGAAGTGAAGAAAGAAAGAGGAAAAAGAAAAAGAGGAAGGAGTGAAAAAGGGAAAAGAAAGAAAAGAAAGAGAAAGAAAAAAGAAAGAGAAAAGGGAAGCAAAAGAAACGGGGGTGAAAGAGAAGAGAGAGAGAAGTTGCACATTTAATTATATAGCTACGATGCTGACTAGTCTTGACGAAAAAAACCGTATATTTATGCGGTTGAGGAACATGACCATGTTCGCATATGCGTACCATAGATAGTTCGTATGAAAAATAATTTAGCTCCCCCGGCCCGGGTTCATAGAGTTAACTTCGTAGACATTGAAAAAAGTCTGGGGACGTCCCTGCCTTTCACCTTACTCAAAGCCAATCAATAACGGAATCATATTTCTGAATGACTAACGCTGACAAACATCCATGTTAACAATACCATGGCAGAGGCGACCTCCTTCTGAAAGGATATGCCAATAATAACTTTTAAAAAAACCCAAGTCGCATATCTACTGAAGCGAGACACAAACAGGACGCAAATCCCAACGGTACTCATGCAGTGAGTCTCGAGCTCTTTTGTTCATGTTCATGTTCATACTACTGCTGTTCGTACAGTGTTCCTCGTCTAAATCAATCTTTCGGCTACATCGAGGCAGGATTGAAGCTTCACGAACACATGTTATGTGAATCCAGGACAACGTCATTGAACTCGTTTGACAGACGGGTTTTCATAGCAAAATTTGAGAGGTAAATCGTGGATATATGAATGCCTACTCCGCCGTGAGAAATCCACCATTCAACATTCATGTGGAAAATTAAAGCTTATCGACGAGCCGCAGCTCGATTATATAGTGGCCAGATGGAGGAGAACCAAGCTCTCTTGAGAGGGTTGGTTTCAACCATTTCATACTCCAATGATACGGATGGGACAGAGAGATACCAATGTAAGGTCTGCTGTGCCGTTTTTAACTACGATTTTGATATCCTTTTCCACATGCGCGTGCATGACGTCGACGAAAACAGGTTTCGCGACAAATGTATCGGGAGCAATGATTCTAGAACACAGAGCTCGATGAGAACGTTACCCGCTAAACCATATGAGTGCCTCCTTTGCTCGAACACATTCGTATCGTCGACGGATTTGTTGAGCCACGTCATGACATTCCATCCATCTGAACAAAATTCACCTGTGGCTAAAGTACCGAAAGGGCTTCTCCCTCATAATTGGCCTAAGGTACCCCCAAACTACTACTTGCAGCAGAGCAACCTACGAGACAACGCCCATATATTAAGTCCTCCTCCTCCTCCCCTTCCTCCTCCTCCTCCTCATCCTCCTCCTCCTCAAGAAGTTCAAAACATAGCAATGATCCATCCTGATAATAACTCGAAAGGAACTGATGTCTGGATGCCATTGGCAAACTCAGATCTTGAAAGAGTGTCGGAACAGCAAACTCAATTAACAGCTCCATTCAACCAGACAAGCAACAGTTTTGCTCTTTTTTGGGACAAATTACCCCCACCACCACCACCATCTCCTCCTCCACCGATGCAGAAAATAGGGCCCATGCCTAGGCCGAAATCATGGACAGAAAACCTGTTACCAACCCCAAAGCCACATGCACAGCCATTGCCTCAGCCATGTCCGCAAGTAAAGCCCCTAAAGCCAGAACATGTACCGCCTCAACCTCAGCGATGTTCACAAGGCCGTACACCACCAATTAGATCACCACCATTCCCATACCCGTCGACCTCTTCACCCGCTCCAAAGATCGCACCTCAATCAATCACCGAAGGCAGTTTCAGAGCGGTAAATGGGCAAGACAAAACAGAAATCAAAGGATGTCCAGCCATTGAGGATGAAACCGATCCCCTTGATTTGTCTATCAAAATGGACAAGCGGAAGTTGGAATCTGATCATCTACAGTCGCAAAAGGCACAAGATCATTCACTTCATCAAGTGAGAAAATCCCGGAGGGTTTCTATCAAAATCCGCAAAATAGACTTGGATGATTACACAAGTGGCAATCGGGAAGGATTGAATTATGATTTGCGTGGATTTCAGGGCGATGGCCCCGTTCGGTGCGGACAGAAAGCTATCTCCGTTCCCTCAAAACAGGACGTGCCACCTATTCCGAAGCAGCCACAAAATCCGACAAAACGCTCCGATCCAGAGGACGAAAATCAAGAGAGTATTAGACATGTTCAATTAAAAGGTAACAATGACTTTGATATTGAAAACACTAAATCTAAGGGGGAGGAGTTATCAGGAAAATTCATGAAACATATTCCTGAAATTGACGCACCTTTGAGTTTGTGTAACGAAGTGACTGGCCAAATATCGCGAGGAGATAGACCGCTACGCACGTCACTGGATAGCGCAATTGGCGTAGACATGCCAACTGACTCCAAAGAAGGATCACCAATCGATGTCAAATGTGGGGCAACTGGAAGGGATAACTTTCCCCCATCGTCGCTATCACCGTTATTAAAGTCCCATCCTTTAAACCAACAACATCAACTTGACCAAAATCATCAGCAGAAGCAACAAGAACTCTTGATACTTGACGAGAATGGTGAATATATTCCCTGCGATAGTCCTTTTCACAACGAGTTCTTCCGTAATACGACCAACATCAGCCAGCAGAAGGAGAAGATGTCCAGCAACCTTGTGTCTTTAATCGACCAGCAGGAATTACAGGCACACTTCCAAATCGAAATGGACTTCGCCGAATTGAAGCTGAAGCGAAAGTATGAGGCGTTCGGTCTCAGGAGCGACTTGATGCATCGGAAGAGACGCCCTCAGACCCTGTCAATGCAGGATTTAGATCCAAAGCGACCTGAAACGGATCAAGCAAGGCCAATTCCAGATCAAACTAAATCCGACAAAGACATGGACGAGTTGACAACCTTGCCTCCGGCCAAAAAAAACGACGAGGATGTACTGAAATCCACTGGAAGATACCGTTCTGGTGTCCATTCGGAAGACGACTCGTTTACACCAAAAATATTACGATCATATTCTCTTCAATCCCTACCTTCGGATGATTTCGTCCAAAGCCCACAGTAAGAGTCGAGTGTGAACACCATTCAGGCATCCTCTGAGAGCGTTGCACAGACATTTCCAAGGTAGTACTTCTCATTTTGATGCACTAATTTCTGCAGTCAAATCGCTGATTGAATAATGTTTAGATAATTATTGTTTGCATAATCAGACATGAGGCCTTTCTGTATCAGCTTGAAAGACTAGTTCCCATTGGAAACTATGTTATGATCTATGTAAGAAATTCAAGACAAGTTAAAGACCATTTTCGTTGGGAAGCAGATAATGTGTTTTATCATCTATACTAGGAATTGTCCGTACTCATGATATTGATGTTCACATGTTTTATAATCAACGTATTGAGAGCGCGGGGATATATTAATTAAAAAAAAAAAAAAAAATCTAATTTAAAGATGATATGTTGTAAACTCTCACAGGGCTATCACCTTGATATATATTGATATATTGATATACTGAAATCTTAATTATGGGCGGTAAGATATGGCCTTACTCAAGAATGCCGAATACTATTTGTATTTTGTAACATTTTTTAAAAACTATACGGACTACTGTCTATTTCAAATGTAACATTTACTTTAAAGATACTATGTCCCTTTTGCAGCCACCCTCAAACGCTGAAGAACTTTGCAGGAATTATGAATATGTCATGTATGTCCTATCTGTGAAATGTAAACGTTAGCAGTGTACGAATATTCAAATTATGCAAGGAAACCCGTTTACTCGCTAGACTTCACTGTCAGACACTATTGAGTGACTGACTGGCTTTTTTCCTTCTTTGGTAATAACATACATAAAATGAGCTGTAAAGGGTACATGAGCATTTGTCTACATCAATAACCCACTTCTTGTAACGGCCAAAATTAAACTGATTGAAACTTTGCGCAGGCATAAAACGTACAACCATGTGGTACAATGGTCTGAACATCAAGACCATTACTTATTGGCTATATAGCTCCTAAGTCGATTTGACAACTAATAGTCGTTATTTTCAAACTTAAAGACATTTTCAAGCCCCCCTTTTTTAGGCGAGTTCTAAATTAGTATTATCTTTCAAATGCCATTGGAAATTAACCTTTTCATTTTTTTGGCCTGCAAATGGGACATAGTACCTTTAAAGTACTCGTTATTACCTATTGTGTACTGTAAAATAGTCCATTCCGTAAGATGAAGGAAAGCATGTATGCCATATTCGTTAATGTATTTGAAAATGCGTTATTCAAAATAACTAAACGAGATTTGTTCATTGAAGCAATGTGAAATGCCAAGTGGAAGAAGAACGATTGTATTTACATGTACGATACTGTCTATCCCCTCCAAAATTATGTAGTCACGAACGAAATGTGTTTGAACAATATACTGCTACTGAAAAGCGTTCGGTAAGGCGTAACTAACAAGAGGTTAGCTTTGTTCTCCAACAGTTTGTTCAACTCATGAAAATTTCCCTTATTGTGTGAAATGTAACGATGTAGGGGTATATACCAATGTCTAAAAAATTGTATATTTTCGCTTTGAGGTTTCTCTTTGTAAGCGCCCCCTTTTCCCGGTGCCCTCTATTGTTGGTGCTCCCCCCACATTGAACGACGCCCCGCCGCCTCTGGTCTGCTAAAACCCCTGATCTTCCGGAAGCTCCGCCCCCAGAATTTACTCACCAGCGAAACTGAAAGAAAAGAAACCACATCCTTTAAAACAATTATTGTTTAATATGAAGCAAGCTTTACCTACTTTTTGTAAGATTGTACTGTTTTTTCTGTGCTATAAAGTGCCTTTCTTTATTTTGTGTGTGTGTCGATTTTTGAAAAGTTATTGTGGAACATACTAACTATTGTAAGATTTGAAAAATATCAATATAATCTACAAAGATTGCCCTCAAGTTTTCACAAAATGTACAGTGTTCAGATGTTTAATAAGTCTTTAGCCCTCGAAGGAAAATTATTTATAGATACATGTATGATTATAAAGAATATGTGCTACATAATTATAAAGCCAGCTATTTGCGATTCTTCTGAGAATATGTTTGAAATGTACATGGTAAGCTAAAATGATATCAGTGTATATACTGAAACTTTAGTTTTTTATGTTTATATAAAAATGTTCGATTTCTGTATTCTGTACATCATTGTGGTTTATTATGATCTGCTGAGGGTAAATCTTGGGTATGTCTTTATTCATGGCCATTCTTCGATTTTGCAACACTAATCATCTCTTTTAATGTAGATTTAGATTGCAGTGGTGTGTAAAGGTTTCATCATGGTTTCATCCGATAAACAATTATCAAATAAATGAAATTTTGTACTCAAATGCGTCTCAGTAATACTCGTATTGAGTCCCAATGTAGCTTACGAATTCATAAATAACTTGTTTAAGAGGTGTCGTGGTCTAGTGGATACGTCGTTGGACTGCGGATCACATGGTTTGCGGTTCGATTCCCCTCTCGGCACTTATAATCATTTGGCAAGACATTAATCTACATTTGCTGGATACCGGTAAGAAGGAATGCGTTGAAAGCTGTGAAAACCGAAATTGGTAGCCTAGCAGTAGTCTGCAAGCACATACCCTAATTTGACACTTTATCACAAAATCATTGTGCCTTGAGAGAAGCCTAGCACAGCTACCTACTGGTTGTGTCAAGGTGCAGGCGTGCAGCTATAGTACATGGCATATGGTAGTCTTATAGTGCATAGGCGGGGGATATTGAACGCCTCATGATCACCTTGCGTGATGAATATGATACCATTATCATAACTGTTTGTAGTACGTGACTAATGAATGCATCAATACACTAGTCATGTACTGTAAACATGTATGATGTCTGAATAGGAGCTGCCTGTTGTCAGGCTATCCGACAATACTTGAAGTGTATTATTGTGTTATTTGTTTGTATTGGGAGTCAACAGGGATCACAGACGAAATAATATGTGAAGTTATAGGACAGACTGATGTCTGAATAGGTCTGTTTGTTATTTTGTTTCGGGGGGGGGGGGGGGGGTTGGTAAGTGTTGTTGCCAAATAATACAACGTTTACCATACCTTTTCGACGGTGTCAGTTGGAGAAGAAGGGATTCATTTTGTTAATATCTAGGTCATGTATTTTAGACTCTTTCTCTTTCTCTTTACGTGAAGAGCTGTCTCACAGAGCTTTTCGAGTCCATTTATTTTGAGAAGAGAGAGAGAGAAAGAGTGAGTAAGAGGGAGACAGACAGAAAGACGGAGAGTGGGAAAGAGAGAGAGAGAAAGAGAGAGAGTGTGTGTGTGAGAGAGAGAGAGACAGACAGAGAGAGAGAGAGAGAGAGAGACAGACATAGAGAGAGAGAGAGAAAGAGAGAGAGAGAGAGAGGGGTAGGGAGAGGGGAGAGAGATAAAGAATTTTGTAAGTTTTTAACGTATTTTGCTTTGCCGTATGAAATCATTTTTAATTTAAAATGCCTCAGCATGCATCTGCTATCAAAAAGAGAAAATAATGTTTTAAAAAAGCTTTTTTGCTTTATATTATGCTACAAATTTGTTGATGAATTATTTTGTTTCAATGTAATTTTTAATCAAGCATGAAATAAATGCAAATTGAATTAAATTGAATATGGATAAACGTAGAGGTCACGATCCAATAATTTCTTTGTTGTTGTGGGTTTGGGATACCGTAGCAGTTTGACCTATATATAAACAGGGTGAGTCAGAAAGAAATGTCCCACTTTTTAAAAGTTGTATTGTTTGAAGTATGAATATTTAATTATGGGTTTCATGATATGTCTTGATAGAGTTATCCTCCCAGTACATTTAGGTACCATTTTCATTTGAATCTCTTCATGCATGACTAACCATCAGACAATCTTTACAAGACTGCCATATTTCACTTGCGCCAACTTACTGGGTGAGGAATAAAACAGTGCATTGAATAAAGACAGTCAGACAGACAGACACACATACACACATACACACACACGCACACACACACACACAAACACACACACACATTCTCACATCAGGGCCTTTGTGGGGCACCTGATTGTGGGGTATTTCTGTGCGTTCCAGATATACCTTGTGGTCCCCTACTAGTGGGGTATGTACAACCTGGCGATAACAACCCGGCGGTGTGCTTACGATGTTACCATAAAAAAGTGTGCAAGTTTTAGCACACGCTCACAAAATGTCATTTATGGGGTACCACTTCTAATGCCCCGCAAGGCATAGGACACCGAATATACAGTCATTTGAAAGACTTTACTCTGTGGGGTCCTGAAAAAATACCCCACAAAGTAAAAATGCCTCACAAGGGGTATGTGAAGCGCACATAAAACCCCACAAGAATGCTGAGGTGAGAGCACACGCCCACACACAGACGCACTTGCACACACACACACAACACACACGCACACAGGCATACACTCACACACAAATACCGCAAACGTCGGTGAATAAAAACACAACCAATTTTTGTATTTGTTGAGGTATTTTATTGTGGTACAACAATAAATCTGTTTCCCCAAAGTTCTCCATCCTCCGTACTCAATCCTCGACATGGCCGCCATTCCTTCTGATGCACCGTTGTGTACGGTGAAGCATTCCTTGAAAAGCTTGCCGGATCATGTCCCCATCTTGGCGTACCACGTCTGTCTCGTCCATGATTCTCCTCCGAAGTTCCTCGATGTTCACAGGTGGGCTGCTGAAGATCCTTGACTTCAAATGCCCCCACAAGAAGTTGAGAGAGTTCATGTGCACTTCATGATGATGATGATTAAGATGATGAAAATGATGATAATATGATGGTGGTAGTGAATGTGTACTAAAGGGAAAGATTGTCAGAGACTTGCCACTAAAACATTCAGGGATCTTGATAAAAAAAATCAATGCTTAATCAGAAAAGGGGAAATTGTGAGACAATTGAATACCGTGTGTGCTGTCTGTGTTTGAGTGTGTGTATGTGTGTGCGTGTGTGCGTGTGTGCGTGTATGTGTGTGTGCGCGCGCGTGTGTGTGTGTGTGTGTGTATGTGTGCGTGTGTATCTGTGTGTCTGTCTGTCTGACTGTCTTTATTCAATACACTGTTTTATTCCTCACCCAGTATTACAGTTGGCGCAAGTGAAATATGGCAGTCTGATGTTCAGTCATGCGTGAAGGGATTCAAATGAAAATGGTACCTAAATGCACTGGGAGGATAACTCTATCAAGACATATCATGAAACCCCTGATTAAATAGTCAAACTTCAAACAATACAACTTTAAAAAAGTGGGACATTTTTTATGACTCACCCTGTATTATGATAATTGGAGATCTCCTTACATTATAGAACCTGAGCATTATAAGTATTCTTTTTATCTCTCTCTCTCAATCATCAGTCATGAAAGATCAAAGTCAACCTCTCAACACCCAGTAAGGGAAAGAGAGAGTGAGAGAGAGGGGAAAAGAGAGAGAGAGAGAGAGATAGAGTGTGTGTGCGTGTGTATGTCTGTGTGTGAGAGAGAGAGAGAGAGAGAAAGAGAGAGGAGAGAGAGAGAGAGAGAGGAGAGAGAGAGAGAGAAAAAGAGAGAGAGAGAGAGAGGGAGGAGAGAGAGAGAGAGAGGGAGAGAGAGAAAGAGAGAGAGAGAGACAGGGGTAGAAATAGGGGGAGAGTAGGATAATCACACTGCCTGTGCAAACAGTCTGCCCCGCGAACACACACACAACAGCAGTCAGTTGGTAGAAATAGCAATTTTTGTAAATGTATTTAAAAAAAACTAAACAATATTTGTGAATTTTTATTTCACATATATTTCAAGCATACCTTCAACTACAATTCTGTGTAGTTTTATTGTTATAGGCATGTGGGAAATATGTTAATTATTGAATTAGAATATTGTCTTTTCAGCCATGTGTGACATGGCCCGCTGATCGCCCATTGACTCGCGCTGCTATTCTGCGTGGTGAAAAAAATGCACCTCAATGTATAAAACTCCCCTACAAAAATGCAATATCCTCATGTGTTTCACTCATTGAATTAATTTGTTATTTACACTCAAGGTAGCCACAACTGTATTGGGGTCACTTAAATTTCTTTTACTCTGAAATTCAGTCCCTGTGGATGTTTTGGCCAAGAGGGTTACCATCATGCCCAAAGATTGAATGGTATCTCGGAAAATCGTCATAAATCCTCAAATCTGACATCTTTGAAGAAAAAAAAAAATACTGTCATGTAGCTGAAAATGTACAAATTCTTATCATATGATCGATTTTTCTGAATTATTTGTGAAACATATGAGGAAATAGCTGTGACAGTGATCCAAGTAATTTCCATCGCCATATTGTATTGGCATTGCAAAAATATTGGGAATTTAAGGTCAATATTTGGTGTAAATATGATCTATGAATATATGATTTAAAAGATGCCCCCAAAATGAACAGTTTGACTTTCCTAATTTGCATAATGAGTGCGCGAATATATAATTAATTGAAATGACCTAATTTGCATATTTGATGAATATTCATGATTTTATTTTATTACAAATGAAATATAATTCCATACCTGTCTGATATACATAGGTTTCACTGATGTATCATGTTCGGTTTTGATTTGATATTGTATGCGCATATTAATTAGGCGGACTTAGTTATTTTCACAACTTTTTTATATCTGCAGATTCGCAAAAATGGCAAAAATGACTTATTTTGTTGGCTTCTGTTTTCAAAACGGTAATAGATATATGAATTTTCTTTTTTGTATTTTTTACCACAAAGATGATTTCTTAGTGTCTGATAATTAAATTTATTATTTGTGTCCAAGAAAGTGATGAATTAAGTTGTCAACTTTGTCGAATTATGCCATTCCAATCACAACGCATTGACCGATTTCAATTCTGTTTTTTGTTTTTTGAAGCTTTCATAAAGCTTGATCATTTGCAACCATCAAATAAACATGTTTTTGTTGTAATTATTTTTGGTGTGCTATACCTAGGGAGAGAGATAAAGACTTTTGAACGTTTTGAACGTATTTTGCTTTGCCGGATGAAATCATTTTTGATTTAAAATGCCTCAACATGCATCTGCTATCAAAAAGAGAAAATAATTTAAAACAAAAGCTTATATGCTTTACATTATCCTATCAATGCTTTCGGAACTACGCTTGTACAAGGCCTACGGGATTTATTTATGTAGTTCCCCGTTTAATTTTTTTAAAATTTGTTGATGAATTATTTTGTATCAATGTAATTTTTAATCGAGAATGAAATAAATGCGAATTGAATGGAATTGAATATGGATATATGCAGTAGTCACGATTCAATAATTTCTTTGTTGTCGTTAGGGGTTCCCCTCTTATACTCTTAGCAGTTTGACCTAGATTTATTATGATAATTGGAGAAATTCTCTCATGGTAGAACCTGAGCATTATAGTATTCTTTTTGTATCTCTCTCTCAAATCGTCACCCTCTCAATATCCAGTATTCTTTGAACGGTTCTGTAATTCGACTAAACGTCCCACGCCTAAACTGAGCACGCTTCAATCAATTCTTCGTACCAAACTCTATTCACACGTTCTATCAATTCGTAAAGAGATAATAAACGATAGCATTTCAGTTACCCAGTAGGCCTTTACACACATGGATAAATTAATAATATTAATAATAATATGGCTATTTATAGAGCGCCGGTATTCGTCAGGCTCTGACGCTCATGGCGATATATGATTTTAATAAGGCCACAATGATATAACTGCAGTTATCTATCCATTTTTACGAATAGTGATGGCGTTGATAATAATAATAACAATAGCAATAATGATCATAATTATTTGGATTTATAATTTGTTCTCATAAAACTTAATACAACAAAGATGATTATATTGAATAGCCCGTTAAAAGCAGTGCAGAGATATTTTTAATCATCTAATCAAGAAGTTTAACAATTTTGGATGTCGTACAAATTATTTTTGCGAAAGGACGAGATTTTTGTCTGTTTTGAACTCGTTTGCTTAAATGTTTTGCATGTTTCATATTATTGTACTCTGTTTCTTTTATTATTGTAATGCTGGTGGGAAGCATATTTACACATTGTGGAAAAAAAAAATAAATATCATATTAAATATCAATATCAGATTGTGAACAAGTACTTAAAGGCCGGCTCACGTTATGACGAATAGGGGGTATCTCAAGCTACGTTAAGCTGCGTATTGCAATATTGAATTTCCCGCCAATCATCGTGTGTTGCCTTAAATTCGCTGGCGAATCCGCTAGCGACCGATGACGGCCGAAATTATCAGTCTCGTCCGTCTGCAAATTTATATCGAGTTAAACATTTTGTGGCGGCAAAAAAAATAATCGTTGTGATTCCGTTCAGATTTCGTTGGAGACCGCAACCCTCATTTCCTTGACGTTTTCATGCCGTGCAATTCCGTCTCTAGACATTTTGAGGTCGTCACAATTTCGTTGGTATTGGCGGCAAAAAACAACGGCAAGTGACGTCACATCTCGAACCCTGAGGACACATTAGGGCAAGTAACGGAATTGTAACGACCTTGGTGCGACGATGGATTGCAAATTTCGGCGGGAGGGTAACGGGTGATGACTGTTGATGGCGGGTCGTTTGCTAGTAACCTGCGGCACTGCAACGTTAGTCTGCGATGGGTTACGATTTTGAACGATGGTCCAAGATTTTAAACTTTTAGTGCGATTTTTCATGTTTTGTGACGTCAGCTTGATTTCAATGTTCTTTGTCAAAGCTGTTTGATCATCATGAAGGATGGAGCTAGGGTCAGGCTGCAATATGCAATACCGCAACCCACCGTCAGCCGCCGTTCCTTGCCGCAAGTAAATCCGCAGCCAGCCGTCTGACCTCGCTCCTTGTAGTCGGGCTCCGTCGATACATCATCACTTGCCGCCCAGACAACGTCCACTTTTGGTCGCTAGACTCCGTCCCCTACCGCAGCCATTCGTTCCTTGCCGTCGTGTTGTCGCTGAAGGTCTTTCCAACCCGTCAGCGAATCTTGGTTTCCCCTTTTGTCGTCGCTTTGCAGTTAACATTTTGTGATTTTCACGTCCGTCGCCTTTCGCTGGGTCTTTGCAGCTACTATGGGAGACGGCCTTAACCCTAATAAGGCCGGGGGTGGGGGGGGGGGGCATTATGGCCCCCCCTCCACGATTTTTCCGATTGTTCGGGAACGCATATTGATGGCGCCCCGTCGCTCGCTGACTTTTTTCTTTCGAGTCTTGCGCTTCTTTAAAAAAAAAGAAAAATGAAAATCGGACCTACAGTTACAAAGTTACGTGACCTTTTGTCTTTGCATGTCAGCCCGAAAATCGCTCATTTTTGTGATTTGTGTACAAAACATATGGAAATGTCATTTTTCCTAAAAATTGATCAAACATTGGTTATTGGGTCTTGTTTAAAGCTTAGGTGGTTGTTTTGGGGTCAAATTAGTTGAATTGTAGTAAGAAATGAAATAAAACAACAAAAACAACAAAATACATAAGTTAAAAAAACAATGAAATACATAAGAAATTATCAAAACAATAGATAACATAAGGAATAAGCTGGCTCTTCCAAATTTTGTTGTCGTATTATTATTCCAAATAGTCTAATGAATATATGTGGTCAAAAAGAATGCTTAAATATGA
The DNA here is from genome assembly GCA_035222895.1 of Strongylocentrotus droebachiensis. Taxonomy (NCBI): domain Eukaryota; kingdom Metazoa; phylum Echinodermata; class Echinoidea; order Camarodonta; family Strongylocentrotidae; genus Strongylocentrotus; species Strongylocentrotus droebachiensis. Next base: position 71,774 of record JAVYIG010002033.1, on the reverse strand, counting down.
ATAATATATGATTTCTGGGTAAAAATGGTATTTTATGACCTTATTTGCATAAATTACCATAAATATGCAAATGAGTGATTTTTTTCAAAAAAAATGAAATTACCATATTATTCTTTACACTTCACTTGACATGGGTGCACATTTTCGCGGAGATCGGCCGTTTCACGGCGAGATCTTAAGGGTGGGGGGGGGGGGGGGGCATAATGCCCCCCCCCCCCGGCCGTAGTAAGACCTCAAATAGCCCGGCCTTTCTAGGGTTAAAGAACATGGCACCTTTGATACATCTTCGCTTAAAGGTTTAACAGTGGTGAAACTAGTGAGAGAGAGAGAGAGAGAGATGGAGACTGAGATACAGAGAGTGAGGGAGGGGACAAGGGGATTTTTTCTCCATTGAACTTCTGTTTTATAGATACATAGAGGCTTGCCTTTTCACCTTGTTGCTCTTTTAGCTTTTCCCACTTTGGTCTGAACTTTAGACTAGATGTTTGCAAGGATATTATACAATTCACGGTGTTTTTGAAAGCGAAGAAGTGGCGGAATACAGTCGCCTGGGCGTCTATTATATTCTAATATCATTTTGAATTGACAGACCACATTAAGCCGGGTAAGAGGTGAAAAAGCGGTTCGTGGTGAGAAGAAAGAAAAATATTGAATGCAAAGCAGAGCTAAAAGATAAGGGAACCTCTTGTAAGCACAATAGAGCCTTTACTGTAAACATGCGTGTCCTAGAACAAAAACGCGTATAATTTTTTTTTCTTGAGATTGGACGCGGTCCGCGGGATACCTCATTAAAGGGCTAAAAAACGTCAATTTTGGGCCATTTTTAAGAAAAAGGGTACAGGTTGATATTATTGCTTCTCTATTGAGAAGCTCATCAGAAGCACGATTTGATTTATTTTACATTGTTAACAACTTAAATGGTAATTCCTATATCGCACTTCGAAATGCTCAAGGGGTTAAAATTGTACAATACTTGTTTAGGAGTACACTTTTTTGGAAATACCCGTTTAGGGTGTGAATTTGGGAAAAAGCACGCGAAATCCTCATTTATGGTGTATTTTGGCTTCAGAAGAAATCCTCTTTTAGTGGGTGTCTGGAAAACCTGTGGTTGCGCATGCTTACAGTTTTTCTACATGACTGAGACCCCCGGGCTGCGTTATTTTTTTCGGCTATACAGATTGGGGTTAGGTGCGTGTTGAGCCTATGGGAAAGTTTAGGGTTAGGGTTAGGGTTAAATCAAGACCCCTTAAAAAAAAAAAACCCAATCTGTGCTGCAGAAGAAAATAACGCCCCGGGGCTAGTGGTTGGATAGATATCATTGCACGTTCACGTTCATCGACAGAACCATGTTGTTCAATTTGGGGCGTTACGGGGCACAAACTATGGATCAACGCTTTTTTGTGCAAGTGGACCGGAAAAAAATGCTTCACATCAATAGTTCTCAGCTTATATGTTATTCCACAAGGGCTTACATCGAAAAGGTGTGGCGCGGTGTGGCGTGTGCTACGCGATCTTTTGAGATAAGCGGGGGAGGGGTTCTCGAAAGGGTGCGTTAAACCATGTACCTACCGCACCTTTTTGACGTAAAGCAGGGCTCCCAGTTAGCCGAGTTGGAGCCTCGAGTTGTGGCGAGCTGGTGCGATCTTATGGCAAGCAGTTTTATCATTAAAACATATTTCTTGAGATCACGAAATCGAATTCTTGATATCAAGAATTACCGTTGCTTTACAACGTAAAATAATTTCTTGATATCAAGAATTCATTTCTTGATATAAAAAAATATGTTTTAATAATAAAACGGCTTGCCATAAGATCGCGCCAGCTCGCCACAACTCGAGGCTCCAACTCGGCTAAGTGGGAGCCCTGCTTTTAAGCCTTCCACAAGATAGTGTCGGGATCGAGCAAAAGCGTTGTTCAATAAAACATGAAACTTGGCATTCTAACGTTGTAGGCCTACAGAGCTTGCACAGATGTGCCGCGTCCTTGTTTTTCTTGCTGGGTTCGTCGGCATGAATCGGTCATTAGGGACTTTTAGATTTGCACGTCGACAGCTTTGACTGCAACGTGTGACGTCATTTTAAGGCACTGCGCATGCGTCACGTCGTCTCGGTCGGCGATTAGGGATTTTTAGATTTGCAAGTCGAAACCTTTGACTGCAACCTGTGACGTCATTTTAAGGCACTGCGCATGCGTTACGTCGTCTCAGTCGGCGATCGAGAATGCGTCAACCTTGATTTTCCTAAATCTAGTACATACATACATATCGGTATTTATATAGCGCCTTCACATGCTCAAGGTACTAGTATGCCGCGTGCGCATAAAATATACAGTTCCTCAGGTGGACAAAGGAACATCCCTGCCATTATGTAAAAATGTGTAGAACAGGTGTCACATGCATATTCACCTGTTCTACACATTTGTACATAATAGCAGTGAAGGGATGTTCTTTTGTTGAGGATAGAATGAGGAACTGTATATTTTGTCCTCTTTCTTTGTCCGTGATGTTCATAGTGTTACTTCCTGCATGCATGTATATCGTCGAGTGCAATCTAAAAGATTTCTAATTGTAGTCAACATGGGCAGTTAAGTACGTTGACACGCATGATCAGTCGGCGTTCGTCGTGTTCTCGTCCACTCAATCTAAAAGTCCCTATTGAGAATGCGTCAACCTTGATTTTCCTAAATCTAGTACGGTACTAGTATATGACGCGTGCGCATAAAATATACAGTTCCTCAGGTAGACAAAGGAACATCCCTTCCCTGCTATTATGTAAACAATGTGTAGAACAGGTGTCACATGCATATTCACCTGTTCTACACATTTTTACATAATATATAGCAGTGAAGGATGTTTTACCACAGCAATAGGCCATTTTCGTAAATGTACTCAAATTTAATGCATAAGTCTTTATGAAGTGCCTCAATACAAATTATTTCATTCACCTGATAAGAATAATAGTATTTCAATAGACTGAATCCGAACTGCATACATTAATTGTTGCCAGGTAGGACAAACATTATGGCTTGACCTAACATTTAATATATGCAGTTTGCATTCTGACTATTGAAGTACTATTATTCTTATCAGGTGAATGAAATCATTTGTATTGAGGCACTTCACGAAGACTTATGCATTACATTTGGTTACATTACGAAAATGGCCTATTGTTGAGGGTAGAATGAGGAACTGTATATTTTGTCCTCTTTCTTTGTCCGTCATATTCTAGTGTTACTTCCTGCATGCATGTATATCGTCGAATGCAATCTAATACCCCATTCACAGTGGCCTCAAACACCGCGACAGCAGCGGGACTGTCCCGCTGCTGTCGCGGTGTTGTCTTCAGTGTGAAGGCTCGGACCCGTTATAAACTATCGCGGGATAACACCGCCTAGCGATAACGCCGACACAAACTATCGCTAGGGACGCCTAGCTACAGCAGCGGGACAGTCCCGCTGCTGTCGCGGTGTTTACTCAGTGTGGAGGCTCTCCGCTATAACACCGCGACAAACACGTGTGATTTGTTTACTTACCTATCACTGACCTCTTTTCTATAGCAATGGGGAACATAAAGTGAAATAGAAATAAAGTAACCAGTGGATTCAAATTGATTTTATTATTATGTAGGTATTATAATTATCCAAATAAAAATATTTCACACTTCAAAAAATTAAAATATTCTGACTGGAAGCAATAAAAATGCTAGTTTTTTAAAAAGTAATATGATCGAGGATACAAAAAGCAACTTGACATGTTTACCGCGCAATTTCAAGCAAGTTTTTCCGGTCATATCGGGGTCACTCGCGGGTCATGAGCCATGCATACACGTGTTTGTTACGGAGGTAATAAAAATCACCCGCTGCAGCGTGAATGGGTACATGATATTTATCCCGCTGCTGCAGCGGGATAACTTTTCTACTGTGAATGCATTTGTAGCGGTGTTATGGCGGTGTCGCCGCTCCGCTACAACGCCGCTACAAATTTCAAAACCACTGTGAATGGGGTATAAAAGATTTCTAATTGTAGTCAACATGGGCAGTTGAGTACGTTGACACGCATGATCAGTCGGCGTTCGTCGTGTTCTCGTCCACTCAATCTAAAAGTCCCTATTGCTAGGTCGGACAACCCATGTGGCTTGTCCAGCCTGGCAACGGCTGCTGCCGTAAGCTGGTTATTGCAGGTGATACTGCGGGGAGGCATGGGGCGTGGCGCAGGTGAATGCGTTTGCGTGTATTGGGGCTCTCTGGGAGCAGACGTGCGTGGGTTTGAATCACGTCCCTGGTCTGGGCTACGGCTTACATTATTGTATACATTACCGTAACATGATTGTTCATGTCTACTGCCTCGCTCGGGTGACCTCGTTCAATGACCTCGTTAATGACCTCAATATTTTAAAGTGACTATTGTCTCATTTCTTTGGTAACAAATTAATTTGCTTGCTGTATTTGCTATTTTTGCTTGTTTCATGTTGCATAGTCATCTTATGTCAAGGCTTATGCCCACCTATTATTACTGTTACGCAGAGGCGTACGCAGGGGGGGGGGGGGTTTGGGGGTTAAACCCCCCCTTTGGTATTTGTATGTGTGTAAACCCCTCTAAAAAAACTTAAAACCCCCCCCTTTGGTATTGTTATTTTTTTTTTTTATTATTAAAAAACAACAACAAAAAAAAATTATGCCCACGGCTGACCTAAAAAAGGTGACCTTACCCCCCCCCCCCCCCCAACGAAGAAAAATTTTGAATTTTGAAATTTCGAGACCCAAAAAAAAAAGAAAGTGTCCGCTTACCCCCCCCCCCCCCCCCGAGTCGTTGCGATTTTTTTGGACTCCAAAACAAAAACAAAAAGTGTCCGCTTACCCCCCCCCCACTGAGCGACTTTTCGGCCGGCGCGATTTTCAAATTTTCGGCCCGATTTTAAACCCCCCCCCCCCCTTGAAAAAATCCTGCGTACGCCCCTGCTGTTACGTCCTCTACCATTACAACTACTTCAACCAAATGTTAGTTTTATTTATGGGAACCTATAACCTACAAGCTGAGCTTTTTAATAGGTTCCTCACATTTAACTCTGTATAACCTTCTATTCATTACAATTAATTTTGACGTCTTTTCAAAGAATTAATTTTTTAATGTGACACTTTTAGTATATATCATATTATGTTCTAATGTTGTCAATTATGTGAATTATTTTTATTTGTAAAATGTGAAATAAACTTGAAACTTTAACTTGAAGCATCAAGCTAATATAATTATCTTGATCATTTTATTTCTAATTTTTTTCTTCACATTTCCCACTGAAAGCACCTGGAAGGAACACTCGATATTTGTGTGCGTTTGTGTGTTGTGTGTCCGCGCGCGCGTGTGTGTTTGTGCCTTTCGTTCAGACAGAAAATTTTTCATCGATAAATATTTTATTGAAAGATAAAATACACTGAAAAATGGATCAGATTTTTAACTCCAAAAATAAAAAAAAGTTTAACTTAGTACAATTCTGTCAAAAAACAATGCTTCGTTTTCATTAATTTAAGTATGTGCACAAAACATGTTATGAATCTAATATTAACTTCATGTTTCTCTTTTTTATTAAATTGAATTAAAAAATCTTTTCAGTAATTTATTAATTCAAATATCAATTTACTGGTTTCATTAACCTTGTTCAATTGCTTCCATTAATTATGTCATTAAATTTTCGTTGTAATTTTTATTATTGTTTTGTTTTTCAATAATTATTATCATTAATATTGTTATTTTTAGTTTTATCATTATTATCATTATTATCATCATAATTCTTCTCACTATTGTCGATAGTGTTATTTGTTATTGATTAACATTAATTCGATTCGAATTGTATATTTTACAGTGTTAAATTGACAAATTCAAACTGATTGTAAACTTCTCCAATACCCCAATGTGGGTGACATGAGAATAAATTGTCATTGTCATTGTCATTGGGGGCCTACGCCTCTGGTTGCTGAATGTGAGATACCTGGCACTCACAGACCGTTCTATATTTAGGTGAAAACCTGTTGATCTTTGATAAATTTTAACAATCAATTTAATTGGCTATAGTTCACCAAAAGTTTGTCATATGCTGGATCCAAATAGTATTCAATGAGGATACGCTACTGGCGTACCGGACATAACAACCTGTGTCTATACAAGTACAGAAGAGTTCCGACAACTGATGATTTTAAACGCCATTTTATGTCCAGTATATTTTATAGGAAGCACACCTATTCAACATGTTCAAGATGAGCACCTGTATGGTCAAAATAAAAAAGAGTTTGAGCCCCATTTTCTTTGGCAAAAGACTACAGACTACACCAGGTTTTGACAACCCATAATTTGACCATCATTTTCCACTATTATCCGTATTTCTTTTTAAAAGCCATGTAGGCAGTACCGGGGGCAGTGTACCCGGCCCCCTACTCCGGGGTCGGAATGACCGCATGCGTGTTACCAAATTGTCCGGTAAAGGGGTACTTTTCACGCACCAAAGTCCGGCTCGTACATACACAAAATTGACTTTACACACCGGACTTAGGGGGTGTTTAAAAAAAAAAGGGAACACGCATATGCGTACCCTGAATAACACTGAGTGGGGGGGGGGGGGGGGGGCAGTGCACTTGTATGTTCAAAGCAAAGCCATTTTCTTTTTTTAGAAGGAACCACAATCGCAAAGACGTTAACAGTTTAACTGAAGGGCAAGCTCATACCACATTTAATGGAAACCTCACCCACAATAATAAGTGTGGGTATTCTGCAAAATGAGATGTATTCCTGCATTTTGATGTACAATATTCCTTGTGAAAATGTACAAGAGATATATAAATGAAGATTTCCTTGGCATGATGTGATGCCTTTTTAATAGCATGACATGGACGCAGCCATTTTCTAGAAAATGTGACTTACCAGGTGAATTGTGTACATATACAAAGTATCATGCACCTAGCTTTAGTCGGAAAGACTTTTTAAATAAATAACAAAACCTTTACTTTTCAAGGAGGAAAAAATCATAGATGAGAAGATTATATTTGGTGAAAAAATACGTAACACAGAACAATTCTCATAAATTCATTTAAAAATACTGAAATCTAGCAGTTGACAGATCCATTTCATTTATGAGAAATCTTCACCCCAGAAGAGCACCAATTTGTTTAATGCAATTTAACTTCTGGAAATTGTAGTACAAATGATAGTAACATAGGAATGAAATGCTTCATCACCACACACAGCGGGAAAGCAGAAGGAAGCATCAAAAATCTGAATACATTTACTTGATATACGACTTCACATAGTACGTCACGTTATTAAGAAAATGGCGATGCCTATGTAGTGCTGAGAAATTGTACATTATTCTTGCTTTATGTCTCGCTCAGACACTGTGGTGGGGAATATTAAGATTTATGGGCAAGAGTGTAATAACTCCCTCAAAATAAATAAACTAATTTCCTGGAACAAGTTCAATCAATTTATAACCTTAATTGCATTGTGACTAGTTCTTAAAGAGGAGAAATCCACCTGTATATAAAGTTGCTTTAAAAAAAGAAGACAATGAAAGAAACTAATTAGTGCAATTTCGAGCCAAATCCGAATAAAATTAGGAAAGTTATGGATTTTTTAAGTCGTCATGTTGAAGTCGTCATCAGTAAAACACAAATTGGCAACACTGTGACGTATCAAGCGAGCTCCTCTCCAATTCGCTTTGAACAGGCGTCAATAACTTTTTGTTTGAGGGGGATTTACAACATAAAACCCGTGATAAGGACCAGTGAACATGAACACCGATTGAATAGGAAGAAAAAATATCAATTAATTGGATATAACGTCGTTCCCATTAGTCCACAGACAAATTTAACCCAAAATATACATTTGTAGGCCAAAACCCATCATATTAATTTCCATTTCCCTTTGCAAGATTTTTGTTGGTGCTTCAATTCAGTTCAGTAAAAAAGAGTAACTCTCTGATTTGCAATAACAAAATCACGTTCTAAATGAAGAACATCATGAAATATAAGGTCAAAACCTTGGAATTTACTTTTGAATCTACATGTACCCTTGTGTGTGGCATGTATTATATGAACGCCATCAGTGTCATGTTTGACCAGAGCATACACAACGTAACTAAAATTGTTTTGTCAAGATTCTTTTCTTGTTTTTGAGATTTTGATTTGTCAACGACATTCGATATTTATTCGCTCTAATTCTCAGTTCACTTGGTACAATCGTGTCATATTTATAATATAGATGGCGCTATTGCGACTGATAACTGTTCTCAGATTCAGTGCATTTCTGCTCAGAAATTTAGCAAAGTTTGCGTCGGCCACAGAAGCGATATAGTTAAAGGGAACCAAAACCTTCATACTAAGTTGAATTTATTGTAAAGTTTAAAAGATTTGAATAAGATCAGTAAAAATTTGAACCAGATCAGGCAAGGAATAAGGAAGTTAAAGCTTTTTTAAATAACTTGTCACCGGAGGGCGATATTTAATTTGATGACATCATTTGTGGACAACTCTCCATGCCTTTTGTACTTCAAATTTCATGTTTGTCCTTCTTTCTTGTGATTGAGATAATCTACTCCCCTGAAAACAAGATATAACATGTAGATTGATATTCTACTTCACATTTTTAGGAAGTCGGATCATGAACACGAATGAATACAAAGAAAACGAAAGAATTGTGAAATTCCATGCTCAGAAAGCATGGGGAGTTGTCCACAAATGATGTCATCAAATTAAATATCGCCCTCCGGTGACAAGTTATTTAAAAAAGCGTTAACTTCCTTATTCCTTGCCTGATTTGGTTCAAATTTTTACTGATCTTATTCAAATCTTTTAAACTTTACAATTAAGTCAACTTAGTTTGAAGGTTTTGGTTCCCTTTAAAGGAATCCAACATTGACTGACAACTACTCTATTAAAAAGAAAACATAATCATCTGAGAAGCAGACTGGGGGAGGGGTGGCTTGAAGAGCGGAGAGTTATACGGCGTGTGGTCCAGGGGCGGAGCTCACAGTAAAATTAATTGATATAAACACTCATTATTTAATTTTGTTTCAGTGATACATAATATACCCTACTTAACTTGGCGTTTTGATAGCCGGGCTAGCTAGCCTTTTCCCATTGGCCTTTATTGATTTAATGAACAGTTGCTACGACAAAATAACAACCATTTCACTCCCAAAATTAAAATAATTTCAAAAATCTAAAATAACTTAACAGATTTCGAGGGTATTTTAAAATTTCGGTACTTATGATACTAAAATATCTGAAGTACTGAAATGAAGGTCCAGTGGCGTATTTTTTAAACATTTTGTGTGGAAATTGGATTCATACAATTTGGTGAATAAATTTAGTCAACATTTAAATAAGTTCCTAAAGCCAAATGAAGTACCAATCGCACTATTTTGTGTCATGTTTTGAGCAAAATTCCAAGGCTTTTTTTCCTAAGACAATTAAATATACACTAAATCTTAAATTTGCATTAATTTTGGCGCCAATTAAAAAAAAAACACGGTCGATAAACACTTTCTGCGTCCCAGGTCAAAAGTGGCGCCCTCCACCTCACGAAGGGCGCAAAAAGTGCGGTGGCCAGGGGGAGAATTTGTCACTGAAGCTATCGATTTTCGATATAAAAACCATACTAGAAACCCCTATCTACGATGAATTTCGAATTTATGACAACCAAACTATCAGTGTAACCAATACCAATTGAAATTTTCTTTCTGTCAATGTTAATTTGGCGCCCCTCTAATAATCTTAAGTCGCTAAACCACATCACATCAGACACGGATTATATGCAGTTATTCTTCAAGGAATGACAGGCTTTATTATCATCGAAATGATAACAAAGATGGAGTACGTTGATATGACATTGGCAAAAGTATTTGAAAGAGAAGATTGAGTTATGGGGAGAGATGAAAAATAATCTATGGGCGTTATCATTGTTATTATGCAAGTGTTCCAGAACATCAGAGACAGAAGGTTCTCTGAAAAGCATGGCTCTTCAAATGCCTTTATGTTCTAAGAATGACAAGTAACAGCTTAAAAATTATTGAGGCCCGATTTTTATTCCACATTTTTGTGTAGTCCCATATAAATGTTTCTGTGTACGGTGCTTGTTACTTTACCAAAACTGGGCCAAATTTCTTATCATTTTGATGATTCCAGAACATTGCAGTACACACCAATACTTATATGCTACATAATCAACTTTTTCTGATTGATTTCACACGGTTTCGTTCACAATGCAATAGCATGACCAGAACTCCACTTTATCTTTAAGTTACAACGCAACACATAAATAAAGGGCTTAGTATAAGTGAAATGGAGGGTTTTTCTCAAACATTTTGGGACATTTTTAGAATATTTTCCATCAAGTTAGTCAAAATCTTGGGGTAGGGGCCGGGGGGGGGGGACCTCCCTGGCCAAAAAGAGGTAAATTTAACCTTTTTTAAAATAAAAAAAGAAGACGGGTGGGTGTTGAATCGGCGCTAAATATTTTCTCACGAATTTGGGGTTTAGAAGAAAAAAAGAAGTGCTCCTTACCCCCCCCCCCCCTCTTATTCACCGGCTGGCTGATTCGGCCCTTAACATTTTCTCCCTCATTTGGCTCCTCATTTGCCCCCCCCCCCCCTTGCCGCCGGCTGGATCCGTCCCTGCATTAATGACATTAAAGTAGGTAGTCATATAAAAAAAAACTTTGAAAAAAAGGAAATGCCTTTCATTCTATATCCTGATTATCATAGTCATAATGGCCTCTGCTAAAACTTTTTTAAAGTGCGTATTTTCATGAAACTTATCAGTATCTTTATCTTAAATGAAATATTTAAAGATAAAAGCAAGTCGACTATCACGATTTTTTGTCTTTCGATATGAAATTCGGGAAAAAATGAATACTCAGGAATGCAATTGTTCAGGTTATGGTAGGTATCCACAAAATGCACAACTGGTATGGTACGATCGTAATAACAACGTGTGTGCCATCTTTAAAATAAAGTGCCTCTTGTTCTGAAATAATGATATTTACGAATAAAAGATACAAGTAGTTACAATGACTCAAACATGCAATCCTAAAATAACAAATGCGTTTGTTTCCAGGTGGCAGCTTCTGGGGTACCTTATATTCCAGCTTGATCATTATGCGCGTACACTAACACCGATGAAAAGGGTATTGCCGTTGGAGGAGGAACGTGCGTATCTCATTAAAGGTATACAAACAACCACATATTGGAAGAAAAAAGTGTTTAAATCACACATCGCGTACGTTAATTCATAAATCATTCACACAAGATGGCGATAATAAAAAAGAGCACTATTTGAGTGTTAAACTAGCACGTTTAGTGGTATTAGTAGTAGGGACGTTAAACAGGGGCACGTGTCCCCTGTCCCCCTATAGTCTACAGTGTATAGTCGGCGAAATAAACAATCAATAAAAAGAGTCCAGAACTAGACTTTTGCCCTCCCCCCTGGTTGACTTCCATGTCAGCGGAGCGTGTGTTGTTTAACCTATTCTGAATTTATGGTTCGCATTTATTAAAGGATATATATTGACATATCCTTACGTTCTATTGTATTCAATCACTGAATGGCGTGCATACAAAACGTACCGTGATGAATACACATTTGTGGTAAAAAGGTAGAAGGTAATTTCCGTGTGCCCAGTCGTATATGTATATGTAGTGTGAAACACGGATATCATAATATACAGCATCATTCTTTGATAGAAAGCGATGTGAGCAGAGACATATATTCGTTGACGGTATGTATGATTATGTCGTATCGTTGAATTGCGTTAAGTTAGGAATACGTTATTAATACGTAATCATCTAGTCGCTAATCATAACCACGAGAGATAAAGAGGGAGACAGGACCAGAGAGAGAGAGAGAGAGAGAGAGAGAGAGATAAAGAGGGAGAGATAGAGAAAGAGAGAGAGAGAGAGAGAGAGAGAGGAAGAGAGAGAGAAGGGAGAGAGAAGGAGAGAGAGAGGACGAGGGGGGGGGGGGGGGGTGGGGCGGCACAAAACATAGGGGAGCCGGAAAGGTTGTAAGTGAGAGAGAAAGAGAATGTCCATTTTTAACTAAATACATGAAATAAGACAAACATAGAAAAAGAGAGGATCGAGGAATAGAACAAATATAACCATGGGCAGGAGAGATCGAAAGACTCGGAACGTACGTGGTATAAAAATGCGAAAGATCAGAGGATAAGTAGGAATCTCTTCCGATTGCAGTACGCTTAACAAATGAACGGTGATATCCCTATAAGAAACCGATTATTTTGTGTAATAAAAATTACCACACTTACTTAAACATTGAAGTAGGCCTACCGATATCTACATGATAAAATGATGCAACCGTTCTTAAACAAGATACATTTAGGCGAATATATGTTAAATGGACGTGAAAGGCTAATATAATACAGTTAACAATTAAATTATTCATACCCCTTCTATTTTAAAATTTGAAGTTTTTGTGTTTATTCGTAACTCAATAATGAAAGATGGTCTGGTTGAATTTAGGGCCTTTGTTGAATACATTTAGATGTAAGCTTTAATATGTCACATTCTTAGGCAACATAATTCAGGACAAATCAATTCTTTTCCCTACAAATTACAAAACTTGGTAAGGGTATGAATAATATAGTTGTTAACTGTATACCTACATTGACTTCTACACCAAAAGGAAATAGACCCTAACTGTGGATTAAAACATGGTACACCATGATACAAACATGATTATGCAGACCCTTTTCTGAAGGTTAATGGAAGTAAATAGTGTTTCCATGGAAACTGATGTTCTTCCGATACGCTGAAGCTGATTTGTGCACGTACACTGTACATCGTAAGGGCACATAGCCCGATCGTACACGTTTATTGTTACTCCCTATATGCGCACCGCTGTTTATGCTCTGTCGACGATGTTAAAAACATTTGACCTTCGTTTTTATCCAACGCCCAAGTTCCTGTATGATTTCCGCTTTTGCATTGATAAGAATTGTGTTTTACATTGAATGGAAGTCGGTACCAGTATCATATGTACCGTTGCTGAATATTGACAATCAGCAATTTTTGTTTTAATTTGTAATATATTGTGTAGAAGGCGAATGTATTTTGTAAGCAATTAATGCAATTTCAACCACCACCACCCCCACACTACCACCACCACCACCTGCATCACCACCACCATCACCACTACCATCTTTCATGTGCTTTTCTGTTCTGCTGTCCTGGTATACGTGAGGGATTGTTTTGCAGTTGTAGAATATTATTCCTGTACTTGTAATTATTCGTCAACGTCGAATGAGATCCTCATTTTCTAATTTTGTGACGGAAAGTATTTTCAAATTCGTTCGATTTTTTAAAATAAATATTGTTCTACCTCAAGCCTTGCTCAAGATGTCACGTTATAGACTTGGATTGTTCTCAAGAAAATGTGAACATAATTATTCAATCTTGAAAAATAGACTTAAACGAAGCTGAATATAAATTATTTTGACCAGTGTGCTTCTATTTATTTTGACGTATTCTCATGCAGAAGGAGTGAAATCATTTGGAGTATTACGAGGTACTTACTTGAAAATGGAGATGAAGCAACCTGCTGCAACAAACGGCACAGACCAAGACCAAGAGCCCGGTAGTCGTATCATCACGGTAATTAAGGCCCTTTATTTCCCCCTCCTCTTCCTCCTTCTTCTCTTCCTCCTTCTCCTCCTCCTTCTGCTTATCCTACCTACTACTACTACTACTAATACCACTACTACTACTACTACTACTACTACTACTACTACTACTACTACTACTACTACTACTACTACCACTACTACTACTTATACCACTACTGCTACTACTAGTACTACTACTACTAATATCACTACTACTACTACTACTACTACTACTACTACTACTACTTATACCACTACTACTACTAATACCACTACTACTACTACTACTACTACTACTACTACTACTACTACTACTACTACTACTACTACTACTTACTACTACTACTACCACTACTACTACTACTACCACTATCAATCCTACCCCTAATAATATTACTACTACTAATACCACTACTACTACTACTACTACTACTACTACTACTACTTCTACTACTTCTACTACTTATACCACTACTACTACTAATACCACTACTACTACTACTACTACTACAACTACTACTACTACTACTAATACCACTAATACTACTACTAGTACTACTACTACTACTTATACTACTACTACTACTAATACCACTAATACTACTACTAGTACTACTACTACTACTTATACCACTACTACTACTTATACCACTACTACTACTACTACTACTACTACTACTACTACTACTACTACTACTACTACTACTACTACGTATACCACTACTACTACTACTACTACTACTACTACTACTACTACTACCACTACTACTACTTAAACCACTAATACTACTACTACTTCTACTACTACTACTAATACTACTACTACTACTACTACTACTACTACTACTACCACTACTACTACTACTACCACTATCACTCCTACCCCTAATAATATTACTACCACTACCACTACTACTGCTACTACCACTACTACTGTTACTACTACTACTACTACTACTTCTACTACTACTACTACTACTTCTAATACTACTACTACTAATATTTATACTAATGATTATGACGATGATGTTGCTGTTGTTGTTATTCGTCGGTACCTACAGCTTAATTACTCACAATTTGATAGACCTGCTTGTAAAACAGTATTTAAACCAGTAGTAAAACAATATCAACTAGTGTGATAATCAACATTTTAATTCAGAGAGCAAAATAAAGGACTACTGTACAGATGACCAATATAACAGTGTGAATGGAAAGGAAGACAAATTACATTTATCATATACAAAAATGATATTCATTCGTTTTCGTGGGGAATGAATTTTCCTTCTCGTACACATTACATTCCTTGGAAGCACTTGCCGTAAACGGTGGGAGCGACATACAAAACGAATTATATGATGAAAGACAATGCACTTAGCATCGTTATTTTGTGTAAGGATATTATCAATAGAGTATAAAACATATTTTGTATAGGCTTGCCATTCGCGTAATATTAATATAATAAGCCCCATTACAATATATTTAAAATCATTGTTTGCAATCATTAATTCAACTTTAACACTACCAAACTGTTAAGGCGAGGAGCTTTATTATTTTGTTTAATCAACATGACAGTTGTACAAAAGTGTCTTGTTTTTCTTGGAGAAGCTTATAAAAAAAAAAAACTCAAATCAGATATACAATCGATTCCACCATCTTTTCCGGATTATATATTTTGTTATGATTTTATTTATGCACACATAAAAACAAAAAAGCAAAGAAAAAACTATATGCCTAAACAATGAAACAGAAAATGTAGTTCTCCACTTGTGTTAATTATGCACGATTTCAACTCCTTTTTGGAACAATCTTAGAAATGTGAATGTTACTAATTAATACTTAGTATTGATATATTAAACAAAAATGCAGTGGTGTAGCATGGGTCCAACCACTGAAGGACATCTTTCGTGATGTGGAGGGGCGCCGGTCTTAACTGTCGATTGAGATGCGAGAAAGGAAGGCCATCGGGTTTGGGAAAGGTGCAGAAGAGGCCTTGTCATCTTTATTCACGTTGCTTTCCCCATCTCATTTTCTTTAATTGTTTTCCTCTCCCCCTTTCTTCCCTTTTGTTTTCCGCCACTGGATGGCGGTAGAAGGGAGGGGCACTTGTCTCCGTGCCCCCAAACTTTGCACTCCTGTTTATAAATAACATGTCCTCTTTCTGTGTGACAAAACAAAATAGGCATCAAAAGCGGGGAACGTGGAGGCGTTGCGACGCGCTTTGGATGCGGAGCCTGGTAAGGTTGACACACCTGATAGCAATGGAATGTCACCACTCTTCTTAGCTGTGAAGGAGGGTAGTCTACCATGTGTGAAACTTCTCGTCTCGAAAAATGCTGGTGAGTATAAAAACATTATCACAAAAAAAGAGAGGAAAAAGGAAACAAATTAAACACCCCCACATGGAAAAAAAGGAAGAAATCACACGTCCCGCTGTTTTAATACATCAAATTATTTGACCTATTTTCTCAAAAATATAGCATCAGTCAAATGTCCCTTTTTTAATAGCGTAGCGATTTGATGAATTTCTCAATATTATGCATTGTTTGACTGGGTAGTTTCTGTCATAACGGAGACGAGTCCCATGGTATATGAATCCATTTTTGTTTTATTGCTGCTTGACAAAGTAATACGAAAATAACTACCTTACCAAATATATTACATTCTTTATAAATATACAAATATATATATATCAGAACTTAAGAGCAAATTTTAGAAGGATAGGTATAATATATTATAGAGTTGCGTCTCAGTGTTTGTAACATTCCCCCACCCCTCACGTTTCTCAATTTGTCGATATACGTTGCCTGACTCATATAAATAAACCGAGTCTATTTACACCGTTATACCGCATGGCTGGCACGTAATAAAGAGATTCATATCTTCCCCATATAATCCTACTCAGAGTTGCAGACTCATTGTTATAATTTACAATCATGCATGTTTTTTATGATGGTGCTGCTGAAAGCATTTTATTTGCCTAGCTCTTTCACCTTGTCATATTCATTTTGTGCGTTCACCGTGCAGGATGGAGTCTGCCAATCCATGATGAAGAGAGAGAGAGAGAGAGATAGGTAGATATATATAGAGAGAGAGAGAGAGAGAGAGAGAGAATACGAGATTTGCGACGTCAGTTTATTGTTATAAACAAACATTAGCTGAATACAAGTCGATTTGGGGCGTTATAAAAATGTAATTGCATACAACTCCAAAAAATTTGCTTAACAGAGACAAGGGTCGATCTAGTCCAGAATCTGGCCTATTTAATTTTGATCTCCAACACACCAACGCTACCTCTCCCTACTTACTTGCTACCAGCCGATGATGGCGTGATCATTAAATTAAGACGCCCTGCTCAGGGCTGGTGAGCATAATTATGAGTTTGTTGATAACGCCATCTTCGACGGCTTGAAATTATAAAGGACCGTGCAGATTCTGGACTAGGGTCGATCGACAGAAAGAGAATGCGTGTGCGTATGTGTTTGTATGTGAGTAAGAGAGAGAGAGAGAGAGAAGTGAGTATGTCTCGTTATAAATTCAAATAGGATTTTATTTTTGTAACTTGATTTGATTTGATTTGATCATGAACAAAATAATAGTACAACCGATGAACATGCTTTACGAAAAATTAAGACTATAATCATGTAAGGAGAAGGGGTGCGACTGATGCGATCAAAAGGAAGAATAATAACCAGAACGTACGGTCCACAACTACATGTAACAAGTATACCTCCCCAATTACATGTAAGTGTTTTTTAACCTTGTATGAACAACGCGATCACAACTATTCTCGAAAATTCAACTTAAGTGCAATTTCAATACAAAGAAACCATGTTCGGAATACCTCATTGCCATGTTCGCAGATTTCAAAAGGTGAAGCGTAAGGTTGATTTTTCAAAAAATATTTGCGATCCTGTTGTATGCAGTTTCCTTCTATTAGTAACTCATGTCATGCCTCCCCCTTCAAAAAAATAAATAAATAAATAGATTACCCTGTACTCATAATATTTTGGTGCAATGTTTGAATGTTTCAACAGACGTGAATATGAAGGCTAGGTCGCCACCAGTCATAACGAGGGAGTTAGATGAATCGTGGGCTCTGGCAGACTATGAGGTAAGTAGTATATACAGGATAATGGGTTGGACTATGAAAGGGACAAAAGAAGAAAATTACCAATTTAAGATAACATACTGTTAAGGTGATTTAACATGCTTAAAGGTAATACACAGTTTTGGTACGGGGTCGTGAATTTGGTTCAAATGAAAATATTGGAAGCATATGCAAGCCTACAATATTCAGTGATCGTTGTCGCGGTTGAAATCGAGTCTAAAGTTTTGAAATTGTAAATAATACGCTCTTTATGTTGTATAGCTCCCTCTCAAGGTCAAGATATTAATTAAGCTATAAAACAATGTTTCTTGACTGAAATCGACCGACTATCTATTCCCGTTTAGAAGTTATATATCACAACTACATATTCTGAGATTTTCATGGTCGCAGCTACCATTGTACAGCCGTAGGCGCTATTTGAGATTTATCAACATTTACAGGGAGCACCGGTAAATTTTTATATTCAATTTTTCTCGAAAGCAGAAGCGATTTAGGGGCTACATTTTTTAGTGGTTATAATACATTCACAGGGGCATCCAAATATATTAAAATAGTAAAGAATCACTATCCACCCAATTTTCAAAATTTCCCAAAACTTTGTATTTCCTTTAATAATAATAATAGCTCACATTTATAATGTGCCTAATACTTTGTTTCTAGGCGCGGAACATATTATTACCCCGGTCATCGGATTCACGCTTACCCGCACACAAGGTATGCACATTCTCCACTCCCTGGGGAGCATTCCAGCCAGTCGCCATTTTACAAGCGCCATTGCTTATCAAATCACATTAGCTTTCGCATCCTACCGGATACCCATTTTAACACCTGGGTGGAGAGTGGCAAATGTAGATCAATGTCATGAAAAAGGACATTATTGCCGCGGTGGGTCTTGAACCGCGGACCTTGTGATCCACAGTCCGGTGACATATCCACTCGACCACGACACCTCTAAAGTTATTTTTAAATCAAATCTTGGATACGCCATTGAATTAGATAGCTCATGTTTTTGTTTGTGTATTATTTTTATGACGGCACACATTGGTAGATTGCTTGTTTGCTTACGTCAACCTACTGCCAAGAGAAAATGTAGATCTGGTTCTCCATCGGTGGTAAGCTTTAGAGGATATGGGGCATTCTGATCTAAGAGTATTGCTTTATTATCACATTGAACCCCCTTTCCGAAGAAGCAATCCAAAAAATGAAACAAAAAACATTCAAAACGCAAGCAGTGAACAATCATTAGTAAAATGACAACGTTAACAACAGCAACATTTATACAGTAGGCTTGCGGGTGCACCATGTGAAAGAGAGAGAGAGAGGGGGGATTGAGGAGTCCTGAAAAGGACTCTCGGTAATCTTTCTTGAGGGTTTGTAGTCCTGAAAAACAGCAACATTGTAGTCCTGAAAAACAGCAACATTGTAGTCCTGAAAAACAGCAACATTGTCGTCCTGAAAAACAGCAACATTGTTTTTTTATCATCACGGTCACAATTACCATTATCACCACCACCACCATCATCATTATCAATGTATTATCATCATCATCATCATCATTATCCCAAATTGTTATAATAATTTGCACCATCACCATCACCATTATCAGCACCATCACCTTTATTCATCAATAGTGTCAAAATATACCCCCAAAACCAAACAAAATGAACACAAACAAATGATTAAAACAAACAAAACTACCATAACAACGGCAACAGATGCATCTTCATTTTCATTCTATCCCTGCAGTGGTCTTTGTCGCCATTTCTTCTCGCCTGTCGGCTCGGTCACCAGTCCATAATCGAGTTCTTGTTCTACAATGGTGCAGACTTGTGTCAGACCAGTGCTGAAGACGACTTGAATTGCTTGTCCTTAGCCATCATGTATAGTCGAGAGTAAGTCGATTTATATACAAATCAAATCAAATGAAGTGCTGAAGACGACTCTATGTGCTTGTAATTCTCAAAAATAGGTTTTGAAGTTTGAAACTCGTAGAATAAAAAAAAAGTGTAAGATTTAAAAACAATAATGAAATTTAAATCATCTCATCTGGATTTCAACTTTGTATTAACAAATTAAAACCATTGTCGCCTATTTACCAAATATGTTCTTTTAAGAATACATTGTACTTTAAAGAAAAACACATTTGGCAAATTAGTGTAATTAAAATTCTTCAGGTTAGCTCCTGTGGTAATTACCATACCTTTACAAGTCATTACTTTCACTAAATAGATCACTAATATATTATCATTACAATAGTAATAAATTTTCATTGATAAAAAACGGTAATTTTTATTATTCAATGACGCCATCGTGTTTATTATTAATATTCATTTTTCATCTTCTTTTTAAAGGGAGACTGCCAAGTTCCTTGTGACGCATACAACTTACGAAACTCTCTTGTTCCTGATGAAGACAGTGTCACGTGACCTGACTTTGGGACGTTATTCTGAAAGAATCTCGACGCCAATGAGACAGTTGATACAGTACATGCCTGGTAGGTGAAATAATCGGTGTCACATGACGTCATAAAGTTATTACAAAAACGGAAGGAGAGTAGAGTGTTACGAGGTGCTTATTAGAAACATGTTGAGCTGATGTCTCAACCGGAATAAATAACATTGAGTATCATATTGGCCTGTGTGTAGGTTACTCAGGGCGTCATTATTTTTTCGATTTATGCATTTATGTTTCAGACAATAATTTTCAAGTTCCGTGTTTATTCATTTGACTTTCTTCCAACAATAATATCAGGAAGAACAGTATCAGTACCACATACAGGTATACAACAACTAATTTAGAATGGAGCATGGGCAGATTACAACAGCACATAATGTTTATGAGTACATGTTTGGATCAAAAGGCAACAAATATTTGAAAGAAAGACAAACGAAGAGGCCTAAGGGGGGACATTTAAAACATGATGTACCGTTTCTCTGTTTTCAAACCAATCTGAAAACGTCCCTTTGAATACTAACAGATGTAGCAGGGATTGTAATGGACAGATGCATCACGCTGAATGAAAATGATGATGAAGTCACGTGTTATCTTGAACTTCTAGACGACTTCTACTCCCCTTGGGCTCGGCAAAACAAAGGTATGTTACGTAAAAAACGATCACAAAGACTTTCGAAAAACAACCTCAGGCAATTCTCGCTACCCTAAATAGCGATTCTGCCGAGATCCGGGGAAAATCCTGAAAACGCGCATTGCATTATGGGATAGCTTTTCGACATTACAGCTTCCTGTGCAGGCGCTATATTACTAGGCGCGATAGCGCAAACGTAAAACACAACGTGTATGCACCGAATATGTCGTCTGCTCGGTCTTGTTTTTTTTTCGCAAATATTTCAACGTTTATTTGAACATTTCATTCGTTGTTTTTTGCGTCTTTTGACATCAGTGACGATGGTTTTCTTTTGTGAGGCTGCACAGTGCTGGGCTCATGATTCCAAGCGTAAGAACCCTGATTTTAGCGTGCGTGAAAACTCTGCACAGCGGGATGGGACTCTATACCGGAAGTTGTAGTGACGACCCGAGAGAGTGAAAATTACCTCGTCTCGCGAATTTCGAGATTTTCGTACCTATTTAGGGTAGCGAGAATTGAATCATTATTGTTGTCCTTCACCTTTTTAATGTTGAGAACATTTCAGTGACATATTACGTAAATCCGAAATGGATTTTGATGGCGTTATACAAAAGGCTAGTACTGAAATTGCCCTTTATTTACAGTAAAAACAGTTTAACTAGTTTACCTGAAGTCTAAAACATGACCATATTTATATCGTGCCTTGTAATAAATACAAGCTTCAAACCTTTTTTAGTGTACATCTCTCTGTAAACTCTGTTAATCCCCTAGATCGAGGGGCCATAAGAGACTCTACTCTGCACATACAGTGTATGTTTTACATCAGTCATCTCCATTTTAGTATTTAAAAAAAAATCAAAGATGTTACATTGGGAATACTTAGGTCTTCTGTCAAAGAAAAGAATACACCTGTATACCCTCCTATAAACTGGCATTATTGTAGTTATTTTCATTATTATTATTATTGTTGTTCTTATTGTTATTATCATTATCATTATTTGTATTAAATAGATCGCACCGAAGTCTTTGATGGTGATGGTAATCTACTCGTGTACCTCGAACCCAGGCATACTCAAAACAAGAATAGTCAACACCCACTGGCACTTATGGTTAGCATAAGCTTTTTAAAATCAATATAGTACGGGCCCCAGCAAGAGAGAGAGAGAGAGAGAGGCAGAAAGAGAGAGAGAGAGAGAGAGAGAGAGAGAGCAGAGAGAGAGAGAGGCAGTGAGAGAGAGAGAGACATAGAGAGAGAGAGAGAGAGAAAGGCAGAGAGAGAGAGAGAGAGAGGCAGAGAGAGAGAGAAGAGAGAGGCAGAGATAGAGAGAGAGAGGGGCAGAAAGAGAGATATAGAGAGAGAGAGAGAGAGAGGGAGAGAAAGTGAGAGAGGAGGGATTGGGGTGTATGGAAGGGACGTTTCCCGTATTAAACGAGGTAAAATTCTTGAGATTACAGCTGTTGAGTCTGAGGTGTTAAGCCTACTGGAACCAAGCCTATTGGAATTAGATTTAATATACAGTAATCAACGGGTTGACATTATTATCTCTAAACCCCGTATAAAATAACTGTAATTATAATGTATCTCCCATTTTGATCCGTAATTATAGAAACAAACTTTAATTCTAAATGTGAATTAATCTAAAAAATAACACGTTCACTTTGTGAAGTACCATGACCAGGGGCGTAAATCCCGGGGGGGGGGGGGGAGGGGGCTGCATCCCCCTGGCTTGAAGTAGGGGGGGGTGGCCTGTACAAACATACCCCCCTGATATCATCCCCCCTGAACAAAAATGCTTATTCAGCGGTCGGCTGAGTCGTTGCGAAATTTTCGGCCCGATTTATAAATGTTAACCCCCCCCCCCCCCTTGAATTGAAAAAATCCTGCGTACGCGCCTGGCGTGTAGTATGTGATGGCTATCGCCGATCATCCCCCCACTCCTCGGTACGGATTTACGCCCCTGACCATGACTAAAATAACGAATTCCATCCCACATTAATCTCCATGTATCTTATATATCAGGAGTATTACATGTTACTTGCAACAATATATGAAGATCTATCCTTGAACCAAATAAACATCCGAGATTTTTTATTCTTTTCCCTAATTTCTTGGAAAGAACATTAGAAAGGCATATATTTTAAAATCCATCACTATAACCAAAATAAATTCTAAACACTTTGGGGGACAGTGATCCAAGAATCATGAACCATAATTTTTTCTTTTCTTAATAGAATAAAAAATGTTGGTAAGATTTAAATAGTGCAGTCTACAGAAGAAGAAGAATAAAAAAAAACAAAGAAGTGAACATATTTTTGTAATACTACGACAAATCAAATACAAATACAACCACACCCATGACAAATGGCAAAATATCATATTATTTTTGCGATATTTTTCGATAATAATATTACACTGTATATCCTGTCTAATTTTTCTAACACTTACGAGAACAGGTCATACTTCAATCTCACACCCGGGGAAGGGGTTTTGGGATTATTATGAAATTATTGCTGACTAATATTTCGTAAGCATTAATAATAATGCATGTACTCTAAATTGTGAATTATGTCAGACTCGCAATTAAATTGTTGTTAATCTTGTATTAGAAGATTGGAAAATGCATTAGACATTATAATGTAAATTCAAAAAAGCACATTAGGTAGTTTAAAAAGTTGAACATTTACAATGTACTGCCTTTAAATATATAAGTAGATCTCAAAGATTAAACATACCTTTAGAGAAAGTGAACTGGAAGTAATACACATCACAATAACAAGTCAAACAAAGTTTAATCGGTAAATATTTGGGCAGATCTAAGAGTTGAACACACCTTTCATAACTGAATTATTGATATTACCTTTGACCTGATAACCTTTGACCTACAGCAAGAACAGGAGCGCCACGCCAATCTCCTGACCCACCCTCTCTCCATCAAACTCATCGAACACAAATGGCGCATCCTGGGATCGGCTTTAAACTTGGTATCGCTCTTCGTCTATCTCATCTTTCTTGGTTTCCTCACCGGCTATGTCTTGGTGAATCCCCCTTCCTTCTATGTCAAGTTTGCAAACAAAACGACCATCGTCTGGTATTATGAGCCGGCGGATAAGCTCCTGTCTGATGAAACGTACTCTGAGGCTGCCAAATACTTCTTCGGGGGTAACAGTACTGGAATCTTGTTGACATTGGTCATACTCAACATTATCAAAGAGGTATATTGTTTAGTTCTTTTTATTCTTCCATTCAAAACAAAAGAAACAAATTATTCTAAAATTTCTCACATAATAATTTTGGCTCCCCCAATAAGAATTCAATTTAACTATTTAATACAATACAAACAGAATTAGAACACACTATATTAATACAATCAAGAATTGAAAAACAATGCATTTTAATCGCTTTTTGTTAGAAATGAAACTAAAGTAATACAGAAAATTCCTTGATTTTGAAAGGAAATCAAAAGCTTAATTTAAAACAAATTTAAAGAAGAGAAAATAAAAGAAAGGAGATTGATCTAGTTAACACGATCGCAACACTTAAACACTAAACACTTAACTTGCCTTGTGTGAACACCACAATTGAAAGACACAACAATGATGAATAATATCATAAACATTATTAATACGAGCATGATTTCTACAGAAAATGCAATAGAGTATTGAAAGTCGATTTCTAGAAATTCGTTGTGATCATTTTATGTTCTTGTTTATTTGTCGGTTTACTTGGACAGTATACCCCTTTCACTAGGATGACTACTCACCAATCGTTTAGCAATGTTAAATCTGAGATACACGGCCCTACGTGTTATCAGTGGCTGTGATATGGTGTGATATTGAACACCTACCAAAATTGCGCTTCAAAATGATCAAGAAGTGCCTCAAAAAAGTAAAAATCGTTGAGTGACCGGTTTTACCATACTCATTTATCCAATAGACTGTAGTGTTATTTGTAATTCCAATCATGAATAATGATCATAAATTCCAATCATAAATATCTTGATAATCAGACAGGCAATCGGCTTGTAAACGTCATGGAGTTCCTGACTGACCTAAAGGTTTGTAATTATGATTGCAGCATGAGCTAAATCCAGAACTTTGTTTCTGAATCTCAGACAAAGTTACCGGATCCCTTTAACATTAAAGTCAAAGAAGAAATGAACATGTGAAATACAAGTAGTGCAAGCTTTCAACAGGGGGGGGGGGGGGGGGGGGGGGAGGGGGGGGGGGGAAGGGGGGGGGGGGGACAAAAACGGGTTAAATCATAAACATTGCAGCAATGCAATTGTAAATTGACTTACCTGGGATATCTGTATGACGATGTCGGATTTTGGCTATATGTTCATTCTTGCGGGTTGCTCGGATGAGTGCATGACAATTGGTTGAATCCATATTTTTTTCTTCAACTCCATTCTTCAAATATCGCTGTCAACAAGGTCTACCGTTTCTTTCTATTGATAAACATATATTATGACGTTTCTTTTAAGTGCTACTGAAATGCAATCAAAGACCGTTTCCAAATCTTGCGTTTTCTTGGCTAACATCTAAAGGATTCTTATCTTTTGCTGTAGATATTTCAGATGTACAGCCAGGGTCGTAGCTACATTAATTACCAGAGCCTTTTGGAGTGGTTCATCTACGTACTTACGTTTTTCCTGGTTATTCCGGTCAGTGGAGTACAGTACGAGGAATACACGTTAAGATTGGTAGGCACACTTTCTTCATTCTATAGATCCATAGCTTGTCCTCACTCACAATATTGTTCCAAATTTCCATAGGCTAATGAAGCACATAATTGATATAAATAGTGTAGCGAATAGTGTGGTCAGCCTTTCCCTTCTCGCTAATTTCGGTTTTATTCTGGGCATTTTCCCCCTCTATTACTTTCACTCCTACAGCATTCAATTTCTCCCGCCTGGCGTTTTTGTGGCATGTCTGGTGCTCTTTCTTCGATATGTAAATGGATACACCAAATTTCTGCTGTACTGCAGAAAAATGCAAACCAAACTATACAGGAGTAGAAATTGAGTCTTTGAAGAGTCATACTAAGGACTAATTCCTGTTAAAGGGAAAATACACGCTTATACAGTGTGAGTCAAAAATAAAATTTTACATCTAGAAAATTGCTAATCATTTTAAAGTGACTCGGTAACATCGTTGAAAGTTGATGAAAAAATTGCATAATTTTTGTATGAAATGTTACTTATTATCTTCCTTTTACTGTACTAGCCCTCTAACATGCAAAAAATCCTGAAAAAATTCAAACCACAAAGATATTGATGGTTTTCTAATAAGGTGTCACTCGTCAACACCCTCTAACAGCGATTAACAGTAAATTCTCCCAACCATGTTTGAATTTTCCAAACCGTTTTTCCATGAAAAAACAAACATAAAAAGGCTATTAAAAATCTGTCAACACTTAAATGTCTGGAATGGTATATAGAGCCAATGTATTGTTGTGTGACGATTTACATTCACCTAAAATGCAATTAAAGTGTAATAATATAGTTGGGAGAATTAAGGAATCGATCAGATCAGCTTTTCCCAATTACTAACGTTAATAATGGTCTGTTTTCACTCAAACTTTCAGATTATCTTTAATTGTACATCTAGCATTGAAGTCCTTACCTTAGCACCACTTTCTCTCATCTGAACAATGTTACCAAGTCCCTTCAAAATCATGGTCAGATTACATAAAAGGTCATGGCCATATTTCCGCATTTTAATGGATGACGGGCAAGGCTATTGAACTACAGCCTAATAATCTTTGCGATGGTGTTTCAATGAATGTATATCTTGGACTAAATCTGACAGAAATGGCAATGGCAATGTGGTGCACTGGCTATTTTCCTGGCCTGGATAAACCTTGCCCTCTACGTTCGGCAGACATCGACCCTTGGCATCTACGTCATCATGTTTGAAGGTACGGCCCTAGATTCTTTCAAACGGTAATGCTTCAACCACGCATAATGAATTAATTTCGGGTGTGTGAACTTATCAACGTCAATATGATGCATTGCTTAGTTCTGTATTAAACTAAGTGAGATAAATAGACTTAATGTTTTAAACACTTTGAATACTGATTATTCTAAGTTTTCATTTCAATCCAACCAACTCATCGAATTCTCATCGGCATACATTTACATTTACATGAATATGCATATGATTAACCATTATATTCGTAACACTTCACATATTGTATTTCTGTTCAGACGTTCTTCGTAGCACAGTTCAATTTCTGGCCGTAATTTTGCTGTTCATGATTGCATTTGCTCTGGCATTCAACACGTTACTTCTGAACCAGGTGAGCATGCGATTAAAAAAGGCTTCTTTCCTGAAAAACGGAAAATAGGGGGCGGCTTTAGTCTTTTTAGAGAAATTAAGAGATGCTATTTTTACCGGCATCTTGCTTTTCATGATAGTATTCACTCCGGCATTCAAACACGTTACTTCTGAACAAGGTGAGCATGTGATTCTTCCTCATTGTGGAAGAACAGGGGCGGTACCTGGTGGAGGTGGAGCTTAGGTCTCAAACACCGTTGGCAATCATTGAGAGAGAGAGAGAGAGATCAATTTCACCGAAAATTTGATATTTCCCCCCCCTGTATTTTGACTGTTATGTAGCTTTAAGAGTTAGACCTGTCGGCAGCCCACAGTGGTCTAACCCTAGAAAATGTCGATTGTTTAACCCTTGGTTTAAATACTCTTAGCTGTAATGTCGCACAGCGTAATTAAAGCAATGCAAATACAAGTATGGTACGTTTATGCTCAATTTCGAAGGCAGAATGAGCGATTTGAAACGCTCATCGTAAACGCTCATCGTAATCGCAGTTCCACGGTGTACTGTTTATGCTCACTTCTCTGGCTCCTCCAGGCATGATTCTGGCTCATGCCTGGATGAGCCAGAGAAGTGCAGTGCAGAGACTGCAGCTGGATTCGCAAACCTGCACTGCGCATGCTACGTTGACCCCATTTAAACGCGTTTACAAATGATTTTGCGTTTATGCTTCCCCAGAATCGCCGATCCAAAACGCACCTTTTTGTGAGTTTACGATCGGCGATTACGATCGCCGTTTTTCTGTGATTCTACAAAAATTAGGAAGGACGCAATCGTGTTTTGAACTAAACGCGTAACAAATGCCTCATTCTGGCCAGAAAAAGTTGAGCATAAACGTACCCCAAGTGTGTCGGCTGCCCGCAAGGAGGCCGTTACTGCCTTGGCAATACATGGCTTTTACGACATTCTGGCTTCTTCACTTGCGGGCTGCCGGCTGCTGAAGACTATACAATAACGACAGTTTTTCTCTGTCTCATCTGTTCTTCATGTACTCTTTCTTAGACGGATTTTCACTCCTTCGGGGACTCCTTCCTTAAAACGTTTGTCATGACGACAGGTGAACTGGATTTTAGTCGGGTATTTCATTCTCAGGATTACCTGGGTACGAAGAATGTAAGTCCAGTGGAGGACTTCATACTAACAGCTGTCTTCTCAGACGTTATCACAAGTATAACGTTGGTGGTCTTTGTCATCACGATGCCCATCATCGCAATGAACCTTTTGGTAAGTAGACTTCGTGGTCTAGTGGATCGCAAGGTTTGTGGTTCGAGTAACCCTCGAACTAACCGCACGGTACTAACAACATAATCGCAAATACTATCGAAAAATCTACCTACTGTAAAGCTAGGGTCCGCCTGGGGCACGAGGCTTTTCATTGCTCAAACACTCACCTACCCCCGACAAAACATTAATAAAGGTTGAAGAATTGTCAAACTGACGGTTGAATTTGGTGTCGCCCAAACTACCGGCCCGTCTCCGTTGTGTAGTGGTTAAAACATCGGCGTTCTTTAAGCTAGGGACCCGGCTTCGATTAGCGGCGGAGACGTACAATATATGTATGAGACATGTTTCCTATCTTAGCAAAGGTTTCCAAAAGGGAGGACAGCAATGGATCATTTGATTTTGGCTATGCGACCATTATTTTCTCATATCTTTACATAATTATATATACAAATATCCCTTCAAATAATGAAACAATGCAATGTCCTCTACAGGTTGGTGTGGCTGTTGAAGATATCCATCGCATACGGCAGAAGGCAACATTCTATTATATGAAACTCAAGGTGGGTTTAAGTCATCCTTTTAATATATATATATCTTATGAGCTTCATTTGTGTGACTTTAACTAAAAGACATTTTAGATACAAGTTATTGGCTATTATTATTAAAAATATACTAATATTATTAAAAAAGGATTGCCCCCTATCGACATTAAACTTGGAGCTCAGGTAATGTCAAATAGCTGTTTCTGTTCCTCCTTTGCCTTACTATTTTAATGAAAACCAACGCCTACACTTAACATTAAAAACTTTCGTCATTGTAACAAATGCATAAAACAATACAAACTAATCTTAAGCACGATTCTCTTGTGTATTGGTAGCCAATGCGAATGATAGGAATTATTCGAGTGAACTTCCTTACTTACGTGGACACACGTGCTGCATTGCTGTTTCAATGTTTCACTGCAATCGAGAAACATGTTAATTATACTTCTGATGTATTGTGGAATCTTGCATGAAATAAAAAAATGATGTAGCACAGTTTCTAAAACAGAAATGACATCTCCTCTTCACTCCTTGCCCAGGTGGATCGAGTCATATCAGCAGAGAATATGGCTCTCGGTACGATCCTAGGTAAATACATCATTAGATGGCTCCCCATCACGGTTCAATACCTGACGATACAACTGTCACGCAGGTCTAAATTAACTCGGTTTCGAACGTGGTTTACCTCCGTCGTCGATTTTGAAAAACTTCGAGAAAGCTTGAGGGCGGTCTGTAAGAGGAACCTAGAGAGAGAAGAACTACGGGCCCAGGTATTATTTCATATTTTATTAGGATTCTATCTATCAGTGGCGGATTGGGGGGGGGGGGGTGTTGTGGGGGCACGCCCCCCCCCCCGCTACGAAACAAAGAGGGTGGAGGGAGAAACAGGGCTGACGAATACTTTGGCTTGTCAGAGGCTTTTGAACTTGTGCCCCCAACCGGCCAGGAAATCCTGGATTCATAACTGCTATGGTTAATTGAAAAGAAACAGAATGCTGAGGGCTTCTCAGCAACAAGATCTCGAAGTGATTGCGATGGTTATTTAAGACGGGAACGAAAGGGGAGGGAGGCCATACAGAGAACTGATGAACCCTTTTTGTTGGGTTTAAAGAGATAAGTCCGGCAGAGTTATTATTAACAAATGTTTATCAATTAGAAGCCAAATAATCTAGCCAACCGTACAGTGAGGCTCAGAGTAAATGTATTTGACATTTTACTTGAATACGGTAGGGGTCTTTTGTTTACATACTGTTTTATTAATTTTTTTTTTCTCTTCATTTGTAGAAGTCATCGTGCAGTTATAAAGACCAACCCGATGGTGGGACAGACCAAACTCTACTGCAGAAGCTGTGTCAAATGCGAGACCAAATAAACGGTTTGATAAGTCAAGTTGAACACAAAACCGATTGAAGGTGTTGAGAATTAAATTAGTGGCGAGTCGACTTCCTGTAGGCCTAAGTCAAATTAAAAAGTGACGTTATGTGTCACCTTTAATACTAATAACTTTCCCCTCTTGTCTCCTTTCTTCCCCTTGATTCTTTATTCTTTCCCAATCTTCTTCTTTCCTGTCCTATTATGTAGTATTCTGGGATTTGCAATTTCAAATTCAAATGCAATTTCTTCAATTAGTCTCTTTGGTATTTATTTCCCGCCATTTATGTTTTCCAATTTTCTATTTTATCAGGAAAGCTGTCTTTTTTGTTTACAGCCGTGCTAAATTTATTCATGTCATCATTAATTTGTATAATTATGTATTATGTTTATATCATTCAAATGCATTTTAAGTATGATTTTTGTTATAAATTTATGTATTTTTTTACAAATGTTTTATACAAAGATGGAATCTGAATATAGTGAATTGAATTGAATTAAGTTTTACCAGTAATGATGGCATAAACTGTGCACATTATGTTCACAAGTAAGATGATCAGCATCAGCAGCAGCAACAACAACATAACAATAGCCTTTTGCCTGGATTAAAAAAAAAAAAACACAAGCAATTTTGGAAAAAATGTCATCAATATTTGTTATTAAAAACACTGGTAATGATTGACGGAAAATTAAGGGGACTCACTCTTACGTACATCTGCAATGTATTGGATGCTCCAAAAATATACATATATAAATATATACGTGTACAAGGAGATAACAAGGGTCTAATGCTTTGAGAAAAAATATTTTATCCAAATCTAGACGTAATGATTTTACAAAATTTAGACAGATTTTTAAACTATTTAACATAATTTATATTGAACAACTGATAACATTTGTTAATATGTTAGGTCTACTGTAATAATAATAATAATTCTGAACATACCGCTTACGAATGTTATCAAAGGCTGTAAATATGAGAACACAATAAACTGCACCACCTTGTACTTTGAGACCACATAAGGAACACATTTCTAGAGGCTGACTATAAGGCAAAAGCAACATTTAGTGATGGGGAGCTTACTATTACCACATCGATATTTACAAAGAGATGTATTATCACTATAATCCAACTTTAACAGATATTTTCCGTACCAAATTCCTGTTTTAAAATCCAGTAATTGTAACATAAACGATTTCTACTAAACCTCTTCCTTCCAGTTTTGCCAATCGACGTCATTTAGTCTAAAGATTGGAATATATATATTGACAACGATTGTGTCCTTTTACTTCATTCTCCATCTGATCCACGGTCTAGTAGGGCTACATGTATTTACTGGTAATACTAAAATGATCAGATAAGTACGAGATGTGGTCTGCTAAATATGGGACTAAATAACTTGTATTTTCCCATGCACACTATGTTTAATGTGATATTTGTTGCCAATAAATTTGACATTCACCTTTGAAATTCACAATTATCGTATAGTTTGCGTAACAAACTGTAAATAGTACACGAGAGTCTAAAGATTTCTCTCCATCAGTAACGGTTGGCCAACAATTTATCATACGCTTCTCCACTTTACTAGTCAGGGCAAATCTACGAACTTCACCATACACCATAAAACTTGCAGTACCACGATTCAATTGAAGAAATTTGAGAAATTTCATATAAAACACCTCAATATAGTCTAGTTTCTGCAACCACCACACTTCACACCCAAACAATAAAATAGTAACATTTAATTGATCAAAGAGCCGACATTGAATATCAATAAGCCAGTTCACGGTTGCAGTCTGAGCATGAGCAGATAAAGGTCATTGCAGAACAAATGTTGAAATACACGGAGACGAAAAAGTGGATACGTGCTCATGAAAGTTATGTAACATTATTCATTCATGCACATTCAGTGAACTCCATTGTACACAGGTGGAAGTATTCTTTGAAAAGGGGGAACAAAGGCTATTTATAAAGCACCTCCATCGCTGTAGGAGTGATTATTTCAAAATGTACAAAGTGGGACCTCTTCATGTGTTGAAGATCTGTGGATATTCGGGGTCATTGCAGTATTAAGGTGCTAACCGTGAACTGGTCTATTGGTAAGCACAATTTTCAGCTCAACAAGTGAGATGAAACATGGCTCTCCTGGCTTGAGTAACCTGCTTATTCATCACTTGTCATTGTCATTATGTTCAGTGTTTGTTTTGGGTGAAAATTACTACCATCTGTATTTCTGTCTTAATGTTATTTTGCACTTGAAATTATGTTGTCATACTTTCGTATTGTTGTCAAGAAAAGACGATGTAAAAATAATGGATGTATAATCAGATAAAAAGACGGATACTGTCATCAGATAGCGAAATTAAGTGATAACAATATGTTAACAAACTGCAACATACAATAGTAATATGAAATAGTTGAATAACTGATTTTTTTTTCAATAGAATAATAGCATATCTGAATATACTGCAGTACCATAAATATTTAACTCCACAAGCAGAAGTATACTCATTACAGTGTTATTTCAAAAGTAGATGAAATCCTAATAAGTTTCTTTAACGTTACAAACCTCAAATTGTGCCAACTGAAAAGCTATTATGCTTACAAATTTAAGAAAAATCACTATTTAGAAGTCTTAAACTTTCGTATGATTGTCGTCTTAAAGGCACACTGTCCTACTTGTAGCTACTTGCTCCCTCTATATAGAAAACTTCCCAAATCGGTGCCTGTTGGTCCCCCATGGTCCTCTTTTTCTTATGTTAAATGAGAGCTGAGTTAATGAGATAGCAACCTGTCACAGTGACCTCGATGGCTCTCTGGGTGGTCTAATCCCTTCTAGCTGCAGTAGTAAAGCCTCCCTTTAAAGAAAATAGCATTTTAAGAATAAGACGCTTGAGAACAACTTTCAAATGGAAGAGTTATGTCCATTTTTCAACGGTGCATTTAAAAGTACTATTAATGATCTGGTAATTGAAGAATTACAACATAATAAAGTAAACTAAATAACATCTTGCCAGATCAATCTCGTACGCTAACGTTTACTTTTTCATACATCGAGAAACTCTATTTTTTCAATTTCAAAGTAATGTCAACTAAAGTTTAATGGTAAATGTAGGCCTACTTATTAGCATGCGACTGATAACAATTAAACAATAACAACAATGCCGATGACGATGATGGTAATGATGATGATGATGATAATGATGAAGACAATGACGATGATGATGATGATGGTGGTGATGATGATGATGATGGTGATGATGATGATGGTGATGATGATGGTGATAATGATAATGATGATGATGATGATGGTGATGATGATGATGATGGATGATTCCTGATAGAGTGTGCGCGTCCCGTACGACAAAACAAAATTAAAGCATCAAGCTAATAGTATTAACCAAAGGAGCAGAAGGAGATACCGGTAAGAAGAAAAACAAGAGAAAAAAGACAGAAAAAGAAGAAAAAGAATAATAAACAATAATAATAATGAAAATAAGAAGAAGAAGAAGAAAAAGAAGAAGTTGAAGAATAAGAAAAGGAAGAAGAAAAGGAGAATGTGGAAGAGTTGGAGGGGAGGGGCACAGATCAGATTTTAATAGGGGCATTTTTCAGAGGTGAAAGGGGACTTTTATGAGAAGGGGGAAGTGGCTCTTATCAAAAAGACATTTATTAGAAAGGAAAAGGAGCACGTGTCAAAAATAAAGGGGAATTTATCAAAGTTGAAAAGGGACACCCATCGAAAATGAACAGAGCACTTATCAGGACGGGAAGGGGCTCTTGTCAAAGTAAAACGTGCATCTCTCCGATTTGAATAGGGGCAATTATCGGAGGTGAAGGGGGCACTTATCTGAAGTGAAAAGGAGTCACTTCTCGTATCTGAAGAGGTTCATTTACCAGATATGAAAAGGGGTACTTGCGAGAAGAGAAGGGGCTCTTTTTTAAAGGGGGGGGGGGGGGGGTACTTATCATAAGGAAAAGCACTTGAAAGAAAGGAAAAGAGGCACAAGTGAAAATAAAAGGTTCGCCTTTCCAAGTTAAAAATATTTGAAGGAAAAGGGGCACTTCTTACAAGGGCAAAGGGGCACTTGTTGAAGTAAAAGGGGCAGCTCTCAGATTTGAATAGGGTAATTATCAGAGCTGAATGGGGGCACTTATCAAAAATGAGAAGGGGCACTTCTTGTACCTGAAAAGGAGGCACTTACTAGAGATAAAAAAGGGCACCTAGGAGAATGGAATATGGACACTTATTGCAAAGGGAACATGGGGATTTGTCGAAGGAAAAGGGGCACTTATCAGAGGTGGAAAGGAGAAGGGTCACTTTTACTAAGTAATAGGGGGCACTAGTCAAAATGAAATAGAGCACTTTGTTGGTACTTAAAAACGTGGGGAGGCACTGTGGCCCCTGTCTCCCGGGTGCGCCGCCTCTGTAGAGAGGGGGGCAAGGGGATTCATCTTCCGGCCCTTTCGATAGCCTCCATTAAACTTCTGGTTAGATATAGATAGATAGAGGCTAGTTTTTCACCTTGTTGCTCTTCTAGCTTTTCCCACTTTATTCCGAACTTTAACCTAAATGTTTGCATGGATATTAAACATTAAATTGCGAAATGCAGTCGTATGAGCGTTCATTCTATGCGATTATTACTTTGAATTGACATACCGGTCCTTTCGATAGCCTCCATTGAACTTCTGATTATATATAGATAGAGGCTAGCATTTTTACCTTGTTGCTCTTTTAGCTTTTCCCACTTTATTCCGAACTTTAACCTAGATGTTTGCATGGATATTAAACATTTTTTTCCATGTTTATGAAAGGGAAGATATTGCGAAATACAGTCGGCTTGGCGTCCATTCTAAGGGAATATTATTTTGAATTAACATAGCGGTCCCTTTGATAGCCTCCATTGAACTACTGATTTTATAATAGAGGCTAGATATTTCACCCGCGTTGCTCTTTTAGCTTTTCCCACGTTATTCCGTACTTTAACCCAGATGTTTGCATGGATATTAAACATTTTTTGCATGTTTATGAAAGGAGAGAAATTGCGAAATACAGTCGTCTGGGCGTCCATGGTACGCGAATATTATTTTGAATTTACAGACCGTAAGCCGGGTATAAGGGACAAAAGCTGTTTGTGGTGAGAAGAAAAGAAAAATATTGAATGTACTACAGAGCTAAAAGACAAGGAAAAACACCGTTAGAATTTACCGTTCATACATCGTGTAAACACAATACACACTCATAGAAGGAAAAATGAGCTTGATAGTAGTTGGAATTTTGGCTCGTTGACAGCGACAAAAACATACTTTTTAAGTTTTTGACATGAACGGGACACAAGGGAATCAACGATGTTGTGTGCAATAGGCACCAGACAATTTGGTGCTCAGCAAAAACTATCAGCTTATACGTTATTAACGCAAAAGAGTGTCAATTAAACGTGGAATTCTAACGTTTTACAGAGCTTACACAGTATAATTAAGCATCAAGCTATCATAACTTTCTTGATTATTTTATTTCTAATTTCTTTCTTAATATTTTCCCCTGAAAACACCCGAAGGAAAGATTCGATATTTGTGTGCGTATATGTGTTTTGTGTTTCCGTGTGCGTGTGTGTGTGCGTGTGTGTGTGCGTATGGGGGCATACGCCTCTGGTTGTTGAATGTGAGATAGATGGCATTCCTATTTTTAGGTGAAACCCTGTTGATGTTTGATATATTTTAACAATAAATTTAGTTGGCCACAG
This sequence comes from Strongylocentrotus droebachiensis, assembly GCA_035222895.1. NCBI lineage: Eukaryota > Metazoa > Echinodermata > Echinoidea > Camarodonta > Strongylocentrotidae > Strongylocentrotus > Strongylocentrotus droebachiensis. The sequence goes on along the minus strand of JAVYIG010002033.1, from coordinate 35,705 downwards.
TTCACCACAAATTTTGTATATTCTGGAGTCAAATATTATTTAATGATGATACTGGCGTAACGGACAGCACTGACGTACTGATGGGTGGGGGGGGGGGGGGGAGGGTAAGGCTTGTGGGCAGTTGACCCCCCCAAAGATATTCAAACGTGGTTTATTTCTAATTTGATACCATTGATTTACAATGTTGCTGAAATGACATGATTTTCATCTTTGGTGAGTACGTCTTTTCAGGTGTGAGAAATTCCCCTTTTCACCGTTGATATTTGTGCCCTGTTGTTTACTTTGACTCTGGCGCTCAAGGGGGGTGTAATTTTTCAAATTTTCGAGGACCCCCAAAAAAATTAGTGCTCACTACCCCCGTGGTGCCCCTTTTTGCCAGAAAGTGCCCTGTTTTGTTTGTGCCCTCCCTCCCTATTTTGGAAGACGCTCCGCCGCCCCTGCATTATGCTACTTGGTGGAAATAAGGATATTGTTTTGACCCCCAAAATGTTTTGCTCATTACGCCACTGACGGACAGAACAACCTGTGTATATGCAAGTACAGAAGATTTTCGACATTTTGTCTCCAGTTCTAGGAAGCATACCTGTTTAACATGTTCAAGATTAGCACCTGTATGTCAAAAGAAAAAGAGTTTGAGCCCCATTTTTTCCGACAAGGTACAGACTACACATGATTTGACCACCATTTTGTTTCCACTAGTATACCCACGTTTCTATTCAAAAGCCACGTGAGCAGTGAACCTATATGTTCTAAGCTGAACAAAGCAAAGAACGCCATTTCCTATTTTTAGGAAAAAACACAATCGCAAGGACTTTAAAAGTTCAGCTGAAGGGCAAGTTCATACCATAGTTAACTTGGGAACAAGTACAAGTAATTCGTAGACTCAATCGAATTGGGGCTAGTGCTTAGGGAGGGGAGGTCCACCCTGATATAAAGTTCGGTTTTAATAATTGTATCTTTTAAAGATAAACAATTATAGAAACCAATTAATACAATAATGAACAAAATCCGATTACAAATAGGAAAGTTATGACATTTGAAGTCGTCAACAGTGAAACACATATTGGCAACACTGTGACGTATTTGGCGAGCTCCTCTCCAATTCGCTGTATATACAGAAATTAATTTTCCATTTCCGTTGCAATATTTACTTTGGTGTTCCAATTCAGTTTAGAAAAAAAAAAGTGATCCTCATTTTGCAGAAGAAAAAAAATCATGTTCTAAATGTATAGGGCAACATGAAATATGAGGTCAAAAAGTAGGAAATGCTTTCGGATTTACACTAGTTTGTGACATGTATATTAAATATGTTTGTCATAAAAAAAAAAAAAAAAAGGTTTTTGAGATTTTTTTGGTCACCGACATTCTATTGTTATTCGAGGTAAATGTCGCTCATATTCTAACGTTACTTGGTTACGATCTTGTCATATTTATAATTTTGATGACGCTTTTAATATGACAGAGAACTCTTCACCGACTCATTTCTGATCAGAAATTGTGCAAAGTTTGCGCCGGCTATATTATTAAAAGATAGTTAAAGGAAAATGTAACCTTGACTGGCAATTATTTTAGTCTAAAAGAGTACATAAACATCAGAGAAGCAGACTAGCGAATGTTTGAATGAAATCGGACAAAAAAAGAAGACATCTTTAAATCGGCTGAATCGCTAATGGTACTATTCAATTTAATTTATATTTATTTCATTTCCAACAGAAAGATAAACAAAGGTATTACATTTTTCACACATAATTCATTTTTTCTTGGTAACTATACAAATACACTTTGCACATAATAATATTTTTACAAGAAAGTCTTAATTTCTAAGGGAATGGGGGGGATCCACTAAAAAGTAGTGCTTAAAGTTTGTAGATCCCCAGAACAAAATAAAATTGTTTCAAATTGTGCCTAAGAAGACTCGGAAAACACAAGACAATATTACAAAACAACAAACAACCACGAAACAACAAGGAGAAGAAAAAAAGATTAAAGAAGAAGGAAAAGGGAAAAGGGGGAAGAAGGAAGAAGCAGGACAAATCATTACATGAGAAAAGGTAGTTACATTGGTGATTCTGGGAAGGTAAGATCATAAGACTAAATAAATATTAAATTAATAGAGCAGAGGATGAAGACCTAAATAAAAGTAAAATGATTACCAACTGTTATCAGATTATCATATAAGATTTGAGCAAAAATGTTTTTAGTTTTTTCTTGAACTTTTTTAGGGATGGACTATTTTTAATACCTTCACTTAGAAAATTACAACATCTAGGACCATCATACATAAAACACTTCTTCGCTAATAAAGTTCTAAAGAGTGGTAGGTGAAACCAGGGGCGTACGAAGGATTTTTTCGAGTGGGGGGGGGGGGGGTGAAAATTTGAAAATCACTCCGAAAATTTCGCAATGACTCAGCTAGCCGCTGAATAAGCGGGGGAGGAGGGGGGGGGGATGGTCAGAGCACATTTTTGGGTCCCCTTTTAGCACACACACACAATTATTTTATTTTATTTTTTAAATTTGAGGGGGGGGGGGTTTCCTCCAAAACACACAGGTACAAACAAATTAGGGGGGGGGGTTCGACCACCAACCCCCCACCCCCCCTGCGTACGCGCCTGGGTGAAACTCGTCAGACCGTCTAGTTGGATAATAATGAAATGACCGATTTAGGGGGAATTTGACATCAAATGTATAAATTTGTGTACACGACAAAAAGAGAAGTTGTCCTTAAATACATCATAATCTTCTGAACAAATTGTCAATTTGAGATTCGCACAGATTAAGTAATCTTATATTTCAAATATTCATAACTCTTATTATTGGTCTGCCATAATACAAATGATCTTATTACTAGGGTTGGATTGCCTTTCAAGAGATAAACACATACAGACATACCGGTGCAGTGTCGCCAAGGGGCTGACGTGATGCACCTGAGCGTCAAGTTTCAAAAAGGCGATTGAAGTGAGAGAGCGAAAAGGTTGACACTTTGAAAAGACCAATTTTGTTTTATATCAGTAATGCATTTGGCACATTACAATACCATTGTACACAACACCTGTAATGTTTGCCAGCATTTTACTACCTTTTTTATTTATGAATCTGTTTATGGACTTACTAGCTAATAAAGCCATCCTCTGGGTTACAAAAGGTGTTCTGTTAAGCATCGGTCACAAATGCCATTACGAACTGCTACGAACGCCGTACGAAC